>WHYT01015162.1:66963-85809 GCA_009806455.1 Tetrax tetrax | reverse complement strand
CGGCTGAGCCCCAGGCAGCCGCTCGCTTTGCAGCCCCTCGCAAGGCTGGCAGGCTGCTGGGGTACGTGTGCCCCCACCCCTCCCCCCCAGAAAAAAAAAAAAAACAAAACAAACCCAAAACACGGTAGGGCTGGCAGTGCAGGAAGGGGTTGTGAGAGGGATGCTCCTCACCTTTGCAAGCAGACATCGAGGAGGCGAGAAGGAGGAAAAGGAGGAGCGGCCCCCCCGGTAGCACCGCGCCGTCCCTGGCCTTCCCCAGGCTGCGCTGGGGGGGAGCTGCGGGGGGCTGCTGGCGGCAGAGGCTCCCCATGCCCGCGGTAGCCCCCGCGCTGCCTGCCTGCCCGCCGCTCTTCTGGGCACGGCCTCGCTCCCCGCCCAAACTTTTTAAGTCTCCCTGACACGTGGACGAGCGTGACAGCCTAGCTCGGGGGGGGGGACGGAGGGCGGAGGCGCCCCGGGGCGGGACCCCCACCCGCACCCGGAGCCGGCATCTTGTCCCCCCGGGCAGCCGGTGGCTCAGCCCCGCTCGCAGCCCACCCTTGCTGGGGCGGTGGGTGCCCCTGCTTGGCAGAGAGGCGAGGGCTGGGAAGGCTCCAGGCCCTTTGTTAAGCCCCCTCTTTAAGGAAAATCCCTGTTTTAAAAAAAACACGTAAACCACCCCGAGCCCTGACAGCAGCTGTGATGGCAGGTGTCAAAGGTGCTGCTGCTTCTCCCTCCCTGTGCTCCACGGTTCAGAGTGGTGACACGGGGGTGGCAAAGGGGTACAATCAGGCACTCTCCCATCCCAGCGTGGAGGGGAGAAGAGATGTGATTTCAAATGGGGAAATCTCCCCAGCTAGCCCAACCTGGGAGTTAAAATGCATTGAGCTTCCATGTGGGAGAGGATGTCAGTGGCTGGGATGTGGGGCTCCAAGGAGGTGCACCCATCTGCCCCCAGACCCATGGATCACTGGGTTTTCTGGAGGACCCTCCATTGCAGGGCTGTGACCAATTCCTGATTTTATCCGTGCCTTAAATACACACACAAAAAATGCCACACCATGAAACAGAACTCAGTAATGCGGTGAAATTCGGGGATTAAAATCCTGATGGTGCTTACTTAAAATACAGCAGCAGACCTTGTTCCCAGGTGTTATTTATGCCTGTAGATAGCCAAAGTGACTACGTTGTAAGATATTCAAAAGCACAGAGACCCCAAATCTGTAAAGACACTTGGGCAGTTTAAGCTAGCCACCCCTGAAATGCAGCTAGCCTGGCTTACCAGACCCGCTACCCAAGTCTGTGGATGCCTGAGCTGCCCAACGGTGCCCACTCCCAGCAGGATGCTGGGGCTGGTGCTGGCCTTCTCCTCACTCCCAGCCCAGCAACAGGGTCTGGCTCTCTCCAAAGGTGGGTGTCCCACTGTCTCTGCTCCCTCACCTTTCTCTCCGGGAAGATCCTGCCCAGCTGAGGTGCTGCTCTAACGCTGAGACACTACAGAGAGCATTTCAGGGCAGCATCTCCCAATTTGCTGTCTATCTTTATGACTTGTTTCTCCTTTTTCCATTCACTTTTTTTGTTTTGTTTTGTTTTTTGGCTTGGTTGCTTTTTTTCTGACTTTCAAAGGAAATATTACATAATAGTCCAGCAATGAGACAGTGGTAAAATATTAGAGATTGTTATTTTCCAAAACAATGCACAGTTCTTTTTGGTGGGTTTTGGCTGGATGGAGAATGGTGGGTGATGGAGCAAAGCTGCCTGACAAAAGCGATGGCTGTTACTGTGAAACAAAAGAGAACTTTGGTTTATAACCATAGCCTTGCTGTCTGCTCTTTGCCTTTATCCTTATCAGTTGTATGTGCTGCAAGTTGTGTGCTGCCACCCTGAACGCTTTGACAGGACATCAAAATTTTGAAAGTTTTGCCAAGCAGCATGCTAAGATGCTATAAAATTATCTTAGTGATAGAAGTATCTTCTCTATCAGATTTGGTAGCAAAGCTTCCCTAAATATGACTGGGGACAGAACTAACCCTTGTGTCAATGGAAAGACAGTTATCAGACCAATACATAAATTAAAACCTGTATTTTGTAGATATTGCTGTATTTATATCTACCTAATTAAGAGTTGTTTTAAAACAATCCAAATTGAGGAATTGCATTTGGTTCTGGTTTCTGTTAATAAAAACAGAAGACATTATCATAAATGGGAAGTCATCAGCGCTGAAAGGTGTCTCCCTAATCTATCTTGATTCAAATACATGAATCCTTGGCCTAAGGAAGGATTTAATTTGTTATGCGTTTTAATCATAGAATCGTGGAATGATTTGGGTTGGAAGGGACCTTTAAAGGTCATCTAGTCCAAACTCCCTGCAAGGAGCAGGGACATCTCCAATCACATCAGGTTGCTCAGAGCCCCGTTCAACCTGGCCTTGAATGTTTCCAGGGATGGGGCATCCACCACCTCTCTGGGCAACCTGTTCCTCTGCCAGTGTTCCACCACCCTCATTGTAAAAGCCCTGTCAAGCCTGACCTAATTATTACCTTTTTGTTAAATATTTAATAGATTGTGAAAAAAAAAAACAACCTATAGTCTTTTATAATTAGAGTGAGATATCTGTAAACATTCTGTACCCGTGAAAAAGGTACATCTTGAATTAAAATTTATTTTCAGTTGAAAGAGTTGTGATTAGCCCAGAAATTGACTTTTTGTGCAATGTGCTTTAATACTGCAGATTGAAAAATTTTGTGGAGTCTGCTTGCAGAAAAATGTATTAAAAGAGATTTTGAAGACGATGACAAAAATTTCCAGGTAGAAAAATTCTGATCTTCCATTTACCAGGAAAAGGCCCCAACATTTACTACTTCTCTCTATGCTTGGATTCGTACAGCTTCATAATCTTTCACCTCAAACCTGAACTTTGTTTTCAGTAGGTTCCTGTTAATAGTCAAAACCAGTAACCATTAAACATGCAATCCTATTTGTGCCCTCTGAATCCTAATGGGCTACAGTCCTTCAGTACTTCCAACCCACTATGAACGGCATTTCATTTTAGACTGTGCTTTTCTAGTAAGACCATCTAGTTTTGCTTTTCCTGATATATGGCTAAGGTAAACTGATTTGGGCATGACTGAAATCCTCCTAATCATATACTAGAAAAAAAACCAAACAGTATAACTTTTAACAAAAATGTGTATTTGCATTAGGCCCAAACTCAAGTTTATACCAAGACAATATTTGTACTGAAACTGTGCAAATTTTGACAGAGCAAGTTATCCAAGCTTGAATCTCCATTTATAGGAGGTTTACATAAGTTATGATGGTCACATTTACGCAAGGAACTCACTGAAATGCAAGCGAGCATTCTTGCAAACAGGAGAAAAAACACATCTTTCTCTATTGTGTCTGGTTTTGTTTTGCTTAATTGCTTGATGAAATCAATGTTACACTATTGCAGGAACAAAGCACATCCTCATTAAACAGATCGCTTGGAGGATGTTTTGGATGCTGTAATTAGCTTCTTTGAAATATTTATGTTCTTCCTAATGTTGCTTGAATAAATGTTAATTATGGCTAGTGGAAAGGAAATCAAACAGCTGAGTATGTGAAACCATCATCTTCTCCGTCTTCAGAACAGGCAAGGTCGGGAGGTACGTCACTGAGTCGCCTTCCTGCGTACATGCACACACAGCCTGTGAAGAGGTCAACGCATACTGGGTTTTCTATTACTTTAATTTAATAAAATGATGAGAAATCATTCCACCTACATTTGAACTTAAGCACTATGAGATTTTTTATCCATACTGTCCTTTCTTCACCAAAATATTCCAAACTTACTGAAAAGTGCTTGAGATCGGTCAGTGTGGGCAAGCATACTGATGTCTCTCACAACTTCAGATGGGTCCATTAATATCTTTCCTCCTTCTGTGCAATGAATAAGTTGCATGCATGGATTTTTTTCTTGCTTGTTTATTTTCTAGAGAATTAAACTTTCTGGAGGCAAGTCTTAAAAATCAGTTAATGCCCACTCAGGTACTGCATTTCTTCAAGATATTCTCTCCATAGATTACTGACTAATAATGCGTAGAAAGCTTGTATTGGAACAGACAAAAATCCATGAAGAAAAGTCACCGGAGACTCAATTCAGGAATCAACATCTCTGAATGTGCTTTTATTAGTGTTGACTTAACCCAGAAAGATATTCATTTAGTAGAAGTCTTTAGGGATTTCTCCCTACAAATAGGAAACAACCAACAACAGAAAACAAGCCATATAAGGCATGATAGGTCCTGTATTTTCTCAGAATATTATTTTCTTGTTTTATCCAAGATAATGCCTCAGCTCTTCCTGTATGGATAAGTAAAATTTAAATGACCTTAGGAGCCTCCAATGAACTAGTGAGGGGAACTTCTCTGAACTATTGTAAATGAGCACAGAAACCCCAGCCCCTGGGCTGCAGTGGGTAACAATGATGGGACTAGTTGCAGCAAGTGTTTGGGGCTCTCTTCAAAAGTCCCAGAATGTTTTCCATAAAAAGTCCTTGTGTAAAAGAGAGGTGGTTGCTCTTCAATGACTAAAGAAATTTGCTCAACAAACAGTAACCAAATTCAGTAAAACCATAATAATCTTTCCAAAATAGTGGACACCTGTTTAAATTAGGGCTGAATTTGGCTCACTCTGTACAGTGAGACTGAAGTCTCTTTTTCAGGGACACTCAACATGGGCAAAAACTGTGTAATTCCTCATTCCTCCCAGCTTAGAAGGAATCTTTAGAGATAGAATAGGAGATCTCTGAATTGCATCTCTGCAGTTTTCTAGTCTTAGCAGAAAGATCAATGTTGTTATATGAAAAGGAATGCATGTGGAGAAAAATAACCCTTGTTGTACCTATGCAGCAACAGGCAGTATGCTAGCTACCGTCACGTAGACAAGAGCTACCAGAATCACCGTGGGTGGTTCTGCATGGACACCAACTCACTGTTCAGTGAAGTTTAAAAAAGTTTAATAGTTTGTTATGAATCACTAGGAAGAAAAGTACTATTACTACCAGTATAATTCAAAAGACAAAAATTAATGAAAAATTAATGAAAAATATCAAGATAAAACCCATTACTCCACCTTTGCACAAGCCCGTAGTGCTTCCACATGTTGATTACTGCAGTTAAGACCTCACTGCTCCTTCTGGATGAAAATACAGAGACCTGTAGTAAGTTCAGTGCAAGATGAGTTTTACAATACTGGTACTCTTCAGAATGGAAAGCTAAAACTTAGAGAGGGATACAATATAGGTCTATAAACATAAATGTATATATGTATATGTGAACAATGTGAAAAAAAGTTGAAGAGCGGCTTTTAACTAATTCTTAAAGCATGACCTGGAAGCCATGACTCCATATGTCGTGTTTTATATCCTGAGATGTTTCTGAATCAGTCCCATGGAAATAAAAAGCCCTATGTTCCATTAGACATCCCCCGCCTAGTTCGTGGTATTTAATCTTCATCTTTGGAGTAAGCAGATTTCATAAGAAATGCACTCAGAAGAAATGTGTAATTTTGATGGACTTGCATTTGTTTTAGAGGTAGAACTGATCATGGATGATAAACCTTTCCCATCATGTTTACATAATTTTACAATTTTTTTCACTGGCATTCCTCATTAAGTCTATACAAAACATGGGACTTGATAAAAAGTGCTTTGTTTGTTTTATGAAATCCTTAAGATTGTACCAAAAAAAAAAAAGTAAAGAAAAGCAATAATCCATAATAATAATTTATTATTATTCAGTTGAATTAAATATTATTCCATTGAACAATAATTCGAAGAAACCAATAGTCATCTAGTGTCATTGCTAAGTAAGAGGTGATGACGTCATAAATTGTTTGAAAAAAAAGCCTGATCTTAAGATACTTCCATCATACTTTTCTCTAATACACACCAAAACACATCAATAGCTGTGATGATTGTTTTAAAAACAGCACAATTAGATGTACCTGGGGAAACAGGATTTTAAGCACCCTGTTGATTGTTGGCATATAATAAATAAAATAAAAAACTCAATATTGCTTTCAGAATCTACAGATTTTATAACTAAAAAGACCTTAAACAAGAAAGAAGTAAAAGTAGATGACTACTGACACTTAGAAAATGTCATCTTGCCTTCCACACGCACAGCTTCCCCAGCTGTGTTAATTTTACAATTAAATGATTTCTCTTTAAAGAGAAATTGTTGTGACCTAGCAATGGTTTAGTCTAATTTTTTCACAATATGTACATAAATCCAGTGAGAAGGAAGGCATCCCGGAAGTTTTGCTTATAAAACTCCAATATATTTTGCCAGAAGTTTTGAACTCCCATTGGCTTAAAAAAAAAAAAAAGGATAATCCAGGGTTGAATCCGATATATTGTCTCAACTCTGATATTTCACCCAGCTTGCTAGTGAGGTCAGCTAATGCCGACTGCAGGAAATTTATTTGCATAGATGCCACGTGTAAGCATTTGCTTGGTAGTCTGAAGGAAAAGACCATAAGGAAATAGTTTAGAAAAATGGACTAAAACCCCCTGAGTCTCTTCAAGTCTGAATCATTCAGAGATTTTGTGTCTAAAGTGTTAGGAAATTGGATACCCGCGGTCTGCTGCTTGGTCTGTTTATCTGTTCACTGTCCTCCTAAGACCAGAGCACTCAGTACATGTCAATTTTACTTAGAAATCACATTTATTAACAGAGCAGGCAACAGATGAATAATTAATAGATTCTGTCATGTCAAAGTAATGGTAAACAAAAATCAATTCTAACAATCCCTTAATTTTTCTCCCAACACCACAAAGCTGCGCTTACTGTGGGTTAATCAGCTATTAAACTTACCTGACAGGACATGATTTCTGGACAGAACATGCAACTTTTATTTTTGTTATACCAACCACCAAATGCAGAAGAATGCCCAAAATCATCAGTAGGGTCTTTGCCCTTCAAATCTCAAAACTCAAAAAATTTCTCTTTGTTTAGTTTTAGGAGTCTATGAGATTGCTAGCACTAACTCTGATTAAATAATACATTTTTACTGAAAAGTTGGACTTTGCAGATCCACCTAAATTCTGCAAAGTGCTGCATATTCATGATTGCTTGTAAATCAAAGATGCTGATCCCCATGGTTCCTTCCAGTCCTACATGCTTCTGATGTCCACCCACCAGGAACATACACATGTCTTTAAAGACTTGAGACTTGCAAACCTAATCCAATGCTGAATGCCTTGTGAGCTTAAGGCTCAGAACCCAGTGTTGTCCAGAATCATGGTGTACTGACAAGCCATTAATTTACAAGGAATCAAAAATTTATGAGTCTTTAAACAGAAAGAGAAGCTACATGGAGTAGAGCAAGACTGACATGGGAGAGTTTGAGGCAGCTCTCTGAGCTGATTTGTTCATTAACAGTGTGCCTTGGACTTGATATTTGAGGTAAAGCTACTTTATTTGAGTTCAAAACTACTTTATTTGATTTTAAAATTACTTTAATGTATGGTGAGATTCTTGGGTCAGGTATCATCTTTTCATTTTATCTATATATATGTCTGTCAAGTATGGCATAGCAGCAACCCCATCCTTAGTTATTGCTTCCTTTGCTATAGCACACTATTAATTTTAAATATTGCTTTAGGTTACGTATTACATGTGGCACAGACTGGGAAGATGTAGTAATAAAACTGATTCATTCTTTCATTCAGGAGAACAAAACTCCAACCCACTCAAGACACCCCGCACTTGTTGACGTAGAGAAGCTGTAGCTGTATTTCTGGCTCTGCTCAATAGTGTCTGACCACTGTCAGGGGCTGGATTAGCAGAACTGCTAGGTTAACTCCTTCTGGAAGTACTCACATTTTGGAAGAAACAAGTGACACTTTATAATTAGCTGATACTTCAGCATCTACATGAATATACACACAGATATATACGTAACTACTTACAGTGTATGAGTAGTAAGAATGACTCTGCAGAGGAAACGTCCAAAGTAAAGCTACATGAATTGCATGTTAAAAATCCTCTAATTAAAAATCCATCTGCTTGTAGTCTGTGGTAGGTCACACAAATTCCTCCCAGAAAAACAGAAGACTGCTTTCCTTATGAAAAATGCTGCTTAGTGGGAAGAAACATTTAAAAGTGCTGAATAATGCTGGTTATTACTACTACTACTACTACGAGTGACAGTTCTTCCCATAGCAGCAAATAAAATCAAACTGTCTGCACCACTGTTGCACTTTACATCTCAAGTGACAGCCCTGGGTTATTATTTGTTGTTCTTATTCGGGAAGTGAGCCCATAAGGGCTATAAAAAGGACATAAACTTAAAGGTATCTGTTTTCATACAAATACTCAGTTTTAAACAAATTATCTTTTGCCTAGAAGATTTTATAAGTTATTTGAGTTAGGAGCACAGAACTATGTTTTTCCAGGAATAAGTATTTAGAAGAGTAGTTTTCTTTTAAAGAAAGTATTTTATTGAGATCATTACTTTAAATAAATGATGTATTAGTGGAACATACTTGCACTGAAGACTGTTGGCTGGATTTGGAACAATAGTTAAAACTTTATATTCTTAAAGCTATGTCAAAATCAATTATTCTGGTATAGAAATAAATGAATTTTGACACAAATGCTAAGGAAATCAAAGAAAGGTGGGTATTGTTAACTCCATACCTTGCCAAAAAGAAACAAAAGGAGCTGAAGGTCTCTTTACAAACCTTTTGATGCGACATTGCTTAAGGTTAAAACAGGGCAAAGTTTGTCTGGGTTTGAATCACTATGTAAATTAACAGGATGCTTGAAAACAGAGGTTCAAATAATAACAGCACTCAGTGACATATAATCATATTTCTTTTGTCCTTTCTGGGCAATCTTGTAATAACACGGAGAACATGGGCAGCCATCAGCCTCATCAGGAGTAACCACAAGTAGACGCTTCTGAGCTTTGCTTTTGCTGCACTTGTTTTCACTCGTGGCAGATTTTTGCTGACAGATCAGTTGAATCTCATTACTTCAAGGAGTCATGCTTCAGGAAGTGAACACCTCGAAATGCCACGACCTTTCCATGACAAGAAAAAATGTCACCAAAGAAAAGGGAATAGGAGTGAAAGAAAGAGACTGAGCATCACAATTAATGAAAATACATTTATTTCACTATAATATAGAGTAGGCTTTTTAATGGAAATGCAGTTTCCGCCGGAATAGTTCCATTTCTAAGAAGACAGACATAGAACATGTGCGCAAGTTTATCAGTTGGTCAGTCCCTGGTGAAAGAGCATCTGCTTGCTCTGTTACCCTGGTTTGACACAGGTGAAACAATGAAATAATGGAGCTGCACTAACTTTACACTGATATAACAGAGGCTGAGGCTCAATCAGTCATTAGCATATTCTGTTCTGGAAATTTTTATTTTAAAGCTACTGCTTTAGTGTATGTCAGGGTTGGAGAGCTAACATTTCACTAGACATTTCACTGGACACACATGACTTGACAGCTCCTGACATTAGTCCCTTGTGATGAACGCTCCAAATCTAGACAGACTTTTGAAAATATTTAAATAAGAGAAATTGTACAGCTGCTCTGTTGAAATGAACCACACAGTTATGCTGTGGAGAGGTATCAGTGGAGTTATCTGAATTTACACCAGCTGAAGTTTTACTCCAGACAATCTTAATGCCTCATGGCTCAGGGCTGAGCTCTATGTACAATAGTCTAAGTAGAGTGTTTCTCTGTATGCATATGTAATATTAGATTTTTTTCTCTCTATATATGTACAATATTTTATGCCGCATACAGTGGTTTTGTACAATTATTTTTGTACACAGAATATTCCATATACAACATTCTATGCTGCATATAGAGTTTTTTTCTCTGTCTTCCTCCCAAATAGCTGCAGAAATCTTTGAGCTGAATTCTATTTTGCCCTGATTACCAAACAGTGTTATCACTGTGGTTTCCATGTTCAGCAGCCTGCCTTGCTTGTCTTTTAAAGATTTACACACAACTGTAGGGACGGTTCAGGTCCTTGTGAACTGGTCAGTTCGGCAGTTGGGTACAGCCCAGTGAAACAAGGCAAAAGAACACCAGCGCTGACTTTCCTCAGTGGCCAGCACCAGCTTTGACATCTTGGGCTGGAATTTGCAGCAGGTGACTCAAAGCTGATCAAGGTATTGGGTGGATAGTTGAGGGCAAGGACAGAATGTGTAGAATGATATAACAATGTGTAGAATGATATAACATGATAATAACTCCAACTTGTGAAATTGAAATTAAAATTTTTATTTTTCACCTACAAAAGTATCAGTGAAATGCCACAAAGACTGCATGGAAATATTCCTAGTGTAATTGCCCAGACAACTATCTGTTGTCATTAAATTCTTGTTCATTTGTAAATCTAATCTTTTAATTAAAAGATTACAAATACAGTTAAGACCCAAATAATACTAATGCTCTGGCTGAAGCAGCTCCTGGGATATTTACAGGGCTGTCTACCCAAAGGTTGGTGTTCAGGCCCCATAGGAGTATGCATGGCAGAAAGTCAACTGGTCTCCCATCTCCTCCGTATTCATCCCCTGCACTGGTGCAGTGCAGAGCCATACACCTCAAACATTTGCAAACTTCTTCCCACTCACCCATAACATGGTGGCAAGGCTCTGCTTTTCCTCCACCCCACAAGCTGGTAGTGGGGCCCTGCAAGAAGTTCCAGGTTAATTTCTTCTCTCTTTCCAACAGTGATGTAATTCCTTAAACTCCATCTGAAAAAGAAGGGAGTTGGGATCAGCCTACAAAGAGCAGCCAAGCATGAGGAACAGGCTTCAGGTGAAGATGATGGTGTGTTTTTTAGGGAAGACTAAGAGCAGCCCTTTATAAAGGAAGCCTGGTTACACATTTGGTGGATTTATAAGCTTTATTAACAATATATTATTTAATAGCAGTGCTGTTTTAACCAAAGCATACTCAAGGAAAGAGTAAGGACACACTGCCATGCCCTGCTTCCTTATCTGGACTATGTTTTCCTGAAACTTTGTATGTGCTTTTCATTCCCATGAACAAACATATTTGTTCAGCATAGTACTTTTAAGGCAATAGGTACTTTAAAAGGGTAATTATTGCTAACCTCCCCCAAGAAGGAAGGTAAACAGAGTACATATTACCTACTTTTCTCAAATATGGAGACTGAAGCCCGAAAGTATTTGTCAAAGGCCAACAAGGACATGCACGTCAAGTTTTAATTCCTTGGCTCTTGTTTCAAAACGTGCAAGCATGTACCCTTCCCCAAGACACAAAATGCAAGACACTCTACGTTAGTTAGAGGCAAAAAAGAGACAAGGGATGAAACCCCTTCCTTCCACTGGTACGAGGCTCTGTACACAGTCAGGAGGCTCCCACGTGGGAAAGCAAAGCGGATCCTTCTCTTTGCTGCTTCCAATAGGGTTTGAAGAGCAGGCAGCACTCATGAGAAACTCCTAGTAACATCAAGTGATTAATATGCTCTGGTTGCTTCTGCAAAATGATTGATCACTGTCATTTGCAATTTTCCCTTTTCTGAGGGCATGATTTTATGTCAGTCTTAAGCTTTTGGTCTGTTTTGGGATTGAAGTGCTACTTGTTCTGTGTTTTTTAAGTTTGATTCAGAAGTGGCAGTTGGGATATTATCTTCCACAAAAATTGGCACACTCCAGTCATTTTGAATTTATTTATATCACATTGCACGTTTCCAGATTAAAGTTCTGAAAAATTGTAAGTGCTTCTGTACATTAGACAGACTTAAAACCTTTCCTAGCTGAAGGACACTTAGAAAGTCTTAATGCTTAAATGCACTTAATTCCATATACTGTGGATGACTCAAACTCTTAGTATTTTTTTTCTTTTTTAAAATCTATGTATTGATGGCTGTCATGAAACACCTGCAATATTTGTGTTATACCTGTGCAATGAGTAGAGCACCTACAACTAGGAATACTGTTTTATGATACATTCATTCTTAGAGAGTAAAGATTCCTTACTTGGATTTTTTTATTCCTACCTTTTCCCATACTTCGACAGAATCCCTTTCTGCAGTCTCTTGAGGATTCCTTTGTATACTCTCAACTACATAAGATTGCTTGATATGCCCCCAACTGCAGTTTTCTGTAGCTGCAAACCATTTCCCATACATTGTAGGTAGTAACATTAAGAGATTTGTGCAATGTCTTTATCTGTTTCAGTTTACTGGTCCAGATTAGTTCCAAATTATAATACATCCTACAATAGTCATTACATAAAGATTTTTGCTCTCTGAAGACAAACTTTGTTTAAAAAAAAATAAAAAGAACAGTCTTAGAAATAAATCCCAGGAATCTGAAAAAAAAAAAAAGTTAGGTTTTCTAACAAGTCTATTACTTTCTTGTAGTGTCTAATTACTCAGGCATTTATTGATCTTTCAGTAACAATTTAAAAGCACATCTGTCTTCTTTTGCTACTGCAGACATGTGGGGCCATTAGGTTACTTGTGCATCATCTCTATTCCACACAAAAAAAAAAAAGTTTAAAAATAATGCCCCCAAATTCAACTGATCCTAAAAGTCAAGCGTGAGTTGACATCACTTCTTTGGGCAGCTCTAAGTCTTTGAAATGCCTTTTATAAGGGCTGCAACCTCTGCCACTGTGACTCTCCTTTCTGAATGCAGGACACTGCTTAACGCTCCTCGCGTCATCAAGGAGATAGTGGGATATTAACAGTCCAAACCCAAGGAAATGGAGCATAATGTTGTGTTAAAACCACTTTAAAAGTGATGTCTGTAGGCTTGTGAGGTGCACTAGGGCTCTAAATTGAGCTTTTCAACTTCAGTTGTATTCTCAGATATGCAAATAATACCTGTGGGGAGAAAAATTGGGGTTAGCATGATGTGCATTCATACTTCTTGTTAAAGAAGTGTGATCTTTTTATTTCAGTCTAGAGAATCAGCCCACACGCCTATTAGAACCAAAAAGCTGTTTTCATTCATATTCTCAATATAGTCCTAAGGAAATGGGTGAGTGAGCTTCTGAAAAGTAATGTGCCTTATGAGTTTCTTTATTGCTAATACTTTCAAACCAAGATTTTTTTTTTTTTTGCCTAAAAATAAAATGGATTTTAAGAACTATGAATCACTTTTAGGGAGGAAGAAAATGAGGGAAGATATTATTGTCTTTTGCAAAAGTTTGTCAACTTGGATTAATTTTACAGGCTTCCTTGCTGGTCCCTCCAAAATCAGGTAGATGTTGGAAAACCTCAGCACTTTGCCCATCTTTACTGAGGTACTTATGTTGAAATAATTGATAAACATTTAAGATGTTAAGAAAACAGTTTTTAGGTTACAATGTTGACAAGATCAGGATGTGAAAGTCTCTGACTTCAAGGAGGCTGCATTATTATTGAAAAGAAAAAAATTATTGAAAAAGGTTATAGTAAGAAAAAAACTTGAGGCATTGGTCTAAATTTATGCACAGAGGAAGCGTGGATATCCCAATATTTGTTTTTACACCTTTATGCCAGGTCCAAATGTAGTTTATTGTCAAAGCAAAAGGGTTTTTTTTTATTATACTGCCCTGTAATCTCGCCCTTTCACACCAGATCATTTCCAAGGACACCAGTTGATGCGATGCCAGCAACAGGGGCCAATGCTCTGGACTGCAGAAGGTCAAATAAAGCAAACTGGAACTCAATAGCATAGGTACACATGATCTGTTTTTTATGCTGGCAGTAGAATTTACATATAGTGAGAGATGTAGCATCTCTGCAATTAGGGGACTAAATTGGTTGTTAAATAACCATTTGAGTTCAAAATCGTGCGTTTGGGAACTGCTGTCAGACTGACAAAACAGAGGCAGCTGAAGTTGCAAGATGAGCCCCTTGTCCTCTCTCTTCTAAGAAATGAAACAGACTGGTCACCAGTACAAGACCAACGTGTACCAGCTCTGGCTACCGTTTTTCTGGTACCTCAGTACTGCAGTACTAATTTTTCTGGTACCTCAGTACTGCAGTAATTACTTCACATTAATTAGCATGCAAATGGGGGATACTGAACAGCATCAGCCTATGCCACTTATGTTGTGTGGACAAAAGACACTTTAAAAGTGAGTAACTGTGTTGCAAGGAGAGCCTTCCTTGTTCTCCAGACTTTCCCTCTCTTTTCTAACCAAATGTCACCAAATGGTACACTACAAGCAAGAATTATCCATTACAAGGCTTCGTGCTAGTTTCAATTAACTTCCAAGGAAAGGAAAGGTACATGTGCTTTACTTTGCTTAGGAGAAGATTTATAAAGCAGGTCTAGCAGCACAAACACTGAAGGGACTGTCAACATGGCTGTTTGTAGGATTTAGCAGTACTAATAATGGATCTAAATAGAAGTAATAACCATTTTCAGCCTGCTTTGAATTCCTTTATTTCATAATATTATTTTAACAATAACCCACTTACATTTTTTACAACCTAAATTGTTGGAGCTGGAACTGCAGGACACTAAAGAACAGCTCAAAACTGTGGCTATCATTCCCTAGAGTAATGTTCTCCCCTTTTATGACACCTAACCAAAGCGCTAAAAATTCAACAGTATAATGACTGGGAGTATAGAATGGGTCAATTTAATCTCTCTTCACTTGGCTAAGATGGCTTTTTTTTGTTATCCTGTGCATGTGGTGATAGCAGTTGTGTATCATTAAGAGCAGCTAACAATTTCATCTGCACATTAACTCCGATAGCTGGCTCTAAAGGCCAACTTTCTTTCGGACACTTTTCTCAAATGGAGGACAACAGATGTCAGGTTGGCTTAAGAACTGTTATTTTCTACGTTTGCTTTGTGGTGGGTTGTTTTCCAGCTAGTTAAGTACAATTTGGCTTCAAAGCTAACTAGATTATTATAAACCATGTTCCTGCAGTTTGCTGTGCCACAAGCATCTCACATCCAGGTTTTTAAGATCAGCCAACACTTAAACTCTGCTCCTCCTAAAATAACTGGTGCGAGTGATTGAGTTTACTAATAAATTGCTTCAAGCAGTCTAACTGTAATAGATATGAAGCGGTGGCACTACAAGTGATGCTCAATACCTTAAGTAGCCCCTAGATCCTTTTAGAAAAAGTAGTCCTTTTGGACCAACCCTGGTGTAGCTCATCATCTAGCGTGTATCATTTGACCTCGCACTCCTCTTTCCAAGTAAGAGAACAAATCAGATGCACTCACCCACTAATCATGCACAGCGTTATGCAGTTGCGTGCAGCAACAATCCATATGATCCCCAACTGATTCTGGTGGGCTTCTCTTTCACCCCTCTTCCCCATTGCCCAGGAGATGGCAAGCAGTTAAAAAGGAATAGAAATTGGGCACTACTTAATTTATGAGTGGAACATAAGGAATTTTCCATCCTACAAATATAAACCCACACTGAAACTTGTAAATAAATTATGCCATACCCAGACATGTTTTTAATGAAGATAAGAGCCTTCTAAATTATAGGTGATGAAAGGAACTCCAGATTTACACAGAGAGGGAAGTGTAATAAAGTCTTATTCCCCTACAGACCTGGGAAGATTTGATACGCTATGTGAGAGGGTGTTTCAGAGGCAAACTGTCCATTGAACATCCTGAGATGTTCTATAAGGCCTCATGAATTCTATACTTAATACTTTGTCAATAGCAGTCTGCAATAGATACTAATTTCCACTAAAATTTTGGGCTTTGGTGTGAGGTCCCTGTCAGACTGCAAATCGTAAATTCTAAAACTGCCCCTATACCTTACCAGACAGCCTGAAAAAAATGTTTGTGAGAAGGAGAGGAGCTGCTGGGACCATGGAGGCAGAGAGCAGAGGGCTCTCCTGGGGCAGAGCAGTTGGGAATAGCGTACGGCTGATGTGCTGTTAGGGGCCCAGGAGCCCTGTTATCTGGGGAGATGGCCGTTCGTGGCGCACTGCTAAGGGTGTCTGTAGGGCTGATGTCTCTTAGCAAGATTTTGGCTCAGGGCCTGAAGAACCCAGGCCAGGCTCCCTGGAAAAGCAACTGGAGAATTTAGCAAAGGTCGTAGTACAATTAGGATAAAAATCAGTGAGATAAAGGGCTGATCAGGGCTGCAGCTTGGAGGATAATCCTAGAGTGTCCTAGGATTCTCATCCTGAGAGTGTCCTCACACACACATGCCCCTATAGCTAACATGCCACAAATGGTGCTCCTTTCATTTGTATCAAAGCAAAGAGCCTCCCTCTGAAAAAGTGCCTTCTAGGTGAAACAAAGTGCCTTGAATGACAGAATACAAAAAGCCAGTTTCTGCTGAATTAAACCTGAACCCTGAGTCTAACCACAGCACGGAGAGTTCCGAGAAAATCATCTGTCTTCAGTTCAGCCCACGCTTGATTCAGAGATATATTTTTTTTCCTGCAACATCTAAGGGCAGAACAGGTCTCTCAGCCTGATGAATAATAAAAATCAGAAAGATAATGAGAGAGAAAACAGAGTTTGGTTCATACCAGAGTATGGAAGTTGTCCTGAACTATTTGCCCTTGCAGCTTTTCCTTCATTGTTGTTCACTCCCATGTTCACACTGTATCACTTCTAATAAACTTACCTCTGGTAAACAAGTAAAACACACAAGATACACACTCCAGGACACCAGCAGTAAAGAATTCAAGTTCAAAAAGCTTCCTCCCAAAGTCTGTGTTTCAGTGCTACCCAGCTGCCTGCCTGTTGTTCAGAGGTCCCAGAGGAGACCTGTTTTACTGCTGGCTTTCCATTTGTCCAGCCTGGCAAAGCTGCTTCCATGCTTTCCCTTACACTATGCCCACCCTGGGCGTGTTTTCACTGAGTGGGAGCATCCCTGTGGGATGCCAGAAGAGAAATCTCCGGTGTCTGTCATGGCAGGAGCCCAGAAGCAGGACCAGCTGCCCCAGCAGCACCCAGTCTTCATGTCAGAACCTCTGTCACTCCTGTCACTGCTGACCCGTCATCACACCCCGTGCTTCAATAGCTCTGCTGGTGGGAGCTTTTACTAATTACATGAATACTAACTACAGCATTATGTGGAAAATAATTGAAGTTCCTGTAATGCTTCCCCACTTCTCCAGGTTTGCCCTGGAGCTCAGAAAGCCTCATCATTGCCGCTCACTGTAGCACGGCTCCCATGCCTGCCTGCTCAGTGTCTGTCTGGCCCTGGTTAAAATTGGTTTCACATACTGAACACAAGCAGGCATGGCCATGGAGCTGTTAGCTTTACTTCAGTGGGGTTTTTTAGTACTTTTAAAAAATTAACTGCTCTATAATCACTCTCCTAAGGTCAAATCCTAGAGCTCTTATTAGCGTTGGCTGAGTAAAAAGGTGCGGCTAGCTGTGGGGAGAGTTTCCCCAGGGAGATGTTGGGATTTTGACATCTGAACTCTGTGAGGCTGTCTTGATCCCACTGAGCATTGGAGTCCTGGTCCTGGCTATGGGACCCTGGGTCTGATCTGGTCTCCCTGCCCAGGCCTCACTCAGGTTACAGCCCTCAGGCAGCAGAAATGAAGGACCCTCCCCAGGGTGGGTTCAGGACACAGCTGAGATACATGTCTAATTTGGGGAGCTAGGGAGGACTAAAGTCATTAACTTGAACAGTAACTACAGTACGATAACAAGTACCGTATGTAATACACAAGCTTCTCTCACGGTACCTTGCACTGCATCTTGTTTAAAGATAATCTTCTGTTAATATTCCCTTACCGAGAACAGTTCATGGAAAGGTCTGCATTAAAAGCACGAACAGGACAATCTGAGGATATGTTGTAGGTAAGTGGGTATGATGTCCCTGAAAATCGTACATTACAGAAACTCTTACTGTCATCATCCTTTTCAGTGGTGCCAAGCATGCAGAAGATTGAAAGATGTGGGAGAGGCGAGATACCCACACAGGTTCTCCTCCTGTTGTGTGCCACGGTGCTGCAAGCATCTCCCTAGGTATGGGGAGTCATAGTCTGCACGCTTGTCCCAAGCCGAGCAGGAGGACAAGTCATGGGTCCATGTTGTGGTTGAACATGAGACATACTTCGGGAAGGACTACAGGAGGGTGACTGCAGGTGTAGTGCAACAGAAGCAGGCAGTGAAATAAATGCAACAGCAACACTAACAAAAGAGACAGCTCGTGTCTTCTCAAAACATACATGCACACAAGACACAAATACACCACAAAGCCATCAGGCAGGCTGGATATGTTAATACTGTTTTCTCTGGGGTCGTCTATTCTATAGGCACTTGTGGACCTTAGCAAGTATAGTAGTTATAGCACTAATCAGTCTCTCCTGATTGTTATTCCAGACATGATCCTGTAGGATATTTTAATGGTAAGACTAATTTTTACAATTATACAAGTCTCAAGAGGCACCTTCTACTTCTAGACGCACATTGTAAAAGAAATAGACTCCTTAAGTCTATCTATTCAAGTGCCTCTTTAAAGGCCTCATCAGAAAAAAAATATTACTTGGCTTTATTTAGTTCTCTTTTTTTTTTTCCCAGTGGTACGGTTATCTTCAGGGACACATTAATGGATCTTGAATGTAGCTTTTCTCTTGCCCTGGGTTTTATAGTGGATTTCCCTAAAAAAACCCTGAAACTGTAGCTCAGTATTCTTTGAGCGGGAATCATGAGGGAAGGGAATCTGCATTTCCAGCCTTTGTAGTCCTCATTTCATGACATAAAAGATGACAATAAAATAACTGTTAATGGCAACACATTGTTAAGAGGTAAGAGGTTCACTCACCTTCCTCAAGGGGTAATAGCCTTTAGAGACTGATTCACAGTGAATAAAATTGAATTTTTCTCCTCCAGGGTCTGTCCTGCCTCTCATAAAAAAAAAAAAAAAAAAAAAAAAAAAAAT
>WHYT01015162.1:55309-66943 GCA_009806455.1 Tetrax tetrax | reverse complement strand
GCATTGAATATATATGTATAGACAACTGCTAAGTATGGGAATTTTTATAGTCCAATTCAAGCTGCTGATAATAGGAAAAACCAGTTGCAGATGGTTTGCTGAAAAAAGACAGTGAAGCAAACAAAATCTCCCACACAAACATACATCATCCATGAAAATAACCTAAATAGACAATAAAATAGGAGTATGAACAAATTTCTAGTGTATCTAGATTGCACAACAAATTCTAATTACAGTACTACTGCATTTCCATGACAACAGATTTTATACAAAGCTCTGATTTTCTCTTTTGGAGAAAGAAGTGAGACCTTTTATTCACTGCATTTCTACCTTCTCCATGTACTTCAAATCTAAAAAAAAAACCCAGAATGTTTGTTTGTCCTTTGAAACATAACTAAAATTAAAATAACATCCTGGAAATCTCTACCCAAGACTAAATAGTGCTCTAACAAGTCCTTCCAATTTACAACAAGAGCAACTCTTCCTGCAAATTTAACCTCTTTCATTACAACCTTCCCAGGATGTAATGTGTTTAAAAATATACACCTCTGGCCTTAGCAGAAATGATGGTGTAAATAAGGACAGAATCAAAACTTCATTCAAACTGTGACTGGCAATACCTGAGCAGGAAGACAATCAATTTCATTTATCCAGTACCTTGATCTTTTGCATCTGTGGTACTGTGTCCTGAGAGAGACAAAAATTATTTTGCAGCAAATTAAATGGATAGATAGGTTTTCCAAGACTCTTTTAGAAGACAAATACAATATTGAGAGCTTTAGTTGCTATATAATCCCTTAGCAACTCAATGCTTCTGTCAACCCTGGCTTGGGGCAGACTTTGGACAGCCACAGTGAAGGATTCAGCCCTCCTCCATGGCTGGTCTCAGGCAGGTGCTCACATTCACTGTGATGAACCAGAAACTTCTCACAACCTGAGCTGGAAGATGCTTTGTCCTTACTTAAACCCAAGCTTGCAGCTGGGCTACAAGACGTGCAAGAAGCCACCAAACAATGGAAAGGTGCATTTGCTTGATGTGCAGAAAAAGTCCCATGTGCATGTATCACACATTTCCGCAAAGGGGAAAGCAGGACCAGCCTTTGCCTATGAATGATTTTGTTTTTCATTTTTTCTTTTTTTTTTTTTTTTGCTCATAAATTATTTCATTTTTTCATGAATGATTTCAAATTTTGTCTCCAGGATTACCTACAAAGAGCTCTAGACTCTGTTGGATTTTGGGGCTGTATGCCAGAAGCCCGATGCTGTAGCCATCAGAAGATGCTTGTTCAGTGTCTTGTTCTGTCATTCCTCAAGCCAACAATACTGTCCAGCTCTTGGGGTACAGGACAATTACATGCCATGTGGGAACTGTTGGTGTTCTGTTGTGGTTCTTTTTTTAAAATCACCTTTGACCTCTTCTTGAATTATGTGTCAGTTGTCTCTACAGTGATTGATTATGTGGAGCAGCCCAAGGGAAAGCATCCTGTAGGAGCCAGGACCTGGTTCACAGACTTACCTTTCATCGGTTCTTTGCTGTCACAGGAGAAAAGTGAACATTCCCTCCAATTAGAGGGTTGCCACAGCTGTGGGGAGCAAGGATTCCCATCCTTGTACTAAAGATTTTGAAAATCCTTTTACTAGGTTCATTAAATCCTTTTTTCTTTGCTCCTGATGTTGTTAAAGCCCAATCCACTGAATTAATACAGACGAGAGCTGAAGTGGGCTGACCGTAGGCTCAGGATGAGAAGGAAAAGGGCAGAAAAGTAACATCTCTGCAGAGTGGTGCATAAACCCCTTGGTTAACTCTAATATCTTTCAGTGTGAGATTTCTGGTGCTTACTAGAGCCAAGGTGGACAAAATTAATCAAAGCATTTTTCCAGCTAGAACACGGAAGTCGGTGTCTATACATACACTCTGGGAAAAAAAAAAGATGGCTAAAGCATGCACCTCAAAGGCCATCTCTCCACTGCGTCTAGCATCCATTTCTTCTAAGTCCTTAACAAATCCCACTCGGTTGCTTCATGACAGTCCAGTCCAGCGTGCAAACACCACTGGGTATGTTCTTGTTCTGCCTTTGTTCCCAGGCTCGAGTGCAGAAGGATTTCAGATCATCTGTTGCAAGGTCTCCTCCACCACAGCTGGTTACACAGATAAGAGCCTGCTGACCTGTAAAATGCTGAATGGCTTGGTGAGAGCTTGCAGCCCAAGAAATGTTACTTCAGAAATGGCAATCTTTACATGTATTTTTTTACAATTTCCATTTTCATTGTGTTAGTACTGTCACTGCTCATATTAGTAACGTCAAACTTTTCTCCACGCCTCTTCAGTTTATTTGTGTTCTCCCAGAAAAACGCATAAGTTTTTTTTTAGAAATACTTCTTACAGTGGAAGAAATAATTTGTTTGGTTTTTTTCCAGTTACTGATATTTTATCAGTATTTTCACATAGCAGAGGTACTCTGAGACAAAATTCACTGCTTTTCCCGTAGTTTATACATACACACACATAGTTTACAATTTGTATACCCCCATGGATTCAAACTACTTCTAGCCAGATGCTGGTCCACTTCAAATATTGCTGACCTCAGCAAGTCAGATTCACTCCCAATTACTGTGACAATTTGCTCTGGCAGGATAGCCCTGTGATTGCCTGAAGGAGACTCCCACATCACTGCTTTAAAATAAGTCATAACATACAGAGTCTGAATCTAAGGATACAGTCTGAGGACGCCAGAGTCAGTGAAGACAGAAGGCTACAATACCCTTAAATTATATTTTACATCTGACAATACAAATTAGTAAACAGGTTACAATAGTTTTTACCTGCCAAGTGGCAAATATCTCAGAAATTCAGCACATGGCATTACAGAAATCTCAAACTGCATGTGGAACCTCTGAGACGTTAAACCAGCACTGGAAGGTGCTTTAAGTAAGCATTGTGGTTAGGAAGGCATTATGGCTCCCTACAGAGGCAGGCTAAGCTAATGCTAGATGGAGTGGAAACAAAGAAAATGTTGTTTTGAAGTAGTAAGGTTCCTAATTTCCCTTCCCACACTAACTGGATGAGCAGAGGAAGAAAAAGGAGCCTTGAAGGTACATAAAGGTGCATAGACTGGTGCAACAGGAATCCAGAAGTCATGATTCACGCCTAGTATGTGGTTGCTGGGCTGTGGAAGCCTCCAGACAGATTCACTTGGACATTTATAGAGTGTGAGCAAGATGTCCTGCCAGCCAGTCAGCCAGAAACCTCTTAGTCCACTCTGCAACTTATTTTAGCTACAAGGGTGGGAGGGTTAAAATAACAGTGTTGTGTCAGGAATTGTCGGATTCAGAAATCAGCTTCCTGCTTACTCTTTCACTTGTTCCAGTTGTGAATCCCTAGGAACAAACACCACATGCTGTGTCTTGGAGAATGGCAGCCACCAGATAATTAACCACTTTGCCCTCTGCTGTTCAGTCTTTGTTTGATGCTACATTAATTATTTATGTTCTGTATACTAACCATGCAGATGTCAGCACTGCTCAACATATGCATCACATCTTACAACTTTCACAGAAGGCACAAGCACCAGGGCTTCAACCCACAGGTAAGCTGGATAACCTTCCAACCTGGGTGAACTGCTGAGGAGAGTAAATTGGATCATTCTTCATCCAAAAAAAAAAGAAAATAATTAAAGTGACTTTTCAAGAAAAAAAAACCCTGCTATTCAAGCCCTACCTATACTTCTGCCATGCTGCAAATTCAGAGAAACACAGGATCTGTCACACAGAATCATTTAGATTGGAAAGGACCTTTAAGATCATTGAGTCCAACCATCAACATAACACTGCCAAGTCCACCACTAAAATATATCCTTAAATGCCACATCTACGCATCTTTTAAATACCTCCAGGGGTGGTGACTCCACCACTTCTCTGGGTGACCTGTTCCAATGCTTGACCACTCTTTCAGTAAAGAAATTTTTCATAATATCCAATCTAAACCTCCCCTGATGCAACTCGAGGCCATTTCCTCTTGTTCTGTCACTTGTTACTTGGGAGAAGAGACCAACACCTGCCTCCCTACAACCTCCTTTCAGGTAGTTGTAGAGAATGATGAGGTCTCCCCTCAGCCTCCTCTTCTCCAGATTAAACCATCCCAGTTCCCTCAGCCACTCCTCATAAGTCTTGTTCTGGTATGCTCTTGACTTGCAACAGGTATGCACAGCTACCAGCCATCAGCAGTAGAAGCACATGTATGGTCAATCATCTTTCTCCTTTGTTTTACTGCCCCTAAAGCCGTTATAATATTAATATGAAGTAATTCAGTAATAGTTTCATTTATAAGTGATTTGTTGTTAATTTAACAGCTAACTCTCTAGGCAAAATCTGTATTTAAACTTCTAGTAAACTTGTATTTTAAAATTGCTAATGTGTTAATTTGCTAATATCTACCCTCATTTGAACTGTGGGAATGTTGAAAATACTGCAACTATTTTATTTTCTGGGAAGTTATGCTGATCACATTTGTTAGCTGGAACCAATATAAAAGACATTATATTTTTGCCAGATTACAGCATTTGGATTGTTTGCAAAACTTGGGTTTGGTAATCTAGCACGAGTTGTCATACTGATATATATGATATATACATATGATATATGTAGCAATGCAAGTTTGATGTCAGTGATTTATGTGGTCCATAAGAATCGGACCCACAAAAGTATTAATCGGCAGATTCAGTAAATGTATAGAAAATGCGTAAAACAGATAATTACTTTTAAAGATACATGGAGAGTTGGGAACATTTCCCCAAGTGGTATTTCTAAGCACCATATCATCTTAATTTTGCTATTGCTCTGCTAGGATGAATGAAGTTAAACAGCTTTGATTTTAGCTATAACAAATATTGCAGGGGGTAGGGGGAAGATGAAGAATGCAACTTCCTGGAATGTAACCCGTGGGATTTCAAAATTAAATCTAGCAAAAGTAGCAAGCACTACTTCAGATCTATTTGGTCTTTCTTGAATAGGCAGGCTGTGATGTTTGAAGATCAGCCATCCATAACTTCCTCATGGTATTTGGTGGAGTGGGACCATAGTTTGCAGAATCATCTGCGTTCGTGTGCACATCATACATCTCCATGGTCCTGTACATCTAAAAGTAAATGATTTCCTATGAATGCACGCCAGGGTATCATCACCCTTTCACTCACTGAAAGTGAAAACATCTATTCACCAAGTAAGTAATTACCAGCCAGGGCTTCCAAAAAGAAAATTAAGGTGAAAAAGGCCTCAGCATCTCTCTAGCTATTCAATGATGGGCTTGGTCTTTAACATGCTCCTGACTTTCAGGATAGGATACTTTTCACTAATCATGCTCACTGTTGGGTGGTTGTTTACCATGACAAGTGCTACCTACCACCTGGATTTGACAGTGCTTTTCTAGGGATTCTTTTTTTTTAGCAATAAAAGTGCAATCAGCTGCCTCACTAATGTGTGGAAGACTGAAAAGTTCAAACAAACAAACAAACAAACAAAACAAGTGTGGTTTCTAAGCAATACAAAAACATTTTCTTAGACGTTCCCGTGCATTGTTGATGTCAAATGCTGCTTAAATTTGCTTGTGCATTTACCACCACATTATCTGTATTTACTACAAATATTTGATCCAGAATTATAACTGAATTCAATTAGAAAATTGAAAAAGGTGCAAGAACTAACAATTTTACCTTACATATGTATAGACAAGAGATACGAAAGGTGAAATACACTGTTGTTCAGAATAATATTTTCTTCTGTCTGGAGAGTAATGGGTTCATTTTGACCTTAATGAAATCTGCAAGAAACAAGTACACATTTAGAGACAGGTTAAAGTAAAATCAAATTAGATTATCATCCATATTCTGCACAGACATTTTGCTGATGTGATTAGGGCAATTGCTTTGGTTTGAAATGAAAGAAAAATTAAATGTGTTCTCCTGAGCTGTCAGATTTCAGGCCACATCAATTTTGCTAGTCAAACTTGCGCAAGGTTTAAAGAGAAGCTGTGGTAGCTTCAACTGCAGTTAACTGCAGAGGAGAATTACCAGTTTTCCAAAATCAATATAAATTCAATTCATGTAGTGGCATGACATTTCTCAAATATCTCCATGACGCTTAGAGAAACCCTGCACTTGGGAGAAGTGAGTGCAGCACATGTAGAAAGATGCCGGTGCTTCAGCTACCACGTGGCATAGCCTCACATTTCAAATTTTAGGAGCCTGGCTTTGTAGGGTGGAAGTGTAGGGAAATCTCTTATTTAAGTGATGCAAAAAGGCTAGCATTACTGAACTTTGTGTGGCCCCAAGCAAGCTGTCTGCAGTGTTTGCCAAGGGCCAGAGACTGTGGATGTTGACTCACAGCTTTAACGATGCGGCATGAAGCATCATCTGCTGATACTGCGAGTGGCGGAAGCCATTAAATGTGTCACACCACAGCCCACCCAGGAGGATCCAGGAAATCGTCCCACTACATTATTATTATTTTCAAGCTTGCAGTAAAGTTGTCAATGAGGATCAGTTGTCCAAGACCTTGTATAAGCATCAAACAAATAATGTCTGTAGTTGAAATGCTTACAATCAGAAAGGAAACCTTTTTTTTTTTCCGGAATATTTATTTTGGTTGAAAAGTGCTTATTTGTTGCAAGTGAAACACTTCAATTTTGAAAGTGAAAAATTGGAAAAAACAATCCAAAAAGAGATACAGGGAGAATTAGAAAGATAAGATGTACTGATTGACATGGCAATCATAATAATGTGAGCCTAACACCAAGTTATTTTCTAGACTTCAATATATGCAATGTTATTCATTTAATGAATATTCATTTTATTTACAATTTTTGTTGTAATTAAAGTGATCGTTCTCCACTATTTTGTACTTATTAAATGAAGGAATGTATTACTAGCTTTTACTTCAGTCTTTGTCACTTGAGCATAGTGATGTGTGTGCTTGTGTGTGTGCACAAATGCTGTGAAGAGCCTACATGTTTTCACTAGTAAATAGTAAGACCCTAGTCTCTTCTCTTTACTTTCCCACAGAAGTATTCATCTGTGAAGCAGGATGAAGTGGTCAGAGTCCCAGCCATACCGAGCCACCAGATTTCTATTTAAAGCCACAGGGGACTTCACATAGACAACATCTCTAAAAATCCTGTCCATCAAGCCTATATTTGTTTTTGTGAAAGCAGTCATGATGATATGAAAACAAGACATTCCCCAGATTAATTAAAATCTGAGCACTTAAAAACATTTTTTTCCATTCCATTAATGGGCAAAGAAGTTTCCAAACTAATTTGCCTAAATGCACGTTGAGCAGCTTCACAGGGAAAAGCATTTTATTATTTTACTCCTCAATAAAACAAAATTGCTTTCAACCTAAAAATCCCACAAATTCTGGCTTACAGCAATCTTGGTAACACACCAGAGGCTTATAAAACCCTGCACAGTGGAATATAGAAAGTTAGTGGGGTAGAAACCACCGCTCTCAGACGCCAGTAGCTAAATGCAGAAATAGCCTGTGATCCGCTTTGTAGTTCCGTCTGCACTGACAGCAGACCTTGAATGCTCCTACGGCTCAAGCCCTGATTCTGCAGGGTTACCCGTGAGCTCTCTCTGCCTCCACACATGTGCAAAGCGCTGGGAGGCTCGCCGGAGAGTGCAGGAGGAGTACGATCGCTGGCAGATCACAGTCTGACTAGGGGTTACTCTTGGCTTTGGAAATAATTTTTTTGACTTCTTGATTTAGGGCAAGGAGACCAGCTATGTCTCTGACTGCAACTTCTAGGTTTATCTGGTGAGACGCATCAAAAAGTGTCAAATTAGTTTAATTTGGCAGACTTTTCCATGACCCAGTCATATGGCACAAACATATGGCTTCAGATTCCATTCACTGTTGCATTTTACTAAATCCTGAGGATATCCTCCCTGTTGTACCATCAGAATAGTTCCAACCCAAGCTGTTCTATGATTCTTTGATTAACCTTCTTCGGAGACTTTCTTTACAAGAATAGCCAAATTTTCTGATTTTCAATGTGTAACAATTACACTAATTTCTTATTATTGTCTTGATAATGAACAGCCTATACTATTCTGTTTAGGCTGTTCTCTTAAACATGCACTTCCCTATAGATTCACACACATGTACAAAATTTTATGGCGAGATCTCCACCAGCTAAAAAGCATTACAGCCAGTGTTGATGAAGCATTTGGACTAAAAGCCCAAAGATGTCAGCAAGATGGAAAGCATACGGTATAGAAATAACCTCTCGGCTATTCTAGGTACATAAAATGTTGTGAAGAACATCTGCGATTTGACCATCAGCCTCAAAATGATATCCAATTTTTTAAAAAAATGTTTCAGGAAGCAATAAATAACACCTGCAAGACTCAGGAGAGAGGTTTTCATTACTTTATTTTTTTATTTATTTTGGGGAAAAAGAGTAAGCAAAGGAGAAGAAGGGAAGTAGAGTGGAATGTGCTTTTAAATTATTGTAGAAGTGTCATAAAAGGGAAATCTGTTTTAATAGTTGCATTATTTCTATATGGCTACACTACAAAACTGGACATGAGATCTTGCTAGTCATAAATATTTTTTTGTTTATAAAAAGGTTTAAATTCTTGTGAAAATCATCACATAGAGACATTATCAGAGCAAAGTCTCCACCTACATTGCTGACAAAACATCCAAAAAGAGACTGTACAGTTTGACAGATAACAGCAATATTTTATACAGCAATCAGAGAGGATAAAGCTGGGCAGAGGAGAGGAACCTGTTTCCCATATGAAACCATGGCTGTTGAAATTGTTACTGGCAAGAGACCAAATCCACCAACAAGAACATTTTAAATAGGCAAGCGGGAAGACAGGGCTTTTATTATTTCCATAGTTTCATAATCGCATTTAAGTTAGTAGACTTATTACTAGTTTCTGCCTTCAGCCATGTGCCACTGGTGATGATGATGATGAGCATTTGCCCTGGCTCAGAAGTTCTGCCTTCACCCTCCGGCTTTCCGACAAAGCCATCACTTCCAAGAAGGGCTGTCTGCTATTAGATCTGCCTGCATGCAGCGCCTCATTAGTGCTCCGTGCCGGGTCGAGGAAGGCTCCTCTGGCCAGCAGAGAATGACACGATGCTGCCATTGTCTATTCAACCAATTGAGGAAGATGTTAAAGGCACAAAGTGCTTAAAATATTCATTAGTTTGTAGAAGCACATATATTAGCTTTATCACTGGATCAAATTAATGAGGTTTTAATGACAGTTAATAAGTGATACATCGATTAATTTAGGAAATGATTCATTTTCTCTGACTTTTTAAATTAGCTTCTAATAAAATAAATTCAAGCATGAGTTTTTTTATTAGATATGATGTCCTTATTTTGCTTTGTGAAATACTGCAGCTTGAACACCAGGTTTGAATGAGCAAAAAAACCAGTGTGATTAATTCTAAGCAATTGTGTGACTTCTGAGGTCAATTTTTTCTTTTCCAAAAATTTGTATCTGTTCAGTTTTGGCTAAAGATTTATTAGCAACTTCAGCAACTTGCAATTCTTCTGTAATAACCTAAAATATACTTAACTACTACGTGGTTAATATTATTTCTTAGACATTTTCACTATCTGGCCACATACACAACATCAGATCTACATGAATAACGAAACAAACAAATAAAAAGCAACCACCATTATAAAGAGCCATTATTTCAGCAATACCTGACTGGACCAGCTTCCTGTCCAAATTAATCAAACCTCTTACATTAACACCAGGTTAGAGCTTAGTAAAAGGTATTTATTATCATTATGCATTTTGTCAGTGTTTATGCAGCAACTTGCAAGGAGGTCAAGCTGGTACTAGTAATTTTTAAAACACAAAACTTTCTGATTTGTGTTTGAGTTTCCAGTCTAAAAAATTGCATGAGACAGTCTGCTCTGTGAGGTGTAGAAATTTACCTGTTAACTGCAAGTATCCATACAGTTTTGCTTTAAGGAATATAGATTTTTTTTTCCCAACAAATTAGATTTAAAAGAAAACAAAGGCACAGTATTCTTTACAGTATTAGCATGCAAATACCAGCAATCTATTCTGAGGTTGCTCTGATTACTCAGGACATTTATGTTTGTAGAAGATGCTCTCCCTTTCACATGCTCTGGGCTCTTTAATCAGTCTTTAATCAAAATATGAAATCTTAGCCATAAGTCTTGACTCCAGAAATCTACAGTGCTTCTCAGATGGCTCTTGAGGTAACATCAATCATCTTCCAAGCCTTGAAAGACTATTCATAGTTAACAAACTCTGATGATTGATTACTGACATGTTAAATCTACTTCCAGTTTTCTGTGAGTGCTTGAAGTCTAAGTAGCATGATGAAGCCATGTGCTGACACTTCTTCTAAGTATCTGTGGTTTTGCTTTTGGACAGATGAGCAAAAACCTGCATCCTGACTGTACAGAGCTATGCAGAGGCTGCTTTGCATGCAAGCACTAACATGGAAATGTAGGAGATCCTGTGTCCTGGTTTTGGCAGGGATGGAGTTAGTTTTCCTCTCAGTAGCTGGTGTGTTTCGGATTTCGTGTGTGAAGAACGTTGACAAACACCCTGATGATACCAGTTGTTGTGAATGAGACCAAGGACACCATCCTGCTTTCCAAGTCTCACTAATTTGCAGATGCGGGAAGGTGGGAGAGAGACGGACAGAATAATTGACCCAAACTGGCCAAAGGGAGTATTCCATGCCATAAACGTCATGATCAGTATATAAGTGGGGGCTGGCCAGGGCAGGTATCTGCCTTCCTGGCATCCATCTTTCTCCCTCGTTTTGCTGGCATCGCTCCCTCTGCCTTGCTGGCTCCCTTTTGCTCTTTCGCTTGCCGCTCGGTTTTGTTTCCATGATTGCTGCTCGGGACGGGCTATCGGTCATTGGGACATCAGGTGGTGAGAAAACATACATTGTTCACCTTGTATATTTTAATATCCTTATATTCTGTTATTATTGTAGTTTTCCCTTGTTATTTTAGTAAATTGTCTTTATCTCAACCCACAAGTTCCCTTCCTTCCCAATTCTCTCCCCCATCCCACTGGGGAGGGGGAAGGTGAGCGAGAAACTGTGTGGTAATTCAGGCTAAATCATCACATCCTTTCAGCCTAAGAAACTTTAAAACTGTATCTCCTACTGCCTAGGAAAGCATCCAAATCACAGTTCACACAGTAGCCTACATTACATGACTGGAGAGCTCACCTAGATTTTGGTTCCCTGCAATAAAAACCATGCAACAGTTAACCTGATCTCCAAAACATGGATACAGCATTTCTGCAGCAGTTTCCAAGCAGAGGCAAAACTCTTCAATGAGGACTGTGGTGTCATTTGAAATATGCAGCTCTTCTGCTGCTTGCTGTATTCACACTATCCTCTTCAGTCTTGTGGCTGCCAGACTTCTCATTAGCATCCTCACAGCAGCTCTCAGTACCATGGCTTGTAATGGCTTAAATGTACCTTCTGGAAAGCAGGTATCTTTAATATACTTACTGATGTTACAGTGACCATTTGAGCTTTCTGGGAGAACTCTTGTTCCTGGCCTAAAGAAAGCAGAGAAAATTCTTGGAAGCAAAGCCCCCAGTGACG
>WHYT01015162.1:3217-44532 GCA_009806455.1 Tetrax tetrax | reverse complement strand
TTTTGGACAGATGAGCAAAAACCTGCATCCTGACTGTACAGAGCTATGCAGAGGCTGCTTTGCATGCAAGCACTAACATGGAAATGTAGGAGATCCTGTGTCCTGGTTTTGGCAGGGATGGAGTTAATTTTCCTCTCAGTAGCTGGTGTGTTTCGGATTTCGTGTGTGAAGAACGTTGACAAACACCCTGATGATACCAGTTGTTGTGAATGAGACCAAGGGCACCGTCCTGCTTTCCAAGTCTCACTAATTTGCAGGTGCGGGAAGGTGGGAGAAAGACGGACAGAATAATTGATCCAAACTGGCCAAAGAGAGTATTCCATGCCATAAACGTCATGCTCAGTATATAAGTGGGGGCTGGCCAGGGTGGGTATCTGCCTTCCTGGCATCCATCTTTCTCCCTCGTTTTGCTGGCATTGTTCCCTCTACCTTGCTGGCTCCCTTTTGCTCCTTTGCTTGCCACTCGGTTTTGTCTCCGTGATCGCTGCTCGGGACGGGCTGTGTCGGTCATTGGGACATCGGGTGGTGAGAAAACATATATTGATCACTTTGTATATTTTAATATCCTTATATTCTGTTATTATTGTAGTTTTCCCTTGTTATTTTAGTAAATCGTCTTTATCTCAACCCACGAGTTCCCTTCCTTCCCAATTCTCTCCCCCATCCCACTGGGGAGGGGGAAGGTGAGCGAGAAACTGTGTGGTAATTCAGGCTAAATCATCACATCCTTTCAGCCTAAGAAACTTTAAACCTGTATCTCCTACTGCCTAGGAAAGCATCCAAATCACAGTTCACACAGTAGCCTACATTACATGACTGGAGAGCTCACCTAGATTTTGGTTCCCTGCAATAAAAACCGTGCAACAGTTAACCTGATCTCCAAAACATGGATACAGCATTTCTGCAGCAGTTTCCAAGCAGAGGCAAAACTCTTCAATGAGGACTGCGGTGTCATTTGAAATATGCAGCTCTTCTGCTGCTTGCTGTATTCACACTATCCTCTTCAGTCTTGTGGCTGCCAGACTTCTCATTAGCATCCTCACAGCAGCTCTCAGTACCATGGCTTGTAATGGCTTAAATGTACCTCCTGGAAAGCAGGTATCTTTAATATACTTACTGATGTTACAGTGACCATTTGAGCTTTCTGGGAGAACTCTTGTTCCTGGCCTAAAGAAAGCAGAGAAAATTCTTGGAAGCAAAGCCCCCAGTGACGGTACTCTCCAAAATTTCCTAGGGCAATGCCATGCCATAGAAGTGGAGGGAATTTGTGCTTTGCAAACTGCAACAAGCTGATATGAAAACTACATATTTTTTCAACATATTTTCAGTTTGTGGAGAAATTTGAAGCCTCACGAGTAGAAATATACCTCTTTTCACTTGTGTAGCAGTGTTAGAAGCCATATGTTCCATGTTCTAGTTAGAGGTGGAGTTTTTAAGAGCCTGTTCTTCAGTCGCTCGGAGCAACGTAAATTAGGAGCAGCTTCACCGCACTTTGAAAGACAGAACCTGCTGTATAAATCTAGGAAAATGCTAGCAATGTAATGGTGGCATATCAAGGCAGATAAGTATAGTAATAATGTTGTAAGGAAATGATTTCCTGAGCTATTAGAACTGGCTACATTTGCACCTAGTTATTAACAAATTCTCTCTGCTGTATCAAGAAAAAGTATTCTTTTTTAATATTTGGTTATGTTACATTTTACTAGCAAGATTCTGTAATATCTCCACAGAGAGCAGTGAACAAGAAAGTCCCTTTTTTTTTTTTTTTTTTTCTGAAAAGGGCACTGCAAATCTCCTGTTGAAAAATGAAACTGAGTTTTATGCTTATTAATAAACCTCCTACTCTGCTCTGAAGCATTTGGATGAAATTATATTTTTACAGAAACAGAAGTAAATTACTCTTTTTACGTGAGATCTTCAGGTCTTTCCGTAATACATAGGGCAAGTAACAGGGAAAACTGAGCTTGAAATGCAGAGGCAGTGCCTGTCACCACACTTTGGGTCAGCTTTTCTTCAGAGATGTGAGAGGTGTTTGCACAGACCTCCAGTGTCCCCAGCTTGTCCAGTCCCGGCCCACCTGGGGCTCTGTTTTAACTTAGAATCGTAGAATAGTTTGAGTTGGAAGGGACCTTTAAAGGTCATCTAGTCCAACCCCCCTGCAAAGAGCAGGGACATCTCCAACCAGATCAGGTTGTTCAGAGCCCTGTCCAACCTGGCCTTGAATGTTTCCAGAGATGGGGCATCCACCACCTCTCTGGGCAACCTGTTCCAGTGTTCCACCACCCTCAGCATAAAAATTTTATTCCTTATATCAAGTCTGAATCTACTTCCTTCTATTTTAAAATTATTACCCCTTGTCCTATCACAACAGGCCCTGATAAAGGGTTTCTCTCCACTTGTCTAGCTGTGATCTAATAATCAGGTAACTGTAACCTACCTCATTTTAGCTTTTGCTTCACTTGTGGTGCTACACGTACATATTTCTGTAACTAGCAGATAGTGACGAGAGGTTATTCTGTACAGAGACTGTAAAATAAAAATGCAGCCTGGAGAAGTGCAGGCATGGAAGACCAAGCACCCAACACGTAAAACAAACCATATCTAGCTCATTCAGATGCAAACTGGACTCGTGAACCAATGAAGAAAGAGTGAGGCCTACAGCACATATAGAAATGGCGCCAGGCAGTGAGACGGAAGAACCCAGCACCAGCATATTCCTCTCCACGCAGGACTGGGGATGTTGGTGGTTCCCTGCAGCTGGCTCTGCTGCTGAAAACCACCACGTCGGGACAAAGGGGGCAGTGGGGAGATGGGGCAAGAAGCAGGGAGATGAGAGCAGAAACTTTGTGCACATAACATAATACGTTCTGCTGCCTGCATTTGCTAAACCTATCCGTTTTAATATAATTGACATTTTATCATGGTGTCACAATAAAATTCCGTATGTTAATAATCATATCTGTATCAGTTTTCCATGTGATTTACTCTTTTCCAACCAAGCAGCAGTATCTGGAAATTATACTGTCATATGGCAAATGTAAGGAGATCTGCAGAGGAAGAACCAATGTACTCATAAGGTGCCTGATTCAATTTTTTTTTTTAATATCCAGAAGCCATAAAAAATTTAATTTTTTTAGGGCTTCTGTCCTGCGAAATCCAGACTATTTTTGTTCTAAATTAAATTGGACCCAGGGAAAGGAAGAAAATCTCCCTGTAAAGATTAGACAAATATGGAATAACATTAGAAATGGCCTGCTAAATGCTTTATGAAGTCTAATTTCATGATACATCTGCTCTTTAACTAACAAAACTGTATTACATTGCAAAGAGATGACAACTCAATCTGATAATTTTCCTGGTGTCGTTCCTCACAAACAACTTGTGGCAATATGTAAGGGCCTTTACAAGAAAAGAGGATCAACAAAAGTTGATGCCATGACCATCTCTCCCCTATCTATAGGGTAAAAAAGGAGACTCCGGGGGCAACAGGGGCAACTGGAGGAAAAGAGGAGTGAGCCTAGGATTTTTTGTTAAGGTATCACCATCAGAAGCTTGGAAGTCCTGGGTGAGAACAGCTCCCATCCCTTCCAGTCAATCAGTTTTCTCCTAAAAGAAAGATAAAATCCAGCAGAGAGCAGGAAAGAGCAACAGGGAATCTTCTTGCTTTGGCATGAAGAACAGAGAAGGATTTTCTAATAGCACACAGAGACAGGGTGATCTGAGGCACCTTCGCAGGCAGTGGAAATGGGATGCAGAGCCAGCCCTGCAGGAGGCCATTATGTGTGCAAGACTTCTGAACTGAAGTAATTTTGTCTTTTGACTTTCATGGCTAGTTTGGTAGTAAATGGACCAGGTGAATTTAAAGTGCCTGCTGTGAAAGAATAGCTCGAGCCATACCTTTGCTGCAAAATTAATTTTCTTTCTCACACATGCACTTACCCACAGATTTTTCTGTGATACAGAAATTAAATAATACCATTTTATTCAATTAGGTGCGTAACTGCATCTATTTGGAGTTTCGCACATGCTTGATAAGCTGCTGTGAAGTTACTCTGAGAGAGCTTCCTAACTTCCAGCAAGACAACAGCATGTTTAAAGCTGTGTGCAGCCCAGAAAGCCAACTGCATCCTGGGCTGCATCATAAGGAGCGTGGCCAGCAGGTCGAGGGAGGTGATTGTGCCCCTCTACTCAGTTCTTGTGAGACCCCACCTGGAGTACTGCTTCCAGCTCTGGAGCCCTCAACATAAGAAGGGTGTGCACCTGTTGGACCAAGTCCAGAGGAGGGCCACGAAGATGATCAGAGGGCTGGAGCACCTCTCTTATGAGGACAGGCTGAGAGAGTTGGGGCTGTTCAGCCTGGAGAAGAGGAGGCTCCGGGGAGACCTTATAGCAGCCTTCCGGTACTTAAAGGGGGCCTACAGGAAAGACAGGGAGAAACTCTTTAGCGGGGCCTGTTGTGATAGGATGAGGAGTAATGGTTTTCAAATAGAAGGAAGTAGATTCAGATTAGATATTAGAAAAAAAAATTTTTTACTGTGAGGGTTGTGGAACACTGCAACAGGTTGCCCAGAGAGATGGTGGATGCCCCATCCCTGGAAACATTCACGGCCAGGTTGGATGAGGCTCTGAGCAACCTGATCTGGTTGGAGATGACCCTGCTCCTTGCAGGAGGGTTGGACTAGATGACCTTAAAGGTCCCTTGCAACCTAAACCATTCTATGATTCTGTGAAGCAGGAAATCTTTGATTTGCATTGGTGGCATCAAAAATACCAAGGCTTTCTTCTCACTGTATTTGAACCCATTGACTTTGGCTAAGTCAGAGGAACAAATTCTGCAGGACAAAAGACAGGGGATGTCTTCCATTGTCAAGATCAGGAAGTGATATCATATAATTCCAGCTGTTAGCTCAACACGTTTCATATGATTCAGAGCAAAGTCAGATGTATGGGGAGGCACGGCTACGCCTGCTGCTGCTGGAAGGCTGTTCTGGTGCCTCCCTTCCCAGCACCACAGAACAAATCTATCCAGATGGATGCAATTGTGTGCTTATGCTGCCCACGCTTCAAGCCAGCTGCATGCAAACTGCAGTCCAGAAGCCACCTAACTGTATTAGCCTGCCGGGAAGATACGCGCTCAAGCCCAGAGCTGTGCTACCACAGACAGCTACCATCCTTTGGAGGAACAACATGTTAGAGTAACATGGAGAGAGTGTTGGGTTGAAAGTACAAGTTCCTCCGTCAGTTCCTATAGACAAGCTCATTATTCACTAAGGCTAAATGTACAACAGGTCATAATTTCTTCACCAATATGGTTATCATGAACACTTCAAAGGGATCCACTGTGCATTCAAGTATTTAGTAGGCATAGTGGTGTTACGTTGATGGTTGGACTTGATAATCTTGGAGGTCTAATCTAACCTTAAAGATTCTATGATTCTGTCAAGTTATTCCATCTTTTTAAATGATGAATTGTCTTGTGCAAAAGACTAAAATTGAATTGATATGACAGAATACAACAATCATCTAAGATACTGGTTTCTTAGTGAAATATTTAAAAGTCGTTAAATATAGTATTAGATTAAGCTTACACTTTAATATAAATAAATAACGCAGTGGAATGGCTATAAAAATCTTAGCATAAACATCTTCCATGTAAAATAGCAAATTTAACGAAAAGAAGTGTAGAATAAATTTAATGATAAACAGATAATTGTGTTGAGAATATAATTGTCTATTTTTATACTCATTGGTTATACCCAGTAAAGCAATAATGATACTAATTTTTTGAAAGCAGAGCCTTTTTCATTTAGAAATGAATTACAGAGCAAATATTTTAAATTTTCAAATAATGAGGTAAAGTGCTTTTATTGTTTTTCAAAATGAACAAAAGATGCAACACTCGCACAGAGAAACCAGGAGGAATTAATTCCTGCCTCAATTAACACTTATCTTTAAGAAGACAAAAAGTCTACCTCTGCTACAAGTATTTCCATGGGCAGAGAAGCGTGTTCAAGGAGGTCGTTTCAATGGTTAATAGTACTCAATTTTTAGAAACATGTTGTATTTTCACTTGAATTTGTCCAGTTTCAGTTTCTGGTCACTGGGATGTTTCACGCGGGCAGCTCACACCTGCCTGTCACCAGTTTGCCCAGATGCAGATTAGCTGTGCTGTGGACACAGAGGGACCAAACCTGGCTCTGCAGGAAGCCAGCCCGAGCCAGACGGCTGGCTCAGACCACAGCTTTGAGGGCTCATCTCATTTCTCCATGTCTCTGGGGAATCCTGCTCTCTTATTATTTCATACAACTGCAGGCAGACTATGTTTTCCTATTCTTCAACCATTTCTGCAGCTCTTCTTTCAGTCTTCCCAAATTTTCAGTGTTATTCTTTAATTCAGATCTTACTTGATATTCCTCTTTTTTATACCTTCACAGATTAACATTAGCTCTTGTGGCTACTTGCCCAGTACTTTGCACTGGGATTTCACGGTCAGTTGGCTATCCATCATAAAGCTGCAGCACTTCCAGGTTTGCTACATCCTGGGATGCTACGCAACGACCTCTGAAAATACCCTGCCTGCTTTCCATATCTGTATGCGTACTATAACAAAAATACAAAAAAAAAAAAAATTATCTGAATCACCAAGTAATTCAGTTACTCTTTGCTTTCTTCCAACATGTTTAGACTTAGCTGATACCTTAGCAATTGCTCAGTCAACACAAGTTGTCCAAAGACCTTTAAAGTGATGCTGCAAGGCCATATTCTTTTAAAAATTCCTCCTAATTACTCCATTAATAAAAAATATTTCTGCATCATCACAGAAGTTATGATTTCCACTGACTGAACTCTTCCCCAAAACAGACCAGAAATATGTAATAAGCAATTTTGTCTTTTCCAGATTAAAATTAAGTATTCAACCAATTGCACCTAAAGTGGCCCAGTACCACTGTCAGACAATTCAGATATAAAAACTCCTTCTGGTCTTTCCAGATTTTTTCCCCTTGCTTTTGCCTTTCCAGAAGTATTCCCTAATTTTTCTGATCATATCTTAATTCTTATTTTATGATCTTCCACAATACTCCCAGAGAACTCTCTTTTTTTGATCACTGGATTGAGAGTTTGGCATCTTGTAAAATGCACTTGAATGGCTCCTTATTGCTATTTTCATTGTTCTGTTCAAATCCTGTCTCCACCTGCATTTGCTTACATTTGAGCTTTGAGCTTTTGGAAACTGTTCCTTGTAAACCACCAAGTACAACTGTTCTTTGGTATGTTCATTACATGAATCATATTAGTATAATCATCTATAGCAGAGATCAGCTAATTACATCTGGTACTTTCTTTAAAGCTTTGGTCTAAGAGTACTTAAGATCATTTCCTACAGAAAAGCAGACTGAAGCCTTAGAGTCCACCAATGAAATAGTGACATAATGATGAAGAGAAGGTGCATTGTAAATAAGAACGTCAAGGGAATGTAAAAGCACTAAAAGCAAAAAGATACGGCTAAGAGTGTGAAGAATTATGTTTCTGGAGTGACCAGCCAAGTGGTACATCATCTCAGAGAAACAATCAAATCAAACTGAAGCTTTGATTTCAAATTATCTAAAACCAGAAGATTTACTTTAAAAATTAATCCAGCTTTGGGAGAATTCCTCCTTACTTCTTTATTTTGCAATATTTGTAAATCTAAAAACCTCACAACTCTCAGAGTTGGGTTGGAGGAAGTACGGATACAGTGATATGTCTTAGGGTATAAATTAAATGAATGCTTAATTTATGACAAACTTTTCTCACAGTTATTATTAAGCGAAGATCAAATTTTGGATAAGAGAAATTAAGCTTTGGGAGGCAGTAGAACTCAAGTATATGTATACTAGCTGAAGGATAAACTTTGCAGCCTTTTGTTTGGTAGGATAAGAAGAACATGATTGGCAAATTAATCATGACAAAGGCTGTTACTGTTAAAATATTTTCTTTTTGTGTGTGTGTTGAAAAAAAATTTAAAATCTCAACGGGCTGAAATACGCTGGTGAAAGTAGACATGGATACAAAGAAAGTCTGACTGTGTCGTGATGGGAGTTGAGAAAAGGCCAAAGAGTTATCATGGAATGAAAATGTCTTTCCTTAGGAGAAAAACTAGTTACAAGTGGATGTCTTGAAAAATCAGTGACAAAAAAACATGCAAATATATGAGGCTTTCAGCAAGAGAAACTATTTGGGAATCCGAAAACAAAGAAGGAATCCATCATAGAATGTGGATTTCTACTAGAAAAAGGAAGAAATTTTGCAAAGTCAGTTTTAAAATGTAGAAATCTAAGGCTGACAAGCTTACTCCCAGCTTCTTTGGAACAACAACAAAAATAGAATCCAGGAGCCTAAAAATTTTTAGTCTTGTTATTGCCAAGAGATCACAAAACCTTCAAGGTCTTACTATTCCTTTGTGAGACCTTTATGTACAAAGAAAAATGAGGAACAATTCGACGATCTGCTTTTAGTTGGATATATTAGGATGCCTAAGCCTGACTTTCTAAATCAAAGCTTTGCAGAATTATTAAATCACTGTTTATTTGAAGCACAAGGGCATGAATAAGTGTGAGTGGAAATCTGAAAGGGACAAATGTATAGAAAATCCCCTCAGACGACTTTCTTCTTACTTCCTTCAGGAAAAAAAAAATAACCATATTTTTAACTGGAGGCTTTCCAAGGTTTATTCTAAAACATTAAATAAGTTTCCCCAGAGACAGCTCACCCTGGGAAGGGGCAACCTGCCTGGTCCAGCATTGCCATGGGCGAAGCCTGAGTGGCAGCTGCCCTCTGAAGGGTGCTCACATCTTGGGTAGGTAACATGGCACTGGATGAATCAGAAGAGGTCTTGGTCTCTCACAGGTCAGTAAGGGTGCCTTCAAAATACACAACAAAATCTGTCCAACATAAGGAGGCTTGGTGGGCTAGGAACTACAAGCAGATGATCAGATTGGACATATGTCTTAACGTGTGTTGAGGTTATCTCCATTTAAAACTCTGGAGACAGGTTGTATTTACATCTGTCAAGTTATCACTGAATGGTTACTTCCCAATAACACTCTGGACAGCATCCTTTCATTTTCATGAAGCTATGAAGCCACAAGTTTTTCTTTTTTGATTCATGTCCTTGTAAGACCATTGTAGCACATGCTACATGTGTCAGCATCATTCATCTATCAAGAGCCAAGCCAGGTGCAAAATGCAACATTAAAAGGTTCATGCTGAGAACATACATTATACCGGATTTCTTTCAGCAGCAACAGTGGTTTCTGCTATTGACTGCAATATCTGCATTTAAATACAAAACCAATAGGATTTAACAAGTACAAACTATCATACTGAAATGGCTAATGGCTAAATGATGTGAGAAATTTATACAAACATGTATGAGCCACGTTTTCTGGAAAGAAACTGTCTCCTATGAAGTAAGAGTACAAAACTACAGTTCTTAGATGTGAGATGTAAGCCCAAACATAGATTTTTGTGTGCTTATATAATGTGTAAATATCTTTAAAATATATTATTCAATAGACTTGTCCTTTCTGTTTATATCTACTTTCAGCAAACTTGTGACAAAACAGAGAAAAAACACAGAAGACTGAATTATTTCCTTGTGAAATACTATACCAATTCTAAGAAAAAAAAAGCTGTCACTTCAGCAATTATTTCGGTTCCTGCTCCAATTCATGGTAATTTTCTTATCATAATACTTTTAAGAAGACCTCACAAAGTCAAAAAAAAATGGTTTTACTTTTCCTCCCTGCCCGGGCCAGGGTCCATTCGCTCTCCTGCAGCACCATCTGGTGGACATTTTCCCACCTATGATACTGGATTGCCTTTTCTTTCCGAAATAATTTGACCACCAGGTGAAGGCAGAGCAGAATTCGATGAAGTCTGTGTGAGATCAAGGGTTCTCATGGGCTTTAATCTGCTATTTAAATTTTTTTTCCTCGGTTAACATGTTTAGGATTCATTAAGCAAAAGTTAATTTTCGTTCAGTCTTACGTAATTATTTCAAAATAATTAAATTGACTTAAAATAATAGCATTTGCTCTGCTTTTTACAAAGAGGTGCAAGCACACAGAGTGATGATTAAATATTTCTTACTGTTACAGAGGGGAAAAAATTGAGTATTTCCTTTTAAAGTTTACAAGACATCCCATCTCAAACTTCACCACATATATGAGATGCATAAAAAATAAGTAGAAAACTTCCCAGCAGGACCTGCAAACATTCTGTAACAAGTAAGCATAATCCTATGGGCTTGTTGGAGTGAGTTCAGAGGAGCAGCACAAAGATGATCAGAGGGCTGGAGCACCTCTCCTATGAGGACAGGCTGATAGAGCTGGGGCTGTTCAGCCTGGAGAAGAGAAGGCTCCAGAAAGACCTTACAGTGGCCTTCTAGTACCTAAAAGGGGACCTACAGGAAAGCTGAAGAGGGAGTTTTGACAAGGGCATGTAGTGATGGGACCAGGGGCTTTAAACTGGAAGAGGGTAGATTTAGATTAGATATAAGGAAGAAATTCTTTCCTGTGAAGGTGGTGAGACACTGGAACAGGTTGCCCTGAGAAGCTGTGGATCCCCCACCCCTGGAAGTGTTCAAGGCCAGGCTGTATGGGGCTTTGAGTGACCTGGTCTAGCTGAAGGTGTCCCTGCCCAGGACAGGGGAGGTTGGAACAACATGATCTCTAAAGTCCCTTGCAACCCAAACCATTCTATGCATCTATGATGCAGTTGTCATGAAACAGATACCAGCTTTCATCTGCCATGGGAAAGTCATTCCGTAATCTTGGCACCAGATGTCACCAGCTGCCTAATTAAAAACTGCACTCAAATGCTGGGAAACCCCACTCAGGTTCAGAAACAGTAAAGAGCCTGACCCCTACTAATATTGTTTTGTTACTCACAAACAAATATAATATTCAGTGTGCACCAGATCCCTTTACAATTCCTTTAACATTTTAACAATAATAAGGAAACTAAACCTAATGTAGTCTAGAAGGGAATAGGACAGGAGACATGGCAACATATTGGAAAAGCGGTTAGAAAGAGTAAACTAACAAAAGATATAAATTATTTGCATTAATGAGAAGGAACTAAAAGTGTCAGGATTCTTCTGTTTGGGTGCTGTGCAAATTGACAAGGAAGATTTCATCCCCAAACTCTCATCTCTAGGGGCCTGATTGCTCACCAGAGTCTTACTTTAAGATCAAATATGGCAGAAGTTATTTCACCTCCCTCTGTTGCTACTCATTCCTGCACCTACATCAACCTCTCTTTCTGCTGGCAAAAGCAATTTTGAGGCCAAACTGGTCTGGGGAGCTTATTGCTTCCTGCTGCTGCTGGATCCATTTCAACCTGGATTAAGTCCCCAGTTCAGTTTCCCGCACAGCCAACACAAACTTGTGCTGGCACAGGGGAGATTGCAGAGACAAGAGAAGCAATTCCCTACACATGGATAATATACTGCTAACACCCTAGTCAACATAAGAAATTTGGACAGGATGACATGGATCAGTGATGGCAGCAACTGAGGACACGAATGTCTCTCTGGTCTCTCCTACTCTCCTCCATCCCTTACACCAAAAAAAAAATCCAAACCTATTCCAATAAGGAAAGTTGAAAGCTTCTGCTTTGAAATTTTACTTCTAATACAAGATGTGCATTTAAATTATATTACATGCATAAAACAAAAATATTATTTGATCAAAGTTCAGTCACAAATTGCTGCCAAAAAATGCCTGACATATTCCGATCTTCTTAAGAAAAAGGGAACTATTTCAGAAAAAAAAAATACAATAGAAAAATTCTAAAGATAGGTTTGAACACATCACATTTCTAAAAATAATGCTGGGAACAAATCCTTTTCCCTCAGCCAAGGTTGACTGAGTTGCTGTAGAAAGTAAGGCCACATCACGTTGGGGCTTTAACTACAAGTATACATTAATAATGTGCTTAAATCTAAAAGCAAAACTGAACAGCAAATGTGGTAATGGAACACTAAGCATTATGGATGGACATGATTTATGCTCCTCAGCAGCCACGTTTCTGTTTGAGGTTGCCAAAAGAAGCCCCAGAACATTTTATGGAGTTCAAGAAGGCTGAAAGAAGGTCAGTCATATCAAAATGAGAAGGTAGATTCAGGAAAAGAGAAATTGTCAGGAAATAGTTCTGGAACAATGTTCTGAATGGTCTCACACCTTCAGAGATTATACAACTCTTTTTGATATAAAAACATCCTAAGAACTCACTGGTGCATTTCACTAGGTGAAAGTAGGTACTTGGGGACCAAACAGGAAGAGCAACCACCTGTAAGAGCTGAAGGCTGGAGTGAGAAGTTGGGCCATGGAAATTTTTCAGGAAATACCTTCTCTTCAGTTTTGTTAACTTGGTACCTTGTTGCTGATCTGGCTTTAGAGACAACTCCATCAGAATTGTAGTTCAAGGCCCTCACAACAGGGAAAACCTGGTTTGGGACCAGCCCCTTAGCCACCTACGGCAGCTACTGCACAAACTGGAGAAGTCCATGGGGATATAGAATGAAAAAATTGAAGAGATGGAAAAAAAAATATTGAAATACACTAGCAAATAAATAGAATAATTGCTTACCCTAGAGTAGCCATGTACTTTTTTGAGATGCATAGGTTTTTTTATACAAAATTGGAGTCCATGTACTTCTTAAAGGTTAAAACCCATGCTCCTTAGTACCAGATTTCTGTGGGCATCTTTGGCTAATGGCACCATCTTTTGTGATGCACCCAGGAACATGAAGAGTGGGAGGTCCTAAGTGCTGCTCCGCTTACGATGTTGTGATGTGGCTGAGATGTTACTGTAAAAAACACCACACAGATCCAGTTAGAGGAACAGGGGGCATGTGGTGGGATGTATCCAGGTAACATGAAAAAATTATTCATTCCATAAAATTATTATAAAAACAAGAAGCCCTGTTACTAGTTGAGAATCCTTCACACAGACAACAAAAGAAAGTAGAGACTTAAGTGATGGTATAAGTGAGCAATCAGGAATTGACAGGCTTAATACAATCAGAAGACTTCTGAATGTAGAACACTGCAGAACAGACTGCTTTCTTACATGCACTTTGTACTCTAGGGAAAACTAAAATTGGGAATTTTTTTTTGTCTGATAAAGAGTATGAAAACTCTTGTCTTGACAACTTGAATTCAACTTAAAACTGGCATAAGAGCATTTTAAAACAAATAAAAGCTTCTATCCCAACAGTTTGTACCAGTTTAATCAAAATGCAATCAAATCAAGTTTCAATTTAGTTCAATGTGACTGATATTTGTAAATTTGATCTAATATACCAATTTTCATTTGTTTGCAATCAGCTAGCAATGCAGTTTACATTACCAATGAACATGCCCTGTATGTCATGGATTAAGCCTCAGATCACAGCTATTGTGTGCTTTCATTTATATCTGAAAGGCAACTACCATGATAGTGACACAAAGAAATGTAAAAAAAAAAAAAAAAAAAAAAAAAAAAAAAAAAAAAGTAAAAGTATTTTTAAAAAGTTATTGTGACAAGAAAGAGGTAAAATAGATACATATAACATAAAATTAAGATACTTAAAAAAAAAATCTCGATTATTTTCCCTGTTAGAATTTTCCTTTGTATTTCTGTTATTATATTTAAAATTTAATTGATGAAGGTTTCACTACCTTGCCTCTTATCTCCATTTTCCAAGTCAGATTTATTTCTCATGAAATCAATACTGGTTTTAACACCACAAGTGAATGAATCACAGCATCTCTACAGTACGGACACGGTTAAATTAGAGATTAATATAGCTCACTACACAACAATATTTATCATCACTCAGCAGTTGTCTGTGCGTTTTGCCCCGATGCAAAACTCAAAAGTTAACTGAAGGAGTCCAGCTAATGTCAGTAGGGTTTAGATCTGATCGTAAATTAATAAGAAAAATATGCTAAATAAAATCCAAAGAAAATGAACAAATACAGGTAGATTATCCTATCTATAATACCTGGCAGTATTATAGCCAGCTCTGATTGTCTGATTTTAATCTGATATTTAAAGAAAATTTTACCTTAGAAAGTCTTATATTGTGCAGTATTTTTCATATAGTAAATCTGCAAGAATATGATTGAAATCTTGCAAGAAAAAAAAAGTAAAGCTATATCTCTGGAGAAAAGTGCAGAGTAAGAAACAAAATAGCGGTAAATCTGATGGTAGCAAAGATGGTGTCAGGATTCTGGGATGTGTTATGTTGGTCACTCATAGACAATGATAATGTCAAATTGTAAGGGCAGTTCTTTGACTGTATTTAGGTACTTGAAGATATACATGGTTACTTAGCAGAATTCTCAAACTGCGTATTTCATAAATCATAGAATCATAGAATGGTTAGAGTTGGAAGGGACCTTCAAAGGTCATTTAGTTAAACCCCCCCCGCAAGGAGCAGGGACATCTCCAACCAGATCAGGTTGCTCAGAGCCTCATCCAACCTGGTCTTGAATGTTTCCAGGGATGGGGCATCTACCATGTCTCTGGGCAACCTGTTCCAATGTTCTACAACTCGCATTGTAAAGAATTTTTTCTTAATATCCAATCTAAATCTACCTCCCTCTATTTTAAAACCATTACCCCTCATTCTATCACAACAGGCCCTGCTGAACAGCCTCTCCCCATCTTTCTTGTAGGCCCCCTTGAGGTACTGGAAGAACCGCTATCAGGTAAACCTCAAGTACTTTAACAAACTTTAATCTTAGGTTTGTATGTCAAAAGCCTTTGCAAATGTTTATTCATATGCCCACTGACTCCTTCAAGGAACCGCAAGAATTGTGTGCGGCAGGACTTACCTTTAGAAAAGCCACACTGATTCTTCTCCACCAAATCATATTTACCCATGAATCTATTCATTATCTTGATAGTTTCTTAAAAAAAATACATTGCTAGGATTTCTACATACTCTATACATACATATGGACTTCTGTGATGTCTTATTCATTTTATACTATAAGCTAATTCAGCCTATAAGTTCAGCAGGTCAATATCTGTCTCTTACACACCAATGAGGACTTAACAAGTAAGAAATTGTCGTAGTTCAGCCCCGATCAGGACCAGACTACACAGTCTCTCTCTCACTCCCCCCACCCTCTGAGAGAATAGAGAGAGATAGTATAAGAAAAGAGAGATAATTTAAGAAAAACGACTGGAGGTTTGAGATAAGGACAGGGAGAAATCCTTACCGTCACGGGCAAAACCAGACTCAACTTGGGGAAAACTATTCATTTATTACTAAAACTAGCAGGATAATGAGACAGAGAAACAAGATAACCTCCCCACTCCTCCCTCTTCCCGAGCTTAACATTCTCTCTACTACCTTCCGCCCCGAGTGGCACAAGGGGGGAAGATGGAATGGGGGTCGCAGTCAGTTCATCACGCATTGTTTTATGCTGCTGCTTCATAGTTGGGGGCAGAACTCCTCACTTTCCTCCCCTGCTCCAGTGTGGGGTCCCACCCATACGCCACAGTCCTTCATGAAACTGCTCTGGCGTGGGTCATCTCCTCCATGGAGTGCAGTCCCTCCAGAACGGCTGCCCCAGCGGGCCCTCCACGGGCCACAGCCTCCTTCAGGAATCCACCTCCCCCGGTGTGGGGTCCTTCACGGGCTCCAAGTGGATCTCTGCTCCTCCATGGACCTCCATGGGCTGCAGGGGGACAACCTGCTCCACCATGGTCGTCACCACAGGCTGCAGGGGAATCTTGGCCAGGAGCCACATTACTCCTCCCCCTCCTTCTTCACTGACCTTGGCATCTGCAGCTGTTTCTCTCATGAGAAAAGTTCTTCACAACAGGCTGGCAGACGCCTCTCAGAATCTCTTCACATCATCCGTCTCATCTCCTCTCCACCTCTTGCAGCCAGGCTGGGCTGAGTTGGGCCCAGTCGGTTGCCTGGTGAGAGGCCAGAGGGTGAGGCCTGCAAGGCCCACAAGGCCTGTGCCTTCCCCTCTGTGCCTCTGCCCCCACTCAGCTTCGTCACATCTTCTCCTCTCCCTTTTTTTTCCTGTTTTCCCCTTCTTAAATACGTTATCGCAGAGGCGTTATCACGGGACGTTCTGCTCCCAATTGGCTTGGCCTTGGCCAGCAGCAGGTCCGCCCTAGGCCTGGCCGAGTCCACTGAACAAAGGGGAGCGACTTCTAGCAGTTTCCTACAGAAGCTGCCACCTTAGGCCCCCCCTCACTAAACAAAACCACAACAGAAATACAAACGATAATACAGTATGAGAAATCATTGCTAATTTTGTCTCTCTGAACTACTAGTGTATTAAAAAACATCCAAAAATACTCAAATGCTTTTGATGACATAAGAAACAATATACACATCACTATTATACAAAAGTTAACTAAAATTGTGTGAGGCCAATATCCCGGATGTAATGAGAAAGGTGGACAATCCGCTGTGTCCATGCTATAAACCAAGCTCCATCTGTTCAAACTTATCTGGACACACCAGGGAGGACACAGCAAGAGTTCTTTTCAGTCTGTCATGTGTGCTCTAGGAGATATGATATCATGGAGACGTAGCACTAAGCAGCCACTACCTGCAAACTAGATGTACCCAGGAAGGGTTTGTAAGAAATCAACCATTTTCAGAAGGAAGAACCATAATTACGCCGTTTTACAGTAGGCGAAAGAGATATACAGTATTAAAAGGCTGGTTAAAGGTGCAAGTCTAATGTGAGGATTAAAATTTGGAAGTTCCTTGGTGTCTAGCCCCTTTTCAGTTTATTTTGCTGATTTTCTGCCTCATTTCATTCATGATAACTGTTCTCTATATGCATAAAATTACACTGTGCCCTGACTGATCGGACACAATAAAATACACATTTAACTCCGTTTCCTTTCACAGCTGTTACACAAACACACCTAAGTAAGAGAGATGGCTTACACACAAGATTCAGGTTTTGTTTGCAAAGATGCTGCAATCAAAACATGTGACTCGGTTTGAACCTTGCTGGTGAAATCTTGCGTGTGGTCATTCACTCTCAAATGGAAGGAGGACCTATTCCGGACAGAAGGATGTATCTATCCTGACCAGGAGACGACTCTACCTCAAGGAGTTAGCGATCCACATGACAGTTATCCTGAATAGAATAGAATAGAATAGAATAGAATAGAATAGAATAGAATAGAATAGAATAGAATAGAATAGAATAGAATAGAATAGAATATTTCAATTGGAAGGAACCTACAATGATGATCTAGTCCAACTGCCTGGCCACTTCATGGCTGACCAAGTTAGAACATGTTATTAAGTGCATTGTCCAAATGCCTCTTAAACACTGACAGGCTTGGGGCATCAATCACCTCTTTAGGAATGCTGTTCCAGTGTTTGACCACCCTCTTGGTAAATAAATGTTTCCTAATGTCCAATCTAAACCTCCCCTGGCCCAGCTTTGGACCATTCCCACGCATCCTATCACTGGACAACAGGGAGAAGAGATCAGCACCTCCCTCTCCACTTCCCCTCCTCAGGAAGCTGTAGAGAGCAGTGAGGTCACCCTTCAGCCTCCTTTTCTCTGAACTAGACAAGCATGAAGACTTCATAGGAGCGTTCTTCCAGCCCTTTCACCAGCTTTGTTGCCTTCCTCTGGACACATTCAAGGACCTTCACATCCTGCTTAAATTGTGGGCCCCAGAACTGCACATAGTACTCAAGGTGAGGCTGCACCAATGCTGAATACAGCAGGATAATCACCTCTTTTGACCGACTGGTTATGTGGTGTTCAATGTACCCCAAGATGCAGTTTGCCCTTTTGGCTGTCAGGGCACACTGCTGACTCATATTGAGTCTGCTGTCAATCAGCACCCCCAGATCCCTTTCTGCGGGGCTACTCTCCAGCCATTCCTCTCCCAGTTTATACTTGTGCCCGGCATTACTCTGTCCTAGGTGTAGAATCTGGCATTTTGCCTTCTGTTGTGGTTTAGCTTGTTAAATTTCATCCCATTAATCATAGACTGATGCTTAAATCTGTTCAGATCCCTCTGCCCCATGGGAGAGTCAACACCACCTCCCAGTTTGGTGTCATCAGCAAACTTACTAATGGTGCATTCAAGTCCTGCATCCAGATTATTAATAAATATGTTGAACGGGACTGGCCCTTAAATTGAACTCTGAAAAACACTGTTGTTGACCAGTCTCCAGCCAGATGTGGCCTCATTCACTACAACACTTTGAGCTCTACCGTTCAATCAGTTCTTCATCCACTGTAATGTGAATGACCTCATCCCACAGTTGGACAATTGGTCCAGAAGGATGATGCGAGGGACAGTATCAAAAGCCTTACTAAGTTCCAGAAAAACTACATCCACCACCTTCCCTTCATCCACTTACCATAGAAGGAGATCAAATTAGTTAAACAAGACTTTCTGTTTGTGAATCCATCTTGACTGTGCCTGATGATTGCATTATTCTTTAAATGCCTTTGAATAGTACTCAGTATGATCGGCTCCATAATTTTTCTAGGTACTGAGGTTAGACTAACAGGTCTGTAGTTCCCTGGGTCTTCCCTCATGCCCTTTTTGTAGACTGGAATAACATTGGCTAGCTTTCACTCAGCAGAGACCTCCCCAAACTCCCAAGACCTTTGGGAGATGGTTGAGAAGGGTTCTGCTGTAACACCCACTAGGTCCTTCAGAACTCTGGGATGAATCTTATCAGGCCCCATGGACTTGTGAACATTCAGCTGATACAGCAGGTTCCTCACACTTTCAGTGTCCGTGTAGGGAGTTAACCTGTTGCATGTCCAGCGTGGCCTTCAGGCTGTGCTGTGCTGTCCATGTTCCTTGGCTGCAGGACAACCTCAGCCACCTCATTGCAACAGTGAAGCCTGTGGGCAGCTCCCACTCGGTACCAGCAGTTATGCCACCTGCACAGCCTTACCTTTATCTAAAAGTTCAAGAAGAAGTTCTCACATGAACACCCCTTATGAAGATAGTTTCTAATGAAACCATAAATGGAGCATCATGCTGCCTTCTGAAGCAGCTTCACAGGTTTTGAAAGACTCCTCAAACCCTTCACACTTGTTTTGCTTCTCCAGTTATGAGCTTCTTCAAAGACAACCTAGCCTAGAGGTGAAAGCACTGCATGGAGTAATTAAAGAACAAAAACTGAGAAACAAAGCCTTAATTTAAAGAGCAAGTGGAAGCTCCATATTTATGTCTGCCAGGGACAGCCAGTGTGCCCGGCAGCAGGGCATGCCTTTAGTAAGACAGAACCTTTACTTTTAAAATGTGCCATCAGGTCGATTAGGGAAAGCATCAATAATTAAAGTTAATGCCTGGAAACTGGCATCAGCTACGGGCATGATGACTCAACCTCTTGGAGATCCATTCATTACATTCAACTACAAAAGCTAGAAGTTATTAAAAATGCATGAATAAATTCTTTAAGTATTAACACACTACTTCTTTAAATGTTTGTCCTGACCCAGGTGGCACTGCTCTGACTTTCTCTGCAGCTTCTTTTCACTTAAATGACCTTAGATTATTGTAGCTGTCTCTCAGGATTAAACAAATTAGTCTCTTTAAAATGTATTATTGAAGGTTCTTACTTTGTAAGAGAGAAAATGCTCTCTGGCATCCTCTCTTCAAACTCGTTACAAAATGTTAGGTTTCACAGCAAAGGTTAAAATCTTAAATTTAAGTACTTTCAACTAAATAAGCCATTTGATAAATTCACTTCTGGGCTGGAGAGATTAAGCAGAAGTAGCCCAAAGACTACAGAAGAGACCCCTATTTTGTGTTTCCAAGCCTCACCAAGATAAAGCGGGGACACAGTTCCACAGCGTATCTTGTGGTCAGAGGTGGTAGCACTCAAGTTTCTTCCACATTAAATCAACAGCAGTAACCAATAAAAACAACTTTATGGAGATTTGGGCATTTCTCATTTCGTAGAGTGAAAACTCTTTTTGTCCTATGATTTTGAGGTTTAAGTTTCTAGATTGTATTCATTTCCTATTTTCTTAAGGTTTTTTCCTGGAGTGATTTATTTCAAGATTCCTCGTTGATGGGTTATTTCTGGTGGGTTTTTTTCCTCCCTAGTAGGATTTGGCTGTAGTTTTTAAATAGAAATTCAGAGATTATCAGGAATAATTCTCGGCCTCCTTCTCCACTTAAACTTTTATTTCCAGAGCAAGAGAAGTCAGTAGCATTTTCCAGATGAAAGAAGAGCCAGACAAACAGAGTTTGAATCTTGCTATTTCTGGCTCTGCAGGCAAATATACAGAAATTGCAAGCTACCTGTCATTCTTTCTCTAAAAGTTAATCTTAAAAAAAACCCCAACCAAACAAAAAAACCCAGATTACTTAGCATCTGGGTAAAAAGTAACTGAAGTATTTACAGCTATATTATATCACTTAATCCAAGTTAGAAAGAGAAACCTGGACGTTATAGGAAATAAATGTTTTGATGTAAAAGGCATATACTGAAAATTTCACTTTTGAAAATAATCACTGTGTCTAAATGCTGCTATCAAGTTTCAAAAAGATCCAGTCCTTCAGCTCATATATATTGCTACAGTTGTCCTAGGTCTTAGGGACCACCCATATCTTACACATCTAAGTGCAGACTTTTCCATTATCCGCCACTGGCCATTATCCTACCAACTAAATGCTATAGCATCTTGTAGTTATGCCTTAGAATATCCATGAATCAATCACCGACGGTATACAGCAGTAAATATACTTTTTTTCAAGTATGCATACAATGGGTTGGATTTTTAAAACCCGTTTACACCCTTCTCTGCAAAATCATGGAGTCAAATTGTGTGACATTTTGAGAAAAGCTTGCCAGCTCTGTAAAGCATTGGACCCTCCGTTTGCACTGAAATTAATGATGGTTGAAAATTACCGAGCACATCCTTCCCTCATTGAGTCAGGCCCAGAAAGCAGCACAGGGGGAATTCCTTCTCCACAAAACAGGCAGCTGAGAATATAACCAAGAGGTTTCCTATAACGATTTAACAATTCACTTCTGGTAACAGCAGCAAGAATCTCGCATCAGAGTTAATTTTGACAAAGGCAAATGTAGTAATGTGCCGTCGAACTCAAAGCCCCTTGATGAGAGTATATTACCGCAGCACTTCCAGCAAGCGAGGAAAAGCGTAAAGTGCAGTTATGGTCAGAAAAGTGGCTGTGTAGGAATGGCACCGTTGTATCACACAATACTGATCTTACACACTGGCGTAAGTAGCTACATCGCATTTATCTTACCAGTAAAAACGCAAAGGCACCGTGTTTTGACTACTTTTAGTACCATGGAATGAATCTGTTTACAGAAGAATATAAAAGATTCTCTTTTGAGTCAACCTGTTAGTATTTCAAAATAAATTCCAAACATATTTTTTACCATAAGGTGTGTATGTCTGTAAGATACATAGCTAGATATTGATCATAATTATAACTGACATAACTTCATTAGGGACAGTTATAGCAACCAAAAAAAAAATTATATGCAGATTTCCATAAGAACTTTCAAGACTGACAGTAAAAAAAATGAAACATTTTCATTCACAAACTAAGCTAAATGCTGGTGTTTCTTATCAACACCAAAACTGAACAGCTAAGTTACTCGTGCCATCTGTTACAGTTACTAACCTAGTCAGTAGACGAGCAACATTCACCGTATGTAAAGGTGACAGTGTGGCCCAGAAATGCCTGTCCAAATGAGGGTAAAAGTACAAGAGTTACAAATTCCATGTTTGTAGTATGTCTTTGAAACAGAACTACCTTTTAAGTCAGCAAAAGAGAGTTTTATTTTAATTAATATCATGACATCTATGATTTTTTTCATTGAATTCCTGAAGAATTCACATCAGCAATCTACACAGCTGATTGATAAACTGTTAGAACATTGACTGTAGTAACCATCAATTCAATCTAATTACACTGTATACTTTACTACATTTAAAAGCAATAAGAATGATAAGCAAATTAAAGCTACAGGAGTTTAATATTTAGCACATAATTTCTTTAGACAACATTGGTGTCAAAATAAGATTAAGAAATATTCTACTTTGACCCCAAAGGGATTTCATATATGGTTTGAAATCCCTTTAGAGAACTATCCTACACCCTGGGTGACTGCTTTGGCCAGGAGTAAAAGTTCTGCCTTTGTGGCTGGGGGAACTGAGGGGGTTTAGGGATCAGTATTTTGGTACCTAGAATGATGAAAGATACAGCACTTTTGGGTGTCCACCCAGAGGGCAGAAAATTATCACACTATGATGATGTGGTCAGTACCACAACTATGACACCAAATTAGTTGCTCATCCTAACAGTTTTGTCTTCTCTCTTATGAAAAAAATCCAGTGAAAGTGGTTCTAAAATCCTTCCTAGGTTCAAGTTCTTGTACTTCACTATCTTTATAATGAGTTTTTGAGATCTAATGAAAATCTTCTGGCTACACATTTTGTTTTGTCCATTGTAGGTATGACATGAAGAACAGTGTCATCACCCTCCTCTTCACAGAAAGCTTCTATACACTGGCAGATAGTTTTATCTAATCTATGAAGGAAAAACAATGAGAGAGTGAAGCAAATTTTCTCCTCAACAATCTGATTTTCTAAATCTCTGGTGATAGTCTTGTTGACTCTTCTGATTCCTCTTTCCTGCTCTTCAAATATGGATCCCAAACTAGATTCTGTGCTCCAGGCACATGTAATCTCCAGGAATGCCTTCGAGGTCTGTGTGCCACAGTTGAGGAAAGGATGTTCTTGCAGTGCTTAGAACATGAGCCAGCAATGTGTCCTTACCACAGAGAAGGGAATGGTATCCTGGGCTGTGACACAAACTGAAACACAGGAGGTTCCCTCTGAAGATGAGGAAACACTTTTTCACTGTGAGAGTGACCAAGCACTGGCACAGGTTGCCCAGAGAGGCTGTGGAGTCTCTCCATCCTTGGAGATATTCAAAAGCTATCTGGACACAGTCCTGGGCAACCAGCTTTAGGTGACTCTGCTTGAGCAGAGAGGTTGGACAAGGTGACCTCCAGAAGTCCCTTCCTACCTTAATCATGCTGTGACTCGGTGATAACAAACTTTATATAGTTTTGTTTCACAGAAAGTTAGTATTAAAGAAACCAAATTTGATCTTTGCCTGAATATTACAGAGTCTTCACTGCAACTGGTATCAGCTGTTACTGACAATGCTGACCATTATGTAGCAAAATATTTCAAAAGGGGAAGTTTACAGCAAATGTGACAGCTTTGGGATCTGTACAATATATCTGTTAACTGTAATTGCTGTTGTGCAAATACTGGAGAAATTTGCCCATGCACACACTCACAGTCCACATCAGAACGATTTCATTCATTGTCTTCATTAGGAGCTGATTGTTCTTCTTAGTGAATAAGAGTCAGTGGGTTAATTGTACTCTCTCTGTCCATTCCTCTCTACAATATTTACATATGGAACAACATTTCCTCTACATAATTTCTTTTATGGGGTATTCTGCAGCACAGTAGATTATTATAAAAAATTTACTACTTTCACAGTTTTTGGAAGAACAATAAACTAGATTTTGATGTTTTGGCTTGATCTTTTTTAAAAAAAATCCACAAAACCATGACCATCATAAACCAATACATTTTGCTAAAACATACAGAATGGTTCCTTTGCCATTTTCAACTTGAGTAGCATTATCGTAGCGTAGCTTGGCCATTACTCAGAGCTTGATTTATCTTTGTGAATATTAAATATTGACTTGTATTTGCTTAGTATTGACAAAAGAGTCTGATTAAAAATACTTAACCTTTTATACCCATCTAGAACCATTATTTGATTCCATTAAATAATTCTGTGAAGCCTCTTCTTGCTTTCCTGTGTATGTCATCAAACACACCAGTAACCAAAAGCACTTCTGGGCCATCACTGAAGACCACAAAGTATCCTACAGATACACTGCAATGTTCTAATAGGGTTGGTAAGTTCCCCCATTTCTCCATTCTCAGCAGAGACGAATCAAGTTTCTCGCTTCAAAGTTCCCTACAGAGAACATAATCAATTAACTCCAGTACCTGGCACATCATGATACAAAAACTACTGCTTTCATTAGAACAGGAATATACTGGGTAAGCTGCATTAGAAAACTACTTAGAGAGACTTCCAGCAGCAGGGACTCACCTTTTGAGTGAAGACTAGATCACTTAAAAATGCCTTCAGTAAATAGTTGAGAAATATAAGAAGAATCCTAGAATGGGCAATAAAAATTGTTCCTTATTTGTAATCTTAAAAAAAAAAGAATTTGAATTTTCAGCTTTATCTCTAAAAAGGCTTCTATGTCAAATTGTAGTATAGTTTGCATACAAATTAGATCTTGTCTGCTATAACATCAGTTATTTATATACTACCTCATCCTGTCATGGCAAAAACTCACATTTTTTTCTCCATGTACAAAGTCTACCCCAGCTTACCATTTCTTCCTGTACAGATGTTCTTTCTCCATGAGTTTTCCTATTTATCAATATGATATAAGCTATGCATACCAAAATCATCAGACACTGTTCATCGTCATTCATCATCAATATACACTTACATGTACCAAAGCCTAGATTTAACTATTTTGACACTATAAATATTATTGAAGTCTTAATAAAAATGATAGAATATATTGTCAAAGCAGTGACCTTCCTTCTTTGCCTTTAAAAATACAACCTTAAATATTTTAAGGGCTTTTAATTTTTTTTTAAATTATTTTAATGTATACATTTAGAGCTATGAAATCTCCTTCTTCAGCTTCACATAATATTGCAGAGCAAAAAGTCTGAGCTTTGAAATTTTCACTATCTCTGAATTTTCCAAACGGTATTAAATAGCATTCACCTGGTGCATGTCCCTGCCTTATAAAAATGGTTCCAACTTCACAACTAAAAGACACATATGTAAAAGCAAAAGTCTAAAGATGATGCAATGTCATCAGTAAATAATTTTTAAATATTGGCAGCAAAATGTAGACATCAGAACATTTCTTAGAAAATCAAGTGTTATTCAACTACCAAGACTATATTTGTGTCATACGAGGACCAGAATAACGCCCAAAGTCTTTAGCTTTTTCTACAGTGGACATTTACTTCTTTACTACTTTGAAAAGAGTTTAGTGGGACTGTGGCCTAAATTGCAAAATGTCAGAAAAATACTTTTCAACATTTTATTTTCCAATGTCAAGAGTCTCATTATGAGACTTTGATTTTTGTTTTATTTGAAAATACTATTTGTTTGAAGAATGGTACAACATTCTTTCCTCTAACTTCTAAACTATGGCTTGGCAAAGTTGGAGGTGTGTTTTACTAGATAAATACTGAAATGTTCTGTTCTTCTTCAGAGTTATTGGTATTTTTAAAAAAGAAAAAAAAAACCCACTATTTTTTATTAATAAAGAGCTTGTGGAAGCTGACAAAACACACAAGAGCCACCTCAAGGTACATTGTGGTGAAGGTGAAGTTAAACCCTGACAGAAATTACTCACTGGCAAAAAAAGATTGCAAAGCTTTTGTCGGCTCAGTCACAGCAGTGCTTGTCTTCCATTGCAAAGTCAGTGCTACATACATTTGGTTAGTTCTGTCATTCCACTTCTTTTTTTTCTTGTTAGATCAGCCATTGCATAAAGTAAACTATTCCCCTTGCATAAAGAAGTAAACCATTCCCCTTGCTTGAAAGTCTCTTTTGCCACATCTTCCTTCACCTTCCTTGAACAGGATGCATACTACCCCCTATATGTCCTGTTCCTCTAGGTCTTCCAGTGAAATTATTGACCATCTGTGATTCAGAGCCCCATGGGAGGGCTCCACTCACATCTGAAGTGAAAGAGGACAGGGCAACAAATTGTTTCAGTTGTTGCCATGCCCACTTCATTGCCATTTGGCCTACAAATTGCTATCCCTCATCAAAGTGCACGCAGAACTATCCAACCCTACCACATTTCAATAAAAAGAGAAGGGAGCGGGTTGTAACCTTCATGTTAGCTAAGCAGAGAACAAAGAGATGATGCCAGACACGTCTGCCTCTTGGAAGAAGAAAGTGTAGTAAAGCTCTGCCTTTCCGAGGTCTGAGGAAGAAATTGGTGGGGCTTCTACTATGGGAATGAAGACATTTGTCAGTACAGGTTACTGTTGACAGACACTGCTGGTAAAGAGTTCAGAAGAATGTTGGTGGGTCCAAAAGCCTAAATAGTGCCCAAGAGGGGTCTACCACTAACGCTCCAACAGCTGAACTGGAAATTACCTCATCAGCATGAGGCATGACACTTCATTAACGCATTTGCCAAATTAAGAAATGTTCAGTAGAATTTGGCACTGACTCACATGACATCCTTGTCTCTAAACTGGAGAGACACGGATTTGACAGATGGACCACTCAGTGGGTAAGGAATTGGCTGGATGGTCACATTCAAAGAATTGCGGTCAACAACTCCATGTTGGAGATCAGTGGAGATCAGTGACGAGTGGCATTCCTCAGGGATCAGTAGTGGGACTGGTGCTATTTAACATCTTTGTTGGCAACGTGGACAGTAGGATTGAGTGCACCCTCAGCAAGTTCATTGACGACACCAAGCTGTGTGGTGCAGTTGACACACTGGGGGGAAGGGATGCCATCCAGAGCAACCTTGACAGGCTGGAGAGGTGGGCCCATGTGAACTTCATGAAGTTCAACAAGGCCAAGTGCAAGGTCCTGCACATGGGTTGGAGCAATCTCAAGCACAAACACAGGCTTAGTGGAGAATGGATGGAGAGCAGCCCTGAGGAGAAGGACTTGGGAGTGCTGATGGACGAGAAGCTCAACATGAGCCAGAAATGTGCGCTTGCAGCCCAGAGAGTCAACCGCATCTTGGGCTGCATCAAAAGCAGCATGGCCAGCAGCTCAAGGGAGGTGATTCTGCCCCTCTGTTCTGCTGTTGTGAGACCCTACCTGGAGTACTGCATCCAGCTCTGGGGCACCCAGCATCAGAAGGACGTGGACCTGTTGAAGCAAGTCCAGAGGAGGGCCACAAAGATGATGAGAGGACTGGAGCACCTCTCCTATGAGGACAGGCTGAGAGAGTTTGGGTTGTTCAGCCTGGAGAAGAGGAAGCTCTGAAAAGACCTTATTCCAGCCTTCTAGTATCTAAAGGGGGCCTACAAGAATGCTGGAGAGGGACCTTTGACAAGGGCATGTAGTGATAGGACAAGGCATAATGGCTTTAAACTGGAAGAGGGTAGGTTTAGATAAGACATAAGAAAGAAATTTGTTACTATGAGGGTGGTGAGGCACTGGAACAGGTTGCCCAGAGAAGTTGTGGATGCCCCATCCCTGGAAGTGTTCAAGGTCAGGTTGGATGGGGCTTTGAGTGACCTGATCTAGTGGAAGGTGTCCCTGCCCAGGGCAGGGGGGATTGGAAGGAGATGATCTTTAAAGTCTCTTCCAACTCAAACCATTCTGTGATTCTATGTTTCTATGATGCTATGATTCTATGAACAGAACAGTGATTATACTGTAAATTCCATGAACTGTCAAAAAAAAAAAAAAAAGGCTTGCAAAAACTGTAAACTGGCAGCATTACAGAAGTGCTATCTAGTTCATCAGTCACCTTCCTGATAAATGAGACAGCCGATGCTGCAGTCTCTTAAAGGAGGCAATATTTGTCAAATGCTATAGACGAAGCCTTGTGCTTACAGAAAAGGTTTATCTTATTAGTGCAACTAAACAAAAACCTATCAATTTTTAAAAACTTGTTTATTTTGTATTCACTAAAAAAATGAAATCTAAATTTATTTGCTCATTATCCTCAAATAGAGGATTACTCTATTTACATAAGGATATTAAAAAGTAACATGCAGAAAAAAATCTTGTCCCTCTATGTCCTTCTTGTCCTGCTTAATTGTGAGAAAAAACTCGATAACCCTGTAGAGATTGTCTTTGAACTGGTTTGAAAGTCTAAAAAACCCTCATATATTCAGAAATAAATATTCCATCTTGAATATTCATTGCCCTGGTATCAAAGAACTGTTTTCATGTGTCCACATTTATCTCATTTAACCCGTGTTCTTTCTTTTTTCCCTCTGCAGAATGTTTTCCCCAGTAAAATAACAGCAAAAACTACACCAAATTGCTGCTTCGGTATGAGAAATAGTCACAGTTCTCTCAATGTACCAGCATATTTTAGTACTGCAGTATTTATACCTAATACTATTTAGTGAAGGGCCAAGGTTCCCCAGAGTATATACACTGCCAGTGTTCAATACCGTCATCTGCTCTTCTTTCATACCACAGCAAACATTGCCAAGTGCAGGTCCCTCAAGAACGGGAAACTGATACCAGCTAGATTAGCACTCTTACACTCAAGGCAGGAATGACAGCTTCAAGTGAAATAGTCTAAAATGTCAGAACCATCAATAATGTTGCACACTCCAAGCAAATGCTCTTTCTCCTTCTAAAAGATATTTGCATAAATGAGATGGTTGTGTATATGGGGCATTCCTGGATTAATTATTTATCAGCAGAAATCTGTTTTGCTTACCTGCCTGCAGTCTTGCTGACTTCTTTGCTCGGAGCAAATACTTAAGCTTTTCAAAATCTTTATTCTGAAACAAATGGTCTCTGCAATTATGTGGATTGTACCCCACCTTTCCCCACGGACACTTAACATATTTTAATTATAAAAGTTTCTACAGTAGCCATAGGGAAATATCTGAGTTATGAATTTACTTTTCTTCAGAAGAAGCACTGAAGTATGTCTTAATCTATACAACAGATTCTTTATAAGATACAATAATGTACAGATTGTGAAAGACTTGACAGAAAATATTTTTATTTGAATGCCTTCTACTACACAAATAACTCAGTCAACAGCTACAACCTTCTGTTTCAATTTTCAGCTTCATACAGTAGCTAATTTGCTACCTGCTCGGTCCACTACAGAGTCCAAGTCTGAAAGATGTTGAGCTTTCTGGTCTAATTTATTTTCTTACTGCTGCTTCCAGAATACAGCAAAAGGTAGAAAGAACATGTTGTGATCAGTCCTGGCAGATCATGGCGTCTGGTCAAATCCCCTGTAAGTGGAGAAGGCCGTACATATATGCAGGGTCAACACACATAGGCAGATTGCCACAAAGTTGAGGACTGAGTGGGTAAAATGAAGGATAAGTCTCCTCGAGTAGGCAACATCCTGACAACATTTTGTGTCCGGCATTGCATACCATGAAACTGCGTAGGAATTGTAATATTTAACGGGATAAGAAGTAACACAGGTAAGACCACCTACTAGAGAAGAAATCATCTGTTTTGCAGAGATAAGCCATGATTGTACATGTATTAAAGTGTCCAAAATAGCCAACAATCGTACTGAGACATTGCCCAGCTGATAGAGTACATACAGATTTCTAAGAGATTTCTACAAGCCTCCACTAAAATCTCTGAAGGGAACTAGAAACAGAAAAACTGACCCAGCTAAGGCTGATATGGGGTAAAAAGGAAATTCTTCCCATGGACCTGTGAGTAGGGAAAAGAGAGGGAACAAAAGGCAGAAACAAATTGTTAGTTTTCATGATGAAAAAAGTTACTTCAGGTCCTTCAGGGATCTGCATTGGGATCTAAATTTTCCAATATATGGATAAGCAAACTGGAGAAAAGGGTGCAAATAATGAGGTAACAAGATTTATTGAGAAAACAAAAATGTTCAGGTAGGTCAACTCTAGAGTTGACAGTGAGTGACAAATACGTGGCTTTTTGATGGGCTGCTACATTCAGCTGAGAGATCCTCTCCAAAAGTATATGGTAAAGCAAGAGAAAAAAATGGAGGCAAATGTATCAAGACTGATCATAGATAAGGACAAAGTAAACAGGTTAGGGTCTTTCAGTTTACAAATTAAATGATTAAGGCAGAAGATATGATAAAAGCCTGCAAAATGACACAATTTGGAAATACAAAATACCTATTCATTATTTCTTACAACAAAAGGACTAGTAGGTGCCCAAAATACTAGCTGATAGAAGGTTTAAAACGAACAGAAGAGAATACTTTTTTATCCAACATATTAACTGAATTACAGAACACACTGCAATAGGATGCTAAGGAGGACAAAAGTATAAAACATTTTTAAATGAAATTAGATAATTTCATAGAAGATAGGTCTACTGATGGCTACTAAACATAATGGACTGGACACAACCTCAGGCTTAGAAAGTCCCTAAGACATTGATTGCCAGGAGCCAGTTGAGTGAGTTTAGGAAAGACCACTCTACATGGGTCCAGCTTAGATTCTTTCTGTACTGATAGTCCACATCAGAGTCAAGGCAGGATGCTGAGAAGCAGGGCAAATTTCCATTTAAATATCTTTAAAATATGAGAATATTTAATCCAATGAGAGTATTTATAAGCTTCAAGGGTAAGCAGCTGAAGGGGAGCAAAGGAAAGCAATGAAAAAATAGTATACACCGAGGAAACAGGGGCACATGAGTTGCTATGTGTACGTTATTTAAAATGTACATTTATAATTTAAACCATCACAATCATCTGCAACATTCTAGCCTAGAAAACATGGCATTTGCAATTGTACAAAATGCACACGTGCAAGTGCATGCAATCACTATTGCCACATACACAATTTTTCCATCTCTTGGTTAATACTATAGACAGACATTTGAAAATCTACACAAGAGAAAATACACCCAGACCAGTTAGTGCTTCATCTGGAGTCCATACTCTAGCAGAGCACCTGCTCCAGAAGAAACTGAAACTGAGATGATGTGGATTCTCTGGTGTCCAATAAGACACTAATTATGATCAAAACTTCTCCTGTGGTTAGGACATTCACAGCAGCTCTTAGCAGCTTGGTCTGACATCTACCCAGGGAATGGCGTCCACACAGCCATAGTGCAACTCTGCAACAAAATCAACTAGCCACCAGGCAGAAGCTCTTTGGAAACCAAGTTAAATTAGTTCCAGAACAAATTAATTATTTAATTAGTTCAACAGAAGGGCTGATTCTGAAATGTGTTTATGTTTGGCAGACAATGAAACTTCACTATCCCATGGCAATATGCTTAAATCATTATGAGTGTGTGTGAAGGGAATGTATTTCTTACTATCATTCATTATTGTTTCCAGACTATTTGGAAAAATGTACCAAAAAATGAAAAAAAAATTGGAAGTCTGTAGTTTGGATTCACTAAACTGTGAAATTGAATGAATCTTCTCATCAAAATGACAAAATTGGGGGTATTTTATACTTTATGACCAATGTAAGTGACACTTTTTTTTCATGAAGGCTGATTCTGTCTATTTGAGACTGTAAAAACCATGAAGTACTGTGCTGGAATGGAAGATATGGTTTGCTCTTTTTATTCAATTATCCCTTGGTGAAAATATTTTTAAAGGTGACAAATTTGAATAGCTTTGAGTGCCAAGATGCAAAGTAGGAGAAAAAAAAATATTTATATGCTTAATGCATTGTGGATATAAGTTTTGCCAGGCTTCTATATCAAACACTCACATAGTTATAGTGTGTAGACTTCACACTGTGGCCTCACGATTCAATCATGGCTTTTTATACAAGTAAATATTTATTTACAATTTTCATAGAATATTTTTCCGTGTCACTTTGTTCAGCATATTTTCAACTTCGAAGACCCATAGTAATTTTCTCTGAAATTTCACTTAGATAACCAATTCAAAAAGTCCATGTAAAGAAGTGTTTGGTAAAGATGTTCTCATAAATCCAGCTATCTGACTTTCAGATATACTACTTGTGATAGAAGTAGAGGTGTCATTGTCCCATAGCATTACAGCACCTGAATTTCCTGCCGCCAGTGTAATCAAAAAACCCCTACACTTATTCCAGGATTTAGTCTATAAATGAGTGGAAAAGCACAGAACCTTTTCAAGCTGAACAGGGAAGACCTCAGTTCACCTAACCTCAGAAGTCTACAAGACAAAAATGATTCTGCCAGTGCTATTCTGCGTGACTGGCTTTCGACAACAAACCAGAGGGACATTAGCAACAATATTCAGGATCTGAGTTTTAATAAGTTAACATACACCATCAAATGAGACTTGTACATACTAGAGAAGAAAGCTGAAAAACCTGACTCAATTGCTCAAACTAATAAGGCCAAAGAGTCCGCATCTATCTATAACAGCTTGAAATAAAGACTAGAGAACTGAGGTGATTATTCAGCGACCAAATTGGAAGTTCAAGTTTCTTACAGAAAAGAAGGCCTTGTCTGCAAGTATTTTCTAATTTTAGTTAATATAGATGTACTTGTTTCAATGGAAGCAAAGTAATTACAGCATAATTAACAACTTCCATGTCAATGATAGATTAAACTAGCTGCGTCTTTTTTTTCTTCCCCAGGACATCTCTTAGCTTAAAAAGGATTCAAAGGTCTTTGCCAAAGAATTCATAGCTGTGGCTGTAGCTACTTGGTGTGATTCTCTGAAACTGTCTCTCATGGATTGCAGCAGCCTTTCCAATAGCAGTACAAAATACATTTGGAGAAAATAATTTATTCCTTAATAATGATTTTACAAATATATCTACTTCACACAGTGAACGCTGCAGGTGTAACAGACCTTCCAGTGGACAGGACTCATGATTTTCTGATTACACAGTCTCAGGCCATCAGTGCCTTGTTGACTGACTTGGTTCAGTGCCATCAGCAGGTCCACGCATGGGTAGAGATCAGCCATGCCAAGCCCAGTGCGGGGTCCAGATCTGCACTTCCACGGGGCAGTGTCGTTGTAGATGCAGAAGATCCTTCTGCATCTTCATTCAGTTCTTCACCACAATGCTAATGGTAAGGAAAACAATTAATGTATGTCTACAGAAGGGGAGAAAGGGAGACTATAAAACCTAATTACAGGAAAATGCTAACCATAGGTGTAACATTCTCCGTCTGTAAAGCATTGCTCAGTCAACACCTTTCACTACCATAAGAAGGCAATGAGGAACAGATGGTGCAAATGTAATCCAGATTATGAACTGAGGCCTGGAAGAGACAAAAAGAGGCTGATTCACATTTGTCCCATCTTTCTGCAATACTCTCTAGTTCTAACTCGAAATTCAGAAAAGAAAAAAAGATTAAGCACCCTGTAGTTTTATTTTATTGAACCTACACTAATATGTAATTTACTTTTTCTTTAGTTATGGGGTGAAATATAAGAATGTAATAATGACCAAGAAAAAAAACATAACGAATCCGATCTTTCATCACCAAATGCTAAGGAGTTCTCAAGTCAAAAAAGCAGAAGTTTGCCCTGGACACTTACTCTTTCTTTTTTTTTTTTTTTTAAATGCCCTGCATCAAGTCATGCTCATTTGATGCACCCAGACAGCCCTAAAGATGTCAGGTGGGTAAGGCAAACAGTGGGGTACTAGAGTTCTTTAAGTGCTGCAGTTCCGTATGCAAGATACAAAACTTTATGGCCACTATAGCAGTTGTGGCTCTAATTAGGAGCAGACCAGACAAATAAGCTATAGAAGGTTGATCCTGCCTTGAGAAAGGCAAATGACCTGCTAGTCTTCTGCGTAGTTTCAGCTTCGAGTAGTTTCTTTCGTGCCCAGGACTCCAACTGAACCAGACAGTGCAGAATGGCCTTTTGCCTTCATTGCAACAAATCCTTCTGGCTCCATGACAAAGAAGCTAGAAACTAGTTTGAGATCAGATCACATAATCGGCAAATGCTGGGTCATTACATTTCAGTTAATTATCCTTGTACTGCACCCTGCACTTTATAATTGACTAAAGTTACTCTTTGACAGAGCCACCACCTTTGAAAGCATTTGGAGATGTGTCCATTGTTCCCTTACTAGCTTTTTCCCATGATGAATTAAATTTACTCTCAACATTTTTATATCTTATTTCTTCTCTAAATGTATTTGACGTTAACCTTTTTGAGTAACTGACAGAATAGGAACGTATAAAGATCTGTATAGAATAAAACATATTTTAAGCCACACGGCTGTCAACTATGTGTTCATCCCCTAAATACATCCATACAAATTATGCAGTTGTATAGATTCCCGACTCTTTATGAATTTTTAAAAAATGGATTAGATATCCAGCAGAAGTTTATAGTGTTTTAAGAGTGCTTTGCATCACGCTGATGTATTGATTTTAAATATAAATCCACATTAATCTGAAGTAATTGACTATCTACCTTAATAATAATGTTCAGTTTTCATGAGGGAAGAGAATGGTTCTTGTGCCAAGACAAATGAAATTTATTACCACAGACTACAAAGGTAGAGATGAAAATCATTATTAAAAAGTAGGAAGAGGCTTTTGACAGAATAGCTGTAAAGTTGTTCTGGGTAACTCTTGAAGAAAAACTGGGTTTATTAAAAAAAATTACAAGCAAATGAGAACATAAAAGGGCAGTTTGGTTGGCATCACAACATAGTTTACTTCAAATGTAATTATCAAGACACTTCTTGGTCAATGCAGCTCTCTACTGTGCTTTCCCCCTGTATTTCTATAAAACACACCACCAAGAGTGACTCTTTTAAACACAGCTGTCAAAGTCCTGAGCTAAGCTTTCAAAAGCTGCCAGCTGTCAGAAGATTAACAGTCATTTGTATGCCTAGAAACTCACAGGATTTTGTAAAAAAAAATTTTTACTACTTTTTTTTTTACTTTAATGCTCTCTTTAGGGTTTTACCTCCACAAATAAAACTGTGTGACATTGCGTGGGTTGCATTTGAATAACAGAGTGCTGAATCCATCATGCCAGAATTTTATGCTGTTAATTAAAAATGGCTCAAATTCATCAATGTGCTATTATGTGCTTTGCTGAACGAGAACCTAAACTCTTATCATACAAGTTAACTTAAGGCCAAAATCTTTAGCTCACATATGTGTAAAATTCCACACATGAACTCTTCATAGAACTGGATACTTCCTACTTACATGTTATGTTTTAAAATACACTTTTAAATGTCAACCGTAAAACAGCATCTGGTTACTATTCTATGAAGAATGAGTATGTCTTTTCTGTTGAAAGAAAAGTTTTGGATGGGATGTTGGCATAGTGTGGCATCATTTATCCCAATGACAGTCATTATTACATTTTGAGGATGGTAAACCAATATAAACTCAATATAAACTTGACAAATTCAAGCTTCAGTTAAATAAAATCACAAATAAACTCTTTTATCTCCTTTCTTCCAAGGAAAGACAATAGTACTACTTTTTTAAACTGAGAAATTACATCATACCATTAGAGAAACAAATCATATTTGGGTTTTCGTGTTCTTTGCCAGAACTGATGAAATCTTGAGTCATCCTCTGTTTGAGCACCCTATATCCTGAGGCTGGTGCAAGACTCCTTTAACAGGATCACAGAAGGAATGCAGGAAAAAAGTAGTTCCACAAAAACATTTTAATCAACTGATGTCTTCTCCAGCATATATTTCTATGCTTCTACTTTTAAATTGAGTAAGTCACTCAAGACATACCTCACTGAATAGCACTTCTGCATGAAACACTGTTATCTCTGCCGCTTCAAACAGTTTTCAGTACAAGTTAACTAGCTTTATGCTTCACTACACAGGGATCTAATTTTATTGGCAGAGCTATCAAAACACATGAGTATCTAGGAGACAGATCATCAATAAATGTCAGTGGGAAAAGAGACCTGACAAAAGTAAATCATGAATAACAACAGGGAGGAAAAGCAGGTGATGATCATTCAGAACTACTCGTCAGAAGTCAGCTTCGGAAATTTCTCTATACAGGCAGCTCATTGTAGAATGTTTTTTATTACTGCTATTCTATACTCTAAAACCTCATCTATGATGCTGAAAAAAAAAAATAAAAAGTGGTCTGGAGAATATGAAGAATATTTACAGACAATAAACTAAGTGTTAACAGAAAAGCAAGCCTGACTCAAACCTCAAACAGCGATAGGAAAGTAAAGTATAACTTAAATAAAAGGGTAAATTATGTTTTTAAAACTACAGGGATCATTTGTAACTCTGGGAGATTATTGTGAACGCTGTATTTTCCTTCCTTCCTTTTATTTTGTAACATTGTCAAGTAAGGAGCAACAGGAAATATGCTTCCAGCAAACACTGCTTTGTAAGGGTGTGCTGCTTCTTGTCGGGATTTCAGAGAGAGATCAAATGTACATCCTCTGAAGGGCTTCAATGTGTAGAACACCGTGAAGTCCCACCTAAACATGGTGACTGCTCTGCTGTTCCAGTAAGGACTATTCTGAAGCCCACCACAATCAAAGGGAAACTTGTTACTGACTTAATGGGTTTTGGATCGGGCCTCAGGTAATCCGTTACATGTATATACTAATGCACATTAGTAGATCCAAAGGAGTATAGGGACCCCTCATAAACATTTTTTCTAAAGCTGGTGAATTGATTTTTACCAGAACAGTGTGACTGAGAAACAATAAAGATTAGAGATATTTATCCCTTTAGGAGATTCTGCTACATCTATTAAAGTTAATGTCCTGGGTACAGTAAGGAAAGCTGTATTTGGACATGGGAAAAGTTTGCAGGGAAAAGACAGGGCACAAAAAGGAACAGAAGAAATTAATATTTAGCAGAAATGCCTAAGATATTCCCCAGGTGACTACTTCATGTTGTACACCTTTGGTCTTCCTTTGCAGACTGGGGTAGTGGTTACACAGCTTTTACAGCAATTCATCTATCTGGACAGTTACAGGTAAATCCCAGTTAAATCTGGATTTAAATTTGTTTGTGGCCCTGGTAACAAGGAGTATAGTTTGTTCTGGTTTATGTCTATATGATCCACATTCATGGGCGTAATTAGCTGAGGTAGGGACGGCTGGCTAGGGTGTTGGATGCCAGAACGGGAAGTTGATCCCAGTCCATGGTTAGCATGCCCTCGCTGGCTGGGTAAGTTACTGCCCAACTGTTGCCTCTCAGTGATGAACTGTTAGGATTTGGACTTACAGTATTGCAGCTAGGGTGGATCTGAAATCTCATAGGAAACTGTTTCAGTGTGGCTTTTTCCATTCAGCAATAACAATACCAGCAAGAAGAAATATTATGGGGCAAGCTCTTAATGGTAGGTTTTGAGTGCGACGAAATTTGAGTGGTCTGGAAAGCTTCAAATTGCAAACCACCAGAATTTCCTCTCATAGCCCTGAATTGTGTATGCTTCTTTTCCAGTGAACACATGCTTACACATGTGTAGCAGTGCCTACCTGCTCTCAGTTAACTCTAGCTTTGTATATGACATGTTATTTTTTGCATGAGCCATCTGAAAAGAGCCTCTAAGTCCCTAAAAGGTATATGTTGCAGGAGAACAGAAACAGAGCAAGGAAACAGATGACAGAAGAACGTGTAAGTAGCAGGCAAGAAACTCTGGTCAGGCACTGGAGATGTTCTTTACCTACTGCAAGAATCACCATTCAAAATTTTTAATATAGTGACGACCAAGCAAGGACACAAAAATTAGCTTTATGCATGTTGTAGAGGAGAGAGATTCTAAAGCCTACCAAGCTTTATTTCCAGTCCACCCAAGTCAGGAAAGTAATAGACAATTAGAGAGGAAGAAAATTATTTAGTGAGTCACCTGAAAAATGGGATGGTCATTTCTCCCCATTGAATTCTGGAGAATGGAGAAATGGAGAAAAGACTATGAAGTATAAGGCTAGACATGAAAAAAAAAATTAAAATTATGGGCACTATCCAAAATACTACAGGTAGTCCTGATACCAGCTACACCAAAATTGTCCTGCTACATTCTAAGAGTATCAAGACCAATAGTGAATTATGAATTTTTCTGTTTCTTATTAAAACATTCAACATTCAGATCACCACTGTACCTTTCTACATATATACTCAGAGTGGTTGTTTAGCATTTGAGAATGCATTAAAAGATATTATAGAAGTAATATAATCTCTATAATATTTTTGAAAGATAATTTGATGTAAGAGGAGGTATGAAGAAAATAGTTGCATCACAGGATAGGATCTTCTGAGCACCATCTGCATACACAACAGCTCAGAAATAAATCCAGAGGAATTTTTTACCAAAGTCTATATAGCAGTTTTCTATTTTTTTTGACAGCTACATCTAAGAGGTAGAAATGTTTAAATTATTATCTAAGTTACTGAAAACTTTTACTCCTTTTTCGATAGATGTCTAAACATGAAAACTGTGATTTATCTGTGCCTGTGCTTTAAGAGTATGTGGTTTGGGACATAATATGCAGATATTGATGAATGTGTTTGCCATGAGGCTCACACTTACCCAGCATGCACAACAGATGCTCAAGTCAGCGTGCAGGCCACGCTCCTTCCATACAGTGAGATCTAAGTAGGCACAAACAGAAGAAGGTAGGAGGCAGAGGAGCAGCTGAACATTCGTTAGTAGTGCTCAGAGAGCAACTACTCAGCCTTGAAGCCCCACCTAAAGCCCATCTATGGCTTTCAACGTAAGGCTCTCCTGATGTACAGCATTTCTACCAGCCATGTACTACTGACCAGAGTGGCACATCATTAATATGCAAGAATACCCAAAAAGACAAAAAGTTTAAGAGTATTAATATATCAGACCCCAAAACACTCTTGTGAAGACTGAGGCAGAATGACTTGCAGTTCGATCAAACTATGAAAAATAAAAATCTAACTCAAGAAAGACAACAGCTCTGCATCACTCTCGTCTCAGCTCTGTCACTTCCAAGATGCCAGTGATGCTTCACTCACCATCCCAACAGTTTCTCCAGTACCAGCTGAAATCTTTCACAAGGGAAAAATCAATTGAAAATTTTTCCAGAGTTGTGAAGGTATTTTTCTGAGGGTATTTTTGTCTGTACATTTGTTGGTTGAAAACTGCACAAACATGTTCAAGCACCTGAAATGCAACAGGAGCTACAGACCGGCTGAGTCAGAGTCAGCTTCCTAATGAGGACTCTGGCACCGAGCACGAACACTGAAACCTCCAGCCGTGATGCTATCAACACAGGAGGTGACAGGCTGAGGTCTGGGGCACAGGCCTTGACAATTCTGCCAAAGGCTGGCAGAAGAAGAGGAAGGACCATCATAGAGCTGCAAGCCAGTCTGTACATCAGTCCCATATGCAAGGCGTGGCCAGCTCATCAAGGCTGTGACAGGCATCTGGGCATCCACAAACCTCGGCTATCCGGGAGAAGGTCTCCATGCCAAGGCACTTTCCTGACATGCAATTATCTCGGTCTGGAAATGGGTGTCATGCTCTTTTGCTAAAGTACACAGTTGTAGAAAGGTTCACATAGTCTTTAAAGATAAGAGATGAGATTTGTCCATATGCCCTGTACTAATAGTATATGTCCCAAACCTGAAGCTTAGAGCAACTTTACTCCTCCAAAGCAGGGATGAAAATTAAGCTGTAGATTTAAGAATCATAACTGTGTTTCCAAACACACATGGGACCAAAAGGAAGCAGAATAAATCAAAACCCTCCAGTTTATTTTTGATCCCTTTCCCACTCATCTAGCCAATATGCTTAATATCTATAGCAGAGGATGATTCTCCCTAATTTTACATCAACATCATTTTACCTGATTCCATTTTGCTTCACAACACCAAAGCACCATGTAGACCTATGGCACTAAATTATTCTAATAATATTGTCAAAATACTTTTTTCTTAAAAAAAAATCATCAATTTTTTTACCTCACCTTCTAAATCTTCACTTTAGCACTCAGTTTTATCCCAAGGCTAGATTTCTTTCTGAGTTACATTGAGACTGCAAGAATGAAAAACCCAACCAGGTATTTAGACATAATAAGCTTGTCTGTAAGGATCAAAAGAAAACATTCAAGTTCTGTAATCAGCCAGAAATTAGTCCAAAGGATAATCTCTAATGCAGGCTACTGCAGATACTGAAATGAGAAGAGCACTTTGCCCCCTGGTACTTTACCCACACACCCACGGAGTGGCAGGAACACCCTAAATTTCTGCAAATATACTTGTGTCTGACGTATCAGGCCCCTCGTGTGTGTGAGCATCCTGATGATGGTGGTTCCCTCTGGTCTGCAGGCTGCACCCACCCTCTGAGAACTCCTGCTGCATGGGGGTGAATTCACTGTTTATGAGGGGGGGCATAAGGTAATTTTCCCCTTAACCCTATTAATACCTATAAAGCTACAAGTGTAGTAACAGCAGTAATGGCCATAAAGCTATGTTATTCCTTTTATAAGGAATTGCTCATTTCTACTAACTCTTCGATAGAATCATAGAATGGTTCAGGTTGGAAGAGATCTTCAAAGGTCACCCAGTCCAACCCCCCTGCAAGGAGCAGGGACATCTCCAACCGGATCAGGTTGCTCAGAGCCTCATCCAACCTGGCCTTGAATGTTTCCAGGGATGGGGCATCCACCACCTCTCTGGGCAACCTGTTCCAGTGTTCTATCACCCTCAGTGTAAAAAATTTATTCCTTATGTCCAGTTTGAATCTGCCTCCTTTTATTTTAAAACCATTACCACTTGTCCTATCACAACAGGCCCTGCTAAAAAGTTTCTCCCCAGCTTTCCTGTAGGCCCCCTTTAGGTACTGGAAGGCTAAAGTCTCCCCAGAGCCTTCTCTTCTCCAGGGGGAACAGCCCCAAGTCTCTCAGCCTGTGCTCACAGCGGAGGTGCTCCGTTAGCGATACAAAGAACTGCACTGACTGACAACTCATTTTTCGGTAACCTGCCCTGGATGTGCTTACTCCGCCTCTTCCCTCGCTCCTTCTCCGCTCCCGCGGCAGGCAGGCAGCCCGGGCGGCCGCCCCGACGGGCGAGCGGGGAGCGCCCCGACGGGGAAGACCGCGAACCCCGCCGACACAGAGAGGGCGGGCGTGCGGGCGGACACGCGTGGGGCGGGGAGATCCGCGGCCCGGCCTCTCCCCGCGCCGGCGGGCCCGCAGTCATATCGGCGGCTGGCCGGGGTGAGGGGGAGCGGGACCCCGCCGGGCGCCGCTGCCAGCGATGCCTCCCCCGCGGCCGGCGGCCCCGGGCGGCCGGGGGGTGGCCTCCGCCGCGGTACCCCGCGGCTGCGGGGCGCGGGGTGCCGGTACCAGTGTCCGTTGCTGAGCAGCTCGGCGTGGCAGGGGCGATGTCCTCCCTGGTGAAGGAGGACCTGGCGAAGAGGCTGTTCGGGCCCCGGCGGCAGCGGCTGCAGGAGTTCATCGAGGTGGAGGGCTCGGGCGCCGAGCGCTGCTACCTGTGCGCCGCAGGTACCGGGACGAGGTGTGGGGGGGGCTGCACGAGTGGGTGTGCGAGGGGAGGCCGGCGCGGGTGGGTGCGTGGGGGATGCGTGGGGAC
>WHYT01015161.1:82978-110439 GCA_009806455.1 Tetrax tetrax | reverse complement strand
GAGTAGATCTTCTTACTACACTGAAACATGTCGTACCAACATGTTTCCTGGAAAGCTGGACAACATCCATGCATTTATTTTTTTTTTAAGTTTGAGGACAGAATCTTCGCAAAAAGGTACGTTCTGTGCCTCATCCAAACCAGAAAAGAGTCAAGCAGCAGCAGCAGACTGTAGAAGGGGTTATCTGGAGTCAGGCAATCCAGTTGAGGCATGTCCACCCAGGTCGGATGACACATCTATATAAAGGGGGCACAAGCAAAGCTCTTGGCCTGAATTTACTGACAGGTGGCTAGAAATAATGTAAGGCCTATATTATTTTTCCCAGTATAGTGGTGGGTGCCAGGACATAACCACAGAAAAGATGCTTATGCAACTCTTAAAAGAGATTATGCAGCTGCTATAAAATCTTGGGAGGGAACTGGCAGATATGGGTAGGAGAACAGCTTTCTCTCAGAGATGGGTAGCTGGCAAAGAGTCATTAGTAAAAGTGGATCTGATTCAGAAATTTTGTGATATACAGCTATTTCTATCCACAAAAATCAGCAGCAGCAGCTCACATGCAAGGACTGTATTTCCCTTGAAATGACTAAGACTGGGACTTTTTCACAGTGGTGAGCTAACAAATGAGCTCAGTGAACATCATGGAAACAGTCTTGTCCTATGTTCCTGTACTTCCTGCACGGAAGTACCTTTTTTTTTTCTTTGCTGTTGTCAGATGAGGACGCTGCTGGACACATACCATCACTCAGTCCCAGGGTGAAAACTGAGGAGAGCAGTTAAACGTGATCCACCTACAAGAGGGAAATGTACTTCCTCAGGGGAGCTGCACACCAGTTATTCTCAAGCCAGACACTCTACGGTTGCTATAAGAGGTGTAAGTTTCGTTTTGTTGGGGGGAGAGGAGTGGGGGGCAGTGCAAAATGCGCTGGTTTACGCTACAGGTTCAAAAATTACTGGCATGGTGGTTAGAAGTAGTCAGCAGATCACTCATTGTTACACAGTTCACTAGTATGATGTAAAAAAAGGTTCCAAACTATTCTATACACAGAGGTACAGAGCTAAGAATGAAGAATAGCTGATATCAAATTTTAGAAATTAGAAGCAAGGGTAAAAGATTTCTTACAAATTTATATTCCATTTATGATATTCTGTGGGACAGTGCATACATTGAAGACCATTCCAAAGTAGTCAGTGCTTGTTCAACAGAAAAACAATGTGCACACAGAAGAATACGTTAAAAAAAAAAAATGTACCAAATGTAAAATTTAAAAAAAAAAAAAATTGAACTTTGCCCCTACAATGTAACCACTCGAATTATATTCTGAGAGGTGGTACAGCTCAAAATGACTCCTCCCTGACTCTAGTTTCTGACTAACATTAGCAGAAAACTGCGGAGGACATTTTCTCTTTAGAAAGAAAGAAAACGCAGAGCCAATTACTTGTGAAGTGACTGCTAAAACCAAGGGAGGACAAAACCCAAGCACAATGATCTAGTAATAGCAGCAATCAAATACCTGGCTACATTTCAGGTCCACAATTGGAGCTGCAGTCCCACCTCAGCAAAAGTGAGAAATACACGCAAGTAGGTGCCAACTGAGTTTCATTCTCAAATACTTCAGTATCTCCTACCCTGAAGGACATTTTCAACTGCAGTGGTGGTAAAAGTCTTTCTGCATGAACTCCTTAAGGCTCCTTTACAACAACCCATTTACTGGGGAAACAGAGAAGTGTCTGTATTTTAGCAAAACAACCTGTTTTCCAAGTTCTAAAAATAGAAAAGAAAAAAAAATATTAAAAGTGTCTGTCATTTTGAAACCACTTGCAAGCATTTCATCCTAAGCAACACAGCCTCCCCCCTTGCTAAAAATAAAACAGTACATTACAGCAACATTTTTTTGCTGGCTTCAGCCAAGGACTTGAAAACCTCCCCTCAGCCCAGCCGGGGCCGTAAGCTGTGAGTCAGCACTTCTCAGCATTTCTGGAAATTCCTTAGCAGAGCATCCACCCTGTAGCAGGAAGCCGCCTGTCCACTTCAACCAGTACCAGGAAATAGGCGGGCAGTCACGAGCATCACCTGAGCTGGGGACACAGCTCAAAAAAAAAAACTTCACCAAAACTACCGAACGCTCCCCCTCCTGCCAGCTTCCTGCACCACCATCACCCCCCTCTCCTCCCCCAGAATACGCTGCCCAGGGAATAAGCCTCGGCTAACTCCTCGGTTGGCAGACAAACACAAGTTCATGCAGCGCAAATGCATATAAGGAACATATAAGATCAATTTTTAAAAAAAAAAAAAAAAATTACATCGGATGAGGATGCTGGCAAGTCTCTATGGTACAATTTAAATCATATGGGCTCTCCCAGCCTGAATCCCGAAGCAGCTCCGCTCCATCAGCCCCGAGCAGGATCTGTCCCCTGCCCGAGGAAGTCTGAATTCTTAAAAACCAGAGCCATGCCCTGCCAGGTGAAGAGGGTGTTCTCCAGTGGGGTACAGAGAAAGTGATTGCTTTCCCCTCTCAAGATGGCAAAGAAGCCATGGTTTTAGGGCATTACCATGCCTGTGAGTTGAAGGCAGACATGGCCGCAGCTCCCTCCCTCCCCTCCAGCGGTCCTTGCGTTATGCAGAAAATTTTACAACCCACACATGATGGGAGCAGGATGCACGCCTGCCTAGAAGACACCCCAAATCTGCTGGAGCCTGTACAGGCTACGGTGTTGTCAGGTATCTCGCCCCACTGAGAAACAAACCAGACATGTCCATGGCAGCTCGGGGTGATCAATACTCCCAAGTAACCCCCAAGGTGAAGACATTGCTTTTGCAACTCCAACATAATGTACACATGGGTCTGTCCTGAGGTATAAAGCAGTTGTTTCACAAGTACTGCCTGAGGTGAATGCAGTTCCTACATTACCCACCTCGGAGTGAGCATCTACTCTTGTTTTGCTTTAAACACACACTTTAACAGGGACATTAAAGAGAGAGAGTTAAGGGAATGGGAAGTACTTTGTGAACAAGAGTAATTGCATGTTCTGACCTCTCCAGCTTACATCATACGCATTATCCAACAACCACAAATCAAGAAGCAAATCGAATTTGAAAACATTAATTTTCAGCACAAAATGTATGTTAAAGCTAACAGAAGAACAAGGCAAATATTGACTGCTTCCCTGCTTGTTTCTTGCTTTCATATGTATGGCTATTCTCCCAGAAAAATCTTGTCTCTTTTTTTTTTTTTTTTTATAAAATTAACATTTGTATAAAGGAAGCTGCCTAAAGTCGGGTACAAGAAAAAATAAATCTGTTTTTCTCAACTGTTTTTAAATACAGAGCAATGAGATTAAAGTGAGGCAGATAGCCAAATACCTCAGCCATCACAGTCATTAATAGACGCATTTAACATTCGTGCAGCTTTCGAATGCAGAACATCTGGTTCCAATTCCCAATCTGGCTTTTAATAAAAGTGCCTCCCCCACAATACTTTTATTATAAAGTGTTCTTTTCCTCCTCGCGCGTTCTCTCTCCCCCTTTTTTTTTTTTTTTTTTAATTTAAGTTTTTTTTCTTTTTGGAAGCGGCTGTTCCTTCCTTCTTGCTGGAAGCCACCTGACCACTGCCAGGAAGAGGAATGCAAAACATTCCCAGGAGCAGCTCCTGACGTCAGGGCGGCAGCATTCCTCCTCCTCCTCCTCCTCCTCCTCCTCCCCGCCGCGGCCCACCCGGCCGCCGCGGCCCGGAAAGTCCAGGCCTGGGCCCAGCGCCGGGGCCTGCCCTGAGTCACCCGCCGAGCTCCTCGCTGTTCGAGCTACAGGCGGCAACGGCAGCCACCGAGTTGTCGGTCCTGCAGAAACGGCGTTTATTTAACAAACTGCGTATCGTTCCTGGTGTTTTACTTGCCTTCCCCACAAACTCAGAGTTTAAATAAACCTAGGAAGGGGCGACGGTGCCCCAGCCCAGCATTCTTACAGGGGCTCAGGCCACTCCAGAGTCACTGCACGTACCCCTTCTTCTTGCCCTTAAATAGGAGTTTCTGCTTTGGATACACTTCAGGTCCCCGGTGGGTTTAAATCAGCTTAGACACTGACTTTTATGATTCTTTCATTTTACTTCTCATTTCTTCACACGAAGGCACGCCACAGAAGGGTGCCAAGGAAAACAGTGACGCGCTGTTGCGGGGTGGTTTGGTTTCTCACTTTTAAGATATTCCCGAGAGATCGTGACGTGATAAGGATACCCAGGCAGGCAGCCTACATCGCACGCGGCTCTGGAACACGCATCTTCTCAGTTTTTCCTCTTTTCACACATATCTACCTTCAAACACGGAACGCAATGAAACAGATGAAGTGGGATCTAAACTCTGTACTTATCTCTTTATTTCATTTATTAGAAGACTTTAACAGTAAATGGCATTATTTTATTCTACTCAAACTAACTGTTAGCTAAAATTATACAAGAGAGATTCTTGGTTGAGTTGCAGTCAGTGAGCATACTCCTTTCTGTATGGTTAGTCCAGTTAGTCTGATATTTTTGGGACAAGTTTTTAAAATTATATAAAATGTCCTACCTGGAACAAGAAAAATCTCCATATGTATTAATAGGCAACTATACCAAAGACAATGAAGAGTACAAAGAAACGTATTTGTTTCTAGATCCGTGATGAAGCTGAAGGAGAGTTCCCTGATTCTGCCATGCCAAGGGAACAGGAAGGTAGGTTAAGGAATATGAAAAAAAGATAATCTGAAAAACCCTTTGTTTCTAGAGCATGAGAAGAGTGAGCTCTTCAGGAAACACTTTTCCATTTCAAGTGTCTCTAACTGTATAAAAAGAAAAGTTTAAAATATATAATTTCATCACTCCCAAACCAACAAAACCCTAACATGTGGATGTTAGATTAACAATTATTTTCCAGGGAATACAAAGGAAGTCAAAACTTATCCTGAATAGCTAAGGAGTATGACTGGTGGTTGTAAAGTGTTTGCATATATCACTTTCTCCCAAAATATGTACATAATAAATATAAATTTTTCAATGTTGACTGACCACAATACAAAAATAAAGATCTGGAAACACTAAGCAAGACACTTGCATCATTTTCAATATTAATTGTAATTAATCAGCTATGAGCTGTTAGGATTATTCAATCTGTTCAGCCGTAGTTCTACACATCAAGATCCATATGGCTGCAAAACCTGCAGGTCATCTGTCAGTCCCAGTTCCCCAACTTCTCCCTCCATTCATGGCAAATTAAGAAATAAAAAACGTTTGGGTTTTCTCCTAATGTAAGTACTAGTTCCTAAAAGGTCAAACAAATGTCCACCCTCTGACCAACCTCACGCCATCTACAACTTTTTTAAGGAAACTTGCTCTCTGAAGAACGGCATGGTAAGTAAACACATTACTTTCCTGCAGGTGTTGGCTACACCAGCTGGCCACATCTGACCAGCTAGAAAACCCAAAACCACCTTTTTTCCCCTCTTCTCCAGAGGTCACTAATATTCGACTGATGTACCATATAAACAAATAGGTCTCGTTGGAAAATGTGACAACAAGAAGACTCGTTAACTTTACCTTACAGAACTTGATGGGGACCTGGAAAATCACTAGTCAGCTCCTTGCAGCCATTGCAGCCAGTGGCTACTGAAAAAAAAACCACAGCTGATCTGTGCTTTTATATGTACATAAATAAATCTAACTGAAGTTCACTAATGTCAATAGACAATGCACATTACTATTAAAAATAGTACCTTTTTTCATGTTTTGTAATAAAACAAGAGAAAAGGGAAAGTGCAAGAAGTTTCTATCACTTCTATCACTAAAAATCAGAAGCAGGAGGAACTGTAAGAAAAATATTCTATTGCCTAAATAAAATAAAAGTAATGGCTCAGTAGAACTGATTGATTTTCTAAGCTAAAAGGCAAAGAAAGTGAAATATGTCCTCAGTACTTTCTAAAATTAAGCATAAGCTAAGGTGGCCTGCAGCCATTGAAGAATACTATACACTTCTTGGTTCCCGACACTTTCTCCATTTTCTATTTTTTATTTTGTACTACATACAGGGATAGACACACACACACAAGGTTTTTTCAGCTATATGTTAGTGATTTAAAAGTTCTCCCTTCTTTCTTCAGAAAAGTTTTTTTTAAATAAACTTCATCTTATCAAAGTACAAATACATGCAAATCATATTAGATCACTTCTGAAAAGCAGACTTTAGAATTTCTGAAAGATTAACATTTTAAAATGTTTGACTATTTAATCTCTAGTATTGAAGTCTGGATGGGGATTAGAACAGGCACAGCGTATACAAGTGATGAGAACCAGGGTGTGTTCTCAGCTTTCCCAAAGCTTAAATTCATTCTTCTCTCCTATGTTTTATTTGCTTGTTCATTCTGTTATTCTTTTACCACCAGGAATAACGTGATGCCAAAAGCATGAATGAAGTCACAGTGAGAATTTCCTTCTATGCATGGTACGCAGAACTAAGCTTCAGGTGTGTTTCAGGAGGCCACCTCAAGAGCTTGTGACTCATGAGCCTTTTACCAAGCACGCACTGCCATTCAGTCACAGCCAACTTTCTCCTGGTAAACCTGTCAAGTTATTTGATCTCCACCCATTGATCTCCACAGATGAAGCGGACACTAAATTGGAAATTCAGCCTCAGAAGACTAGAGATACTTTAATTAAAATATTATTTTTTTCACCAAAAGAGTAGCACAGAGTGATATAAATTTGTTACCGCTTGGCAGAACCACAGACTTCTAGAGGGAGAAGCATCTTTCTTTTTTCTTGAAGGTATAGAAAAGGGATTAATTCATGAGTAATAAGGTTTAGAAAACAAAGGGTGCAGAGAAAAAGAGATTAGAGCATTGAGTAATACCTAGAGATCAGTATGAAAAATATGTTGACTCTCTTCTCCTGGTTACTTTTCCATACCTTTCTTGCTTACACTGCCATTTTGAGTGGATAACTCTTTTCCTCCAAGACTAAAATTTCAATTGATAACAGTGTGCCCTGTAACACTTGAAATACTTATAACTGCAAAGGATCAGAAGCAGAGAAAAAAATCCCCTCAATTTCATAAGTTTGCTTCTACATCTAGTAAGCAAAACAGCCCAGACACCAGCTCCTAAAGATGTACAGCCCTGTTTACACAGGGCTAAGAGCAGAAGTCTCTGAGAACCTAACTCCCCTGAGGTTTTGGAAGGCTGTACTGGGAGAAGGTGACAACTTCTTCACAGCTCCTCACCTTCACGCACAACCTACACAGACTCTGTTTTGAAGTCTATCCATACTTTTTGGAAGTACAGGCCCTCCTTTTCTCTCCAGTTTGGTTTTTCTTTTCACATGTCTCTGTCTGCTGCTGCTGGCTGGACCTGACAGTGGAAGTGCTGAACAACAAAAGTGGGTCCACCCCTGTTGCTGACTCAGATCTAAGAGCCTGTGCTCATCAGATTTTGCTGCATTCCAGATTTCAGTACCCAAAAAAATTCAGATACTTATCTAAACCAAACTTCCTGAGGGTGAACTATCCCTAGCACTAAGACACTTTGAGGGCCAATACACGCTTGAGCAAGAGCCCGTCAGCTTGCAGGAGACTGCAAGCCAACTGCGCTTAAAGCAATATCTACCTACAGAACTTCAACTCAGTCTGACTGGGTAAATTACTGAATTGATTGCCTTGGTATTCATATTTACATTCAAAAAAAGGATATGCAGATTTGAGGTCAAATCATTAAGCTCTTCCATTAAAAGCTTTGTTTTAGGCAAATGGACTTCAGAAAATTTCTTTTCTAATATAAAATGGATCCATCTGTACATAAATTTGGGGAGTTATTTTGATGTTAGGTTTATTGATATAATATGTTGTTACTAAGCTGTTTACTATTTCAGGCTCCTAGTAGCTATGAGGGCTTCTTAACAATACTCTGAAATCACAGGGAAGTCTCTTCTTTCCCTTTGGTTTGGAAAGAGAAAACAAAAATTCTAAATGGGTTTATTTCCATGTTTTACATTTGCACATAGCATCTACTTCCTTTAATGTGAAAATTTTATGATCATGAAGCTTTTGCCTCAATTTGTTTAGCTTTATGGCTTGAACAGCCATGTTACTATCAGAACAGTATGAGACACATTACTTAGCAGTGTTTAACAAAAGAAAAGTCCCAAGATGAAGCATTTCTTCATCTTCACTTTACTCTTAAAGTAATAAGAAGCCTGAGACTGCAATTACCACAAAAAGAAACAATTACAAAAATTACAGTAGTAATAACCCACCGTATCTTAAATTGTTTCCTCTCTGGAGTTGGAGATTATCAGTTTTGCAGTTTCAACTTTGAAAAGTCTCCCACACAGCTCAGCAAAACAGATTTCTCAAAAGACAGTTTTCACTAGCTTCTCATTTCATTTAGAGAGACCAAATATAGCAGATTCTGACAGACAAACAGCTCAAAATCCCAACTGGCTTCTGAAAACCGGTCCTTACTCTTTTGTAATACTAAGGAGCCATTATCCATGGTTCTCATGGACAACTGCTGGACCACTCGCACGTTAGAGTGAGGAGTGGTGGTAGGCAACAGATTTTGCTACCCAGCAAACAATCTTTGTTTAACGGATACCAACGCCGTACCAGAAGCCTTCAGTGTATACTTAATGCAGTCAGTAGCATCTCCAAGAAATAAACAAGTCAGGAAGCGGACTCACACACACACAACTTTACAGATTGATTATTTAAACTTCTAGAAATTGTACAGCATTAGGCACCTAAACTCTGCCTTCCTTCCTTATGAAAAACAAGTAACTAGATAAGAAGTCCAACAAAAACTGTCATCTGTATTGCAAATAAAAGGGGATTACAAGGTAATGCCATCCTATTTGCTCTCTGCTTCCCGTAAAGTAAACAGAGAATTTGTCTTTTTTGCCCCATTTGACCTCCTAAATGGATGAAATCCATTACATCTTGTCAGAGAGGCTTGGTAAGGAACACAGAGTGAGAGGTGAACCCAGTAATTAAATATGTTGAAAGGTTCCATGATAATTTAAAATCAATGATAGATTTACCACAGCAGAATCAAGAGACTGAGAGTCAAGAGGAAAGGAAGGAATGGGATGACATAACCCAAGAACTTGTGTTCTTTCCCTCAAGGGTGGAGAATTAGCATTAGACAGAATAAAATGCTAAAAATCACAAGACACAAGTCTTAGAGAGGATCATTTGATGTAGTTAAAAAGATTAAAGGAGTTAGTTGAAATACAAAAAGAAAAGGAGAACATCCCCAGCTAAACTCACTAACACGTCTCTTAGGCTTTCAATAGGTTAAATGCCTGTCATAGCCAGGAGGTAACTCTTAAAACCTGTGGCATCCAGGGAACTTCTCAGTTTCTCCTCGCATGCTCACTTCAAAGCAAAGTTTGTAAACATCTTGGGGGAGGGAGGCAGAAAATTACAGGGGGTTTCAGAAACATTTACATGTGTTTTGCAGAAATGAAACTTCATTTAAGCAGATCAGTTTTCCTGGGCAGGTGGAGGATGGTTTGTCAGTAGGTAAGGTCAATGACAACCAGTATGGAGAAGTATTTAAGAGTGTTCAACTAGATGGCACACGGCTTTCTTCAGTGTTATGAGGGAGAAAGTTGTGTAAACAGCAGGGTAACTGTCTCATGCACATCCCTACATTCAGAACAGATAAAGTACCAAGTTATTAAAAGTTGTGCAAAAGTAATGGTGCACAAACCTAAACAAATCCCCCCTTTACAGACTCTTAGTTCACAGGCATGAAACCTTGGCACCAGAAAAAGTTCTGAGCAAATAAACACTAATGCTGTCTGGGAGAGATCAGTCATCCAAGACCAGTTTTACCTGGGCTTCTGCTGCCAATGTTGCCACCTTCCACAGGCAGCCAGCAGGAAGGGCAAGGCCGTAGGTGCTGCCGGTGGCCAGGGGCACCGAGCCTGACCAGGTACCTGCAACCCAGGGACTCAGCCAGCCTTCCGCTGACCCTGGGAATTACGGTAGAAATGCTATTTAGAAAAGTGGGTTTTTTTCCCGTCACTGTGGTTTGTAAAACGATTGCTGTTGGCAGGGATTTCTCAAAAGAGAAGTATCTGTCTTCATAGAATGTTCACAACGTTACCTGAAATGCTCCCAGTCTACGAGCTTCAGCCCCAGCCCGTGCTCAGTTGCGTGCTTGTTCTGTTGGACCTCCAAGACTACACTCTAAACCACATTGCTCAACCCTAACTTAAAATGTTTTATTTTCAAAGCAAATGATTTAATTCATTCAGTGTACTACATAGTCCCAAGAACAACTGGTCTGCTACAACGGAGGGACAATGAGTGCAGCACACAGAAGGGAAACACAATAAAGGGAAAGCATTCTTCACCACACAGTAAAATAAACATAGTATTGAATGATTCGCCAATGTGACTGCTCATGTCACTTCCAAAATAGCTTAGGAAGCTGAGGAAAGCCAAGGCAGAAGGTAAGGCAAGGAGAGCATTGCTCATTCAATGCCCAGACGGAGGACTTCTCATTCCAGACTCCAGCCCCAATGTATTTCATCACGATCACACCCAGTTTCAGTCAAGAGCAATAACAAACCGCTGGCTTCTACATTTTCATGTCGTAGGATTTACACGTCAATATATGCATTTTATATAAGTTCTAACATCTGAAGAAGTTATACAGCAAGGTTGGATTTTTTTTTTTTGCTAGCCAAAGTATATCAACACAACTGATAATGTGGGATAGGAAATTACTTTTCAAGAAAAGCTTCAAAAAAAAAAAACAACCCACTTTTTTTCTTTTTTTTTTCCTGAAAAGGTGTCATTTTTATTTAGGTTGTGGAAATAATTTTCCTCCCTTGTTTTCTCCTCTAAGCTGAGCTGGTGCTAAGGGCAGCTTCAGGGTAACCAGTAAAACTTTACGGGATTCCATTCCTTCCTGAGTGGTGGTCCTCAAATATCAGGAAATCACAGCCGTATCTGAAGTGACCAGCAACCAAAAGCAATTCTCAAGGCTTAGGTGGACTGTTCTAGAAGTTGATAATGTGGTATGTTGATGTTTGTTTTTAAAATGAGTTTCGGTTTGAGTATAGCTAACAAATGGCTCTCTGCTATACAACAAGACTGGAAAGTGAACTCCTGGAGTCAAATACCTCCCAGCAAAATTAAACAATCACCTCATGCACAACTTCTCAAACTGCAACCCTGAGAGTCAGCCAAAGGAGGCTGCAAAAAGACAAAGAAAATACTGAGCAGCTTATTTCTTTTTGTGTGAGAGATGAAAGGTAAGAAATATTTGGGAAGATAATAAAGAACTCTCCTATCCTATATAAACATATTTACAATAGTTTGAAGAACAACTATGATATGCATATACTGTAAATTCGGGCTCCATTAAGCCTACAAACTCTGTAAGTTCCAGCAGCAGCCCATATTAATAAAAATCATATCTTCCTCAATCTGTACATTCACAAAGCATAAAATAGTACCAGCCATATTAAATTAGTATTTATGACAAGCTCAGGCAACCAGAAGACAAGTAGTACTTGCTAAGGCACAAATGCAATGTACAAGTCTCACATAGTTACATTGCCCACGTTTCCCAAAATCAGAGGAGTAATTTGTTTCTTGGAAGCACACAAGGCAGATATGCTGTGCCATGCTGGGAAGACAAATGAAAACACAAATATTATCAACACAACTTATGGTTTTATACTGAATCTAAAGTGTTCTCAAGTTCAGTGCTTTCGGTGTGCTGCAGCATTCTAGTAGATATTCTGTCAGGTTTCTCCGGAGTACTACTTATTAAAAAAATGAAAATCCAAGACTTGAGAAAGGGGAAGATAAAGAACCATCAAAACCAGAAACATCCACAGAAAAGTTCAGGTTAAAGAGAGGGGGAAAAAAACACAAAACCAAAAAAATCACACACACACAAAACCCTTCTCACATACTGCCAAGTATGATTTTTTTTTTTTTTTTAGAGCCATATTAGTTATTTGGCTTTCAAAATACACAGTGAATCCCTCAAAGGTAAAATTACTGGTTGTACACCACTTTTGATGTCATGGATACTGTTCTGATACTTCTACTGGGAGAAACTTGGTCTGCCAGAAGGCCGTACTGGGATAGCAACAAGAGCGATACTTTTTCAGGACATGTCAGGAAGCTGTCAAAGGAGCCTACCACTCAGGGAGAGGTAATACATTGTATTGGTTGGTAGGAAGAGATTGGTAGGAAGAGAAGCTTCATCAAACACACAATAGGCTGCACTGAATGTTTCAGAGCTGAACTGCTTTATATACCAAAGTACGTTCCTGCTGCCAAAATTACATAAAACCAGAGGCATTTTTTTTTTCCATGAGCTTTACTGACAGGAAAGCAATCTGCTTGGTAGAAGTAAGAGCAATTTTTTTTCTCCTCCTTCCTCCCATGCCCTCAAACACCAGGAAAGCAGAGATGTTTTAAATACTGCATTTTGGGTAGCAACATTCCAAATTTTTCAAATATTTGAAAGCAACATTCCCCTTTTGAAATACTTAGGGTTTTAATTATTATTTCTGCTAGAAGTATAGTAATTAACTTTTCTTATCTACACTAAAATATGACATTCAGGAGGAGGAGTCTGAGAAAGCATACCTTCACGTTGAGAAGAATCGCCAGGCATGACAATTTGGTAAACTCACACTTTATTCATCTCTTTGCCCATACAAAACTGCATAAGGACAGAAGCATGTTCAGCGTGAAAACCCACTGTGGTATAAAATATCCAGCATATTGAAAGCCTAACATACCTGCATACAGAACTGCATGTAAAAATCTTACTGTAACTACACACCTTCCATTACTGTAGCAAATCACACCTGCTAAAGAGAATGGCACTTGACTTTAAAACTCTTTCTCCAAGATGAGCTATGGAAATACGTTGTACTTCACAAAGTGAAAGTGCTGAACAGCAATCCAACAAGAAAAAAAAATAAATTTTCAAAATGTAAATGAAAAAAAAAAAAAGATTAGCTGATTACGATAATCTTAAACATTTAAACAAACCCATTCACACAGTCAAAACTTGCTCTTTAGTGGTTAAACTACTGCAGGAATTTTGGCACATAGTCTTTTTACAAATTAAGTATTGTTTTACACGTCCCAAATGTGTTAGTCATAAACATTAACAGAGGAATACAAATCACAACTTTTTAATAACCCTGCAGTAATTCTGAACTTGTTCATCTGAACTTATTTAGCTTGTTTTTCCTTCATGACTGGATAAAGCAGACTGTAGGATTTTGTGCAGTGCCAGGTCTTGGCTCCATCAGTTGCTCATTAAACAAGATCTGGAATTTAGCATTGGATTGAATGCACATGGGAACTCATGTGAAGCTGCTCGTATATCATTGATAGCTCCGTTGCTAACACAGAGTTTATCCAAGCCCGTACATTTTTCGTTGACTTGAACAAAGCTGTTCGCCATCCTCTGTTTTTGACGTCAGTGGACAACTACCCACTAACAGTATCTGTCACTACAAAATGCTTGGAATTTCCTCACTTATAAAAAGCTGGAAAGTTTCAAGTACAGATCTTTCATTTAAAAAAAAAAGTACACATTATTAGATTTTCAGGATGAGAATATTTTGTGATTATTAAGATAGGACATTTTCATTCTCACTGAATATTTTTTCCAGTAATTTAAGACTTCAAACTTAAACAGCATCACTGACTGTAAGGAATGGATGTTTAAAAACATATTTTTCCTCTTCTGTTCCTAAAAACCATGGACTCAAATGCATGCTAATTACTCAACACATAAGCACCCCAGTGAGGTAATTAAGATTTTTTTTCCCCATTATCTGGACCCTAATATTATTCCAGTATGACCAGTGTTGGACGGTATCTAGTATTTAACAAAAACGTAGAAAACCACCCTCCCCAAGCATAAACCAGGCTATTTACATTCATTGCCTCTTTTCTATACTTCCCTTATTCTTACAAGTGAAACAGTCCATACTGAAGAAAGTAATCCTGGCGGAGGCTGCCTCCGGAGCACAGATTTACCTCCTGAGAAAATCACACAACGCTCCTTCCAGGCGAGCTCTGTGCAGGCTGCCTGGGTAGCCCTCACTGCTGGTGTGAGCCAGGAGTGCAACAACCGACTGCGTGTACCCAATTCAGACATCCATCTAGACAGAGAGACGTGTTCTACCCCTACTGGAGGTTTCTGTGCTGACAACAATGCATTTCAACCTTGAGCGAAAAACCAAGCTGCTGCTTCGCAAACACCACTCGCTTCTGACCCCTCTGATTTGGCTGAAAGCAAACAAACATACCAATAAAACTCATCACTTAATTGGTACAATACAGTGGAAAGTCCCCTTTTCAAAGTGTCAAGATACCATCAGCTACTAGCCCAGAGACAGATCTTAAAAATCCAGTTTTCCTCTTCTACAGAACTCTGGATCTACTATTTTGAGCCTCCCATCTTTCCCAAACATGTTTCCATTCCTTTCTTCACGGAAAACTCCTTTCATAGAGAGCAGTTCCTTTGTCTTTGTTTTTCAGGGTACTAATATTTTATGTATGACATTCATATAATACATCTATCTATGCCATAGTTATAAAAATAAACAAGTCTATCTCACTGTAAAAGTGTGATCATGTCACTATGTTTATTAGACATAGCCCACATCCGAAATACCAGGTATCTCTTGCTTCAGGTGATTGCGACAAATCACAAAAATGGCATAAATTACTTGTTCTCCTCTTGGAATCAAAACTTTGTAATCTGTATTTTTCCAATTATGTCATCTACCTATGAAGGAACATAATTATTAATTGATTTCATTACTAACAAAAGATGTTATTTCGATTATCTACATGCAAGGTGAATAAACACAAATAATACTAATGGCTTAATCTCTTTAGTTCTAGAGACAGGAAACAAGATATATCTGAGCAGCTCTACAGATACAACTTTCCCCCTTTACGTGAGAGGATAGACATAAAAATAAAGTTTATTTTTAAAAATAGAAAAATGAGTAAAATTCTAAGGACTGCTCTCTCAAAATGGATAGAGCAACAGAAGTATTGAAGAAATTATATTAAAAGCTTGTTAGAGACATCTTTTATTTCACAAAAAATACATGTATTCCTGTTCTCAAAAGACAACTCATCTCTTTTGAAGTGATTGCACTAGGAAACGTATATCCTAACAAAATAAAAAAAACCAAAAAACAATCAAAAAACCAAAAACCAAACACTTGCAGGAAACCTGCAGCTGCTTCAGCTTCTTCTGAGAGAAGCTTCAATTTTCACAAATGCATCATCTCTGAGAAGCAATTCTAAGCAGATGATAGGATCTGATCTTTGGCTCCAAGGCCATTCCCATACGTACTTTAGAAATAGTGCCCACACTGGCTTTACAGCTCTGAAGTTTTGCAGAATTTTATCTTACAAGTGAGCCTTGTCCCTCTTATCAGAGTTCTCCCACTCTGCTATTGTAACATCTTCAAAGAAAGAATGTAAAGGCAGAGCTAACATCTTTCCGATGGAAGGGATCTGACTGGTGATCTTCCCCCCCCCATCTGTTTGAATATTTCTATGTGTGTATATATATATTTAAAAATGCTTAGATTTCATTAAAGGAAGATGGTAAACATAGATCAGTTTTGTCCAACTGATCAATCAGTCATTCAAAGAAGCTGCCTCTCTGTAGAGTAAGTAGAGAAACTGAATTTATGCAAAATATGTTCCACACATGTCTTTAATTCATATTTCTATTTTACCTTTATGGAGTTGGAAACTTTTAAAGGATATAGATGCTTTCCTTGCAGCTGTAGGTCATTTCTGCATTTCCTTAATATACGAAGCCCAAGATCCTACTTTCACATGATCTTTCTTGTGATAGGGAGGTATTCTCTAAGTGTTCTTAAATGCTTCCCTTGAGCGGTGAGAGCAATGGTGATAAAAACCTCTATCAAATGGAAGGCAAACCCTCATTAACACCAGTAACACCAGTTCAAAACACCTATTTCATGTTAGGTCCCTACGTTGGTACTCCTATTGCTGACCAAGATTATGCAAGACCGTGCAATGTAAGACAGTGTATTAAGACATACAACACAAAAATCACAGTAACTTATTCATTTATCGTAAGTCCTGTTGTTGAGCTAACAAAACAGCCTACGGCATATCCAGGATAATTCTAAAGTAGAAGAACACATAAGTCTATAAAGCTAGATTGCTTCCCATACATAAACTTGTTCAGAGCTTGCTTGCATATTTCTACAGCAACTTCCATCATTGGCCCACCTTAAAAGACTTGAGATACAAGGTTTCATCACTGGACATCAGCTGATCTGCAGCAACAGTTTGTGTGAGCTCCTCCTGGCAGTAAGTAATTCAAACTCTTCTAAACATTTTTCATTGAGGAGAGACCTAACCTAGCATAACGCAAGTAGAAATTAGAAGTCCACAGTAAACACTTTCACCAGGCACTGGAACACTTTCAAAGCTGAGTAATTATGATTCCCTGTGGTTTCATAGGTTAAGTGAAACTAAAGAACAACTTTGAAGTTGCTTGTTGATGTCATAGTGTTAAGTGTTTTATATACTTACCATACTGAGTTCCTAAAATAAACTCCCGCCCTTTTTTTTTTTTTTTCCTTTCTTTTTAAGCACAGAGAAATTTCATGGAGAATAGTGGCTTTCCAGCCAAGGTTCCTGTCTTCTGCAGTGTGTAACAGCCAATGTTTACAGGCAATGTAAGAACAGAATATAAAGTGGTTCTGTCCCCTTCAAACTGTCCCAGCCCTCCAGTTAGCAGCAGCATGTGAACCTTCTGAACTAAAGGCTTCATACCAGATCATCCCATTCAATAGGTACGGATCGATCTGCGAGCCTGTCCAAATCAAACATGTTTTGGTTTATATTGCTGTTGCCAACAACTGTATTAATATCAACATATTTCTAGTAGTTTAATTTTAGAAATACATGAAAAACATTTCAAAGTTGTTACATTGAATGACAAGGAAAAGAATTCACATCTGCACCATTTTCTGCCGGTTAATTTATCTTGAATATTCAACAGTAGGCATATCTACGAGCAGGAGGCAGGAGGATCTGAAGGAAACAGTCTGTACTCCAGCCCTGCTGTCAGCAGAAAAAATGAATCCTGAAGTCACTAAACATACCAACTCTTATCACCTTCTGTTAGGTGTGGTAAATTATTTCTATCATTTTCACAATTAAACAAACAAAAAACCCCAGGTAAGTTGAAGCCAAATCCGCCATCAGTGGAACCGGAAAGCCTTTGTTCCCATTCTCTAATGCCTTTGGAGTATCAAGCAGTCTTAATTTTTTGCTGGATATGTGTTTCTGGGAACTGAATAAAGACTTAGTAATCAATTTAATTACATTCGTAATAAGCTTTTCCTTCTCCAACTGTTAAAAACACTTAATGATTCAGATTCAGTTTGTAAAAATTATGAGGTGTTCATTTAAAAATCTTAATCCAAGAAACTACTCAGGTACTGCAAAGACAACCAAAGGCAAGCCTATGCAGGCAGAGGCAGGCAGGGCTGAGTTCTTTTGCCTGTTGTGTTCCCAGCTGGCCAGACACAAACCAGCTCCAGCTCAAGACACGCAACCGTTTTCATGGGATGTGTCCAAGTTAATAGCTTTTATTTAGATACAACACTGCTATAATACTTCTATACAGCCTGAAGATCAGAGCAGGCTCCCATCAGACGGCTCAGAGGCAGCTGAGCTCCTTCCTCCACCAGACACGCTGGTTTGAAAATGTTAATCAGCCTATCGAGGTCGCTTTCCCTATAGCAAGCGACACTTCTCACATGAAATCCCTTTCATTCAAGGCTGTAAGTATGTACGTTAAGACACTAGATCCAAAGAAATTCATATCCACTCATAAAGAAATCAGGCCTCAGTCCCACAGGTTCTTACTCTGACACAAAGCTCATCCAAAGTCAGTGGGATCACTCTCATGAGTAATGTCCAGGTTGATAAGATTCTTATAACCAGTCTCCTGTCAATATTTTATTTTTTAAATTAAATTGCTTGTATTCTAATGCTGAAGTATCATGAGACTCTTTATGCAAACAAATACCAGTAAATATATAAAATCTCTGAACACTGCTTCCTAAAGTACTTATGCAAGCCTGCTGCCAGAGATGTTTCACATATTAAACTGTGTGCTGAGTTCACAACATATACAAATACAGTCACAAAAGGAAATCCTAATTTTATAAAGGCTCCAAAATGATGCATTCAAATTTTGCTCATGAATAGTCACATGCAGAGCCAGCAGCCTGTGTGTCTGCACCCTACCTACTCGCTCAGTTGCCTGGTTAGAAAGGAAAAAGCAAAGTCACAACATAATTCTAGGGTGTTATTTTGAAGATATGGAGAAATACTACTCTAAGAACGTCACTTTACAGCAGCAGGAGCAGTCCACTTATAAAACACTCCATTCTGCCTTACCATACAAGTATCCCAAAATACAGGACGATGCTGCGCAGTGTGCTGGGTGTCCCAAGTACACGCAGATCATTCAAGGATTGCCTCCCCTTGCATCTACTTCTTTTTTTTTTGTTTCCTTTTACTTCTGACTAGCGATATCAAGAAGATGCATAAATATGCTTATTTCACCATGTCAGAGTTAGATTTAGTTAATTTGTTTTTACACTAGTCACATGTTTGAAGCAACAGGAGAGCATTTAAACACAAACTATTTGATTTTAATGACAGAAGTACAAATTCAATGCAGAGTAACAGAAACTACATTTTGGCACTGAGAGCTCTCAAGTAAGAATTTAACAGAATAGATGCTTGGAATTGTGACAGAGGAAATTTCCATTAAGTGTCCAAGTCCAGTTTCCAATTAATGTAAATTAAAAGTGCCAAATAATGTAAATTAAAAGTGCCAAATAATAAGCTAAACCAAAAACACCCCTCATCCTCCCCGCTCCACGCCTTTAGTAGGTTTAGTTTAACACTATCCAGCCCAACTTACTTTGACTTCTGGTGAGTAAACAAAGAGACAACGGACATTAAGATAATTCCAAAAAGAAAGAAAATAGGACTAGAGATGAGATATAACTCAGTTTTACCACTATTGACTAATGTCTTTATAAATTGCCTTGAGAGCCACATAAGGAGAGCAACTCTGACAATGCAGACATATCTCCCACCCAAACATTCTGGTTTTAGGAAATAACCTTTATATATATATATATATATAGGAATGAGTTCTATGTCCAGAACATCTCAGAATTTAAACAAATGAGAACACTACACTAATACAGTTATAGATGCTTGTAGTCTGGAAAGGATCATATAGCTGCAGAGTTACATCTTCCCAGAGCAGACATGGAACAAGCTGGAGCGGTCTGGGACTCACACATGCTAAGCATACTGACAATAACCTCCCAGGAAAAGAAAAAAAAAGGGGAAAAAAGAAAAAGTTGAATCATAATGTAACGAAAAAAGTTTTGCTGATACAAAAATCTTTATGTAGGTTAAGGTCCACATGGAACGATACAGCATCATAAATGCAATGCCTCATGGCTTAAAAACAACAGAGGAAACCTGAGGAGAAAAACAGAACTGAGATGGAAGTTTGTAAGAGACAGAAACAAGAAGAAAATAGGGAAACAAAAGCAAATGTAAAGCATGAAAAGAAGCTTACTGAAGGAAAAGGTAAACAATTACAAACAGTAGTGCCTTGAGGGGTTGGGGGCGGGGGAAAGGCAGCGACTTATTTCATATCAGACTAGGACTTAATTAATATTCAAGTGTATTTGCCTTAGCTACTCATCTGTTTACATCTAAACTATCAATAGTTGCATCTGTAGCCATAATAAACCACAGATTAAGTACCATGCCTTAAATTTTGAATTGCCTGCAAAAAGAGTTAAACGTTTTAGAAGTGAAAGACTACAAATTGTGAACCAAAAAATATTTGCAGCTATCAATAAAGGTAAAATCAGACATGGGCATTTGCAAAAGAGGAAAAAGTATTTTGCAAAAGGATATGGTCAAACACTAGAGGCAGGATTCTACTGCAGCTGGAGGCTAAAACTCAGATAATGAATGCTGAAATACATAAGAAGAAAAACATTTCCTCTTTTATAATTTGGGTGGAGAAGAGTGAAAAGAGGAGTAATATTCCCACTTTAAAGTTCTCTTCAATTTTTAACAAGACCAGACCTTCCAACCTACATCCACCAAGAACAAGCTGCTTTACTACAAATCTCATCACCTTAGGCTACCCTTAAAATCAGGACAGTAATCCAATTCAGAAAAAAAACCACAAACATAGACCAAACATTTTCAAGAATTCCAGAAAGGGTTGCACTGGGGAACTGAAGACAGTGACAGCAGCAGCAATGTAGAACTACCAAAAAAGGTGTCTACCAATTCCTTCAGAATAGTGTAAATCTCTCATTTCTTGGTTTTTCCCCATGATTTTTTTTAGCTGCATTTGGTTTTGCTGAATGCTATACAGTTAATACAGACTTTTCCACTGAAACATTATACCCATACTCACAGCAACAGATGAGCATTCCTGAACTACTTTGCTACCAGAAAGTATGCACTTTATTGGCCTTATCGTTGATAAGACATTGCTCAGGCCTTTCTATCACTCTAAACATGAAAATATTAAGTGAAAACAAAACTGAAGCCCTCAGCAACACTAGAGGCATTACACTACATTATCTGTGCTATCTTTAAGGTATCTGTCAAAGTCTCTCCAGCTGCCCAAGACAGCCGACCACAACAGAGTTCTGGTCCTCTCCCTACCCCTAAAGGTCTTTCCTACAACGATGCAACCAGCATTCTACCAAACTCCCTTGCTCTGCAGTGCTACAAAAAATGTGGCCAGTTTTCTCTACTCACCACGGAGGGTAGATGTGGATGACATCCTGTGGCCTGCTCTTCAGGTAAGCTGCTGTCTCTCTTGCAAAGAGGACTTTGAGTATTGGTTCTTGTGCATTGATGACACCATCCTCGGATGAAAGTGTAGCAGAAGACTGTTCCAGCTGCTGGCAGATGGCAATTTGTATTGTACACTCCTCGAATATTTCTAAGATCTTCACAATTAAGACGCCAGATTTATCTGGAAAGCAAATTAAAATGAAAAATACAAAGTCTGGATGAAGAAAAATAAATTCTGGCACTCTGAAGATGTGCATCCCTTTGCTCTTTGCAGATCTGTTTGATCTGCGAAAATATGAGTAGAATATATCACCCTACTAAATGACTTATCTTAAGGTTTTCTGGTCATTTTTCTTTACTTTATAGATACTATTAACTGTGGAGACAAAAGCCTGCCCTTCTTCCAAACACCAATGAAATCACAAACTCCTTATATGAAAGAGAAGCCCTTTCCCACCACATTTAAACTTCTTAATCTTGCAACTCATTCACTTTGTTCCTAGGTTTTTTTTAATTAGAGACCACACAAAATAAATCTATTTTAAAATAGCAGAATCACACTGTGTTAAAAATGAAGCTGTGTTTGCCCTCCTTGACCTTTCCAAAAGCAACAGTTGTTGGGGACCAAGTTACAAGAGTACCCATTAGGTCCATGGAATCTATAAATTGATGATTCACATTTAGAGAGAAATGTGGAAAAAAAGGGACTAAGTCAGATGCAGTGCCTAAAAATAATTATTGTAAAACTAATAATTCATTTTATCAGTATGTAATCAGGACACAGAGGGCTTTCTTGTTCCAAAGCAACATGAACAAACACCAGCATCCTGACAGTTTGATTCTAAGCACTTTTGTGTATGCTGAGCAAGAAACTTTGCACTGAAATGAAGTTACTGCTAGCTTCCTTTGCAGTCAGCACAGGGCAACAGCTACTCAGACAGACCTGGGTCTGTACTGAAGGATTATGTAAGATTTATTCTCTTTCCTACCTAGCCCCGTTCAGATTTGCACTCTGGTCGCTGAGGGAAGAGTTACTGTTACCCACTTACCAAATGGTACAAAGCGTTAGTGGGGAAAGACAGGATGTCAGAGCACAGGGGCAGCTGAGCCCCAATTCTATTAATTTTGATTCATGAGTTGCACTGGGAAAAACACAGCATCCGAAGAAAAACAGCTGATGTAAATTATTGTCTTCCCACAGCAAAGAAGAAACAGGGGACTAACTGTGAACGTGGTACTGGAACGTAATGGCAGAACTGTACTAGTTATTTGTTTGTTTATTTTAAGGCCCATTTCACAATTGTGAATGCCTTTCCTTTGGAAAATAAATAAAAATATTTTAGTTTCAGTTTATGAGAAACTTAAAAAATTAACCGAACCCGCAAGAAACCCAACCCAAACCAAAGAAACTGGGCCCTAAAATCTTTCAGGTTTATTTAATAAAGTTCCATTCTACAAAAAAAGAAAATATTTTGCCCCTGTTTCGTATTCCCCAGTCTTTATTACATTTTTATACTGAATCTGAAATAAAGTAATTTTGAAATATAAAACTAAAATGTTCAGAAAACCACTTCTATGTGAATCAAATTTTCACCACATGCAACATGCTTCTTCAAAGCATTGTTTTCCTTGAACCAACATTTTCCAGCAGGACAAAGGGTTCCATCAGAAAGTCCCCCATGTAATGTACATTTCTGACCAAGTCATTACAGCTTGACCTCCTTTTACAGATCTGAGAAGCAGGAGTAAGAGAATCGATGCTTTCTGCTAAGTCCTTTGAGACTGGGTGATGAAGAGAGATGGTTGCCACCGCTGTTACTCCTCACCGCTGTCATCTTCTCACGGGAAGTGCCACTCCAAACACTCACTGTGCTGAGTTAAGGTTTGCTTATGTGCAACCTTTTGCTAAGTGTGAGTCTGGACTATTTTTCTGTGCCTAAAGGCAAGGACTTAGAATATTCACACTTGAATTCTGTTTTGCCTGACTAGCTGCAGTTGTGGTCCTCCGTCAACCCCAAGTCATCTGACACACATAAACAAATTCTTCCAACCACAAAAATTCTCAGCCTTCAAAGTAACTGAGCACTTACCTCTCCCCTCTAGACATACTGCAGAATTTGCATTTTCATCCACTTTATAAACCAAGTCACAAAAAAAAAAAAAAAAAAAAAAAAAAAAAAAAATCAACTTTAATTTTGAAACACACCATCTGTTTATTAAAATAAAAAAAAAAATATTAAGACAGCTTGTGAGAGAGAAACTGCTCATCACTTCTGAACAATGCATTCCTTACATGCAGAATTTTATAACAATTCTTACTGGTCAGCAGCATATATGTTACTCAGCTGATGAAGCAACTTGAAGACAATGAATGACAACCTAATAACATTTTTCTTTTAAGTACCTCTGACTATAAACCAATTAAAAATACTAGGTCAATCAGGAACTACATCTATACAAAAGCTTTTAAAAGACACCGGAAGGAAAAAAAAAACATCTACCAAGCTACCAGAGTTTCTTGCGAGCCAGTCTTAAAGTTGGTGCAAACAATGGGAGTTGATACTGAATGAAGCTGAATGCTTCTACATTAAAAGCAGCACAATTTCAACAGCTAGCCAAGTTTCTCACTTGGCACACACGCACCTTCTACAGAACCACAATCTATTTGTTTATTTAGATGCACAGAGATAGTTTTAATTTAATTACTCAGAAATTATTATTACTGCTGATGATAGCACGCTCTCTCGAACAACATGGCAAAGCACTTTGGATTCCTGGCACATGATGAAACACCAGAGTTCAGAACGTAGCTTCATTTTTAATTCATTTGGCTCTTGTATTGTTATGTCAATCAAAAATAAATCAAACATATGTGGCTGCACATTGAAGGGAGAATTTGCGGTAAGAAGATGGACTGGATCACTGCAATTTCTATAGCTTCCAGAGAAGTTTACTTGTTTGTTCATCCGTGTGAAAAGTTTACTTTAAGGTTTGCAATGCTCTCTTTCACCCTTGGATAATTCACAGAAGTTCTTGCTTGCTTGCTGAAGTCCTCATTCACTTAATTTCACTTGCAAAGCAGAATTACAGCCCAAGAAATTCAAACCTGCAGATGTGGAGGTTTCATAGCAATACCTAGTAATCTTAAACAAGGAAGAACACCTTACAATAATAGGTATTAGAAAAGGTGCAAGGAATAACTGTGCTGCAATCCTGCCCATTCCTACGCTGCATATTCCTTCATTCATTTCCTGTTCTGCTATCTAGAGCACTCACTAATGTCTTTCTTTAGGGTTAGTTTTTAACAAATCAATGAGCTAACCCAGCTAATCACAAAGCCACCAAAGCACAGAAGCAGATACTAAGGAGATGAAGAACAAGGGATGGAAAGAGGGGAGGCTGGGCAGGAAGGGACCAAGGGAGGATGGTTCTTTTCAGTGACTGCCCAACCAGGCTGGATTAAGCCAGTTTCAAACACTATCCAGTTACTTCTTTTTCCTGATGGTGCCCAGGCTGGACTGTCCTCGGGAAGCTCCTTCAGCACACAGGAAGGACAGGCAAGATGAAGTAATTGAACTGAGATATCAGCTGTTCAAGGTGCATGGTTCCCAGGTACGTTTGATACCATAATGGTACATACACTCTACAATCCTTGGCCAGACTCTGTTTCATCTTTTTTGAGCCTCAGTGACAACGGGCACCGCACTATGGTAGTGAAAATATGGGTTGGAGCATATCTAGTGTTATCTTCCAACCACCAACTCTAGGCTACGTAGTGGAGGGACTCTGAGAAAGAGAAAAGGAATAAGAACTGCAGGTTCTCATGGAGTGCTCATTTAAAAAAACCCTTCAGTTTACTTATTTGAGGGTAACCTTTCTTCTCCCATTGAAAGACAAGTCCATATGAACACTCACAGCAAGTGAGCCTTCAGCTGCCTGGATGCGTTTAGAAATATTCCACTCAAACAGTAATTTGAGGACTGCTTAACAAAGCTCTTTGGTGCCAGATGCCTCTGCAACAATGCAATGCTTGAGGGAGATAAAGATGGAACCCAGATAGCTGCCTGGTCAGTGTCAGACATAGGTGCATTTCTTAGCAAAGCCCTAGGCTCTCTGAGCTCCTGGTGACAGAGGACTGCTGCAGCTCGGCGGTCCTGGAACACAGCCTAGGCATGGACAGCTGCCCCTTCCAGCATCTCTCTGAAGGCTTTACACAAAGTCAGCTGGAAAGTCAGAGAAACATCCACTAACACAGGCTCAAGGATCATTTGAAAGATCTGGCCCCATGAATATAAACAGAGAGCTTATTCATCCCAGCGGCATGAAGTATAAATTCAATCCCTGATACACAAGGCTTGAGATGCCACGAACAGAGCTAGAAAGGCACTGATAAATCGGGTTCAGTGTGAATTTTGAAGAAGTATTTGGGATGTACAACATGCTTCCTCTAAAGAGCACCATTTAAAAGGAGGGGAATCAGCCACCAGCGGCTCTCTCATTTCTAAAAGAATTTTCCATAAGAAGAAAAATCTTAACAAAGGCATGCAACAACATGCTGGCTACTAGTGATTCAAAAGGTTAGTCACAGAGGGCTGGAGTACAAGAAAAATCAATCAGGTACCAGTGATGAACTGGGTTAGTTTCCACTCATAAAGGTCATATCAGCCCCTTGCACAACACTGCTATGGTAAGTGCCACCCACTGGAAGGCAACAGAGAGAAATCATTGCTAGATGGACCATGATCAAACAGATTAATTCCTCCAGACCTCACAAGTGGTCCAGAATGAGTGAAACCAGCAGGAGAGACTGACTGGTGGGAGGAACAAGGCAGTTAAGCAGGGAAGTATCTCTAGTGAAGCCTCTCTATGATTGACAAGAACTTCTCTCACCTCCCAGCCAAGAAACAAGCTCTGACAAAAGTCATCCAGCATCCCTGCCATGAGGGGGCTGGACAGGTGGATTCACCACCACCCCACCAACATACACAGGAGCCACATCTTCAGGCTCCTCAGAGATAGATGAAGAAATCCTGATTCAAACCCAGGGAAATGGGACAACAACATCTCACTGCTAGAGTTAGCAGAACCTTTGAAATCACAGGGAAAGGTCTTTTTGGAAACAGTAGTAATGGAACAAACCTGGTAAACACCTTGAGCATAATTTTCAAAAAAAGCCTGATGCTTTACAATTGTGCAATCAAAATAGGGCTATATTGTAAGCATAGGTTCAGAAAAACACCCAGTAACTTCTCGGTAGAAGAAAAAAGAAAATATTTAGAACTGTTAAGAACACAGACACTAGTTCTGGTTTAGAAAGTCCCAGTCAGAGATCTTTGGGAGATCGCTGGGAGAATACTTTGAGGAAATACCTTCAAGTGTTAGCCCTGTTGTAATTTTTCCTAGGCATTTTGGTAGCTCTTGTCACTGCAAGAAACAGGATCTTAAGCTAGAGGAACTTCTGGTTTGACTACCTAGCAGGTCTGCTCTTACATCTAATAATTAGTTATTTAATTCCAGGTGATGTCTGGGATGTCAGTCTCTCACTCCAATTTGCAACCTGGACATGAAATAGCTTAGTTAATCCACAAAGATATTTCAGGTGCGTGGGAGATAAAAAAAACAAATTTCATGCTGAATGCATTGATCGCCCTGGTTAATTCCTTTAATTTCTCTTTATTATTTTGGTACACAGAGTGATGCTGCCCTTCAGTCATATACTATGACATCAAAACATGTTTTGATGCAGTACTTTGCAGATGTTCTGCATTACTCTGAATTCCAGGAGGGTTAAAAATAAATAAAGTTCCCTGTTCCTTTGGTGATCACAGACCCCAAGATCTTGAGCCTTTTGAAAATTTCAGCATGACCCTACAGTCTCTGCCAGAGTGAAGGCCCTTAATCTTCAGGCCTAACAAAGCGGCTTCACAGCAGACGCATATATTTAAGCCACATCAACACTGAATGTACAATGTGGTCACAGATGATGCATTGGCCATGCCAAGGGCAGCCTAGGAGGGAGGCTAGAAGGCGGCCAGTCTGCTTTGACTCTTAACAACCAAAAAGCAGTTTTGAGAGAAGAAAAGGAAAAACATTAAGGGGCACAATTTAAAAAACAAAACAAAACAAAAAAACCCCAAACTGTTCAGACATTCTGGCTTCAATGCCTGAAATACAACTCTAAAGTTTGTTTTAATAACTCAGTAACTATGAATAAGGAAGACAAATGAGAAAAATATAGAAATTACGATCTCTTGAGGACTGCATATTTTATGTTTCTCTTGATACACAGTGACAGGAATCTGAACACACTGCAGGGAGAGTTGGACTTGATCTTGGAGGTCTCTTCCAACCTTAAGATTCTATGATTCTGTGAGAGGATCCATGTGACTTGATCATAGAATCATAGAATGGTTAGAGTTGGAAGGGACCTTCAAAGGTCATCTAGTCCAACCCCCCTGCAAGAAGCAGGGACCTCCCTGACTAGATCAGGTTGCTCAGAGCCCCATCCAGCCTGG
>WHYT01015161.1:55722-70155 GCA_009806455.1 Tetrax tetrax | reverse complement strand
CAACTGGTCCATGTCCTTCTTATGTTGGGGACTCCAGAACTGGACGCAGTACTCCAGGTGGGGTCTCACCAGGGCAGAGTAGAGGGGGAGAATCACCTCCCTCGACCTGCTGGCCACGCTCCTCTTGATGCAGCCCAGGATGCGGTTGGCCTTCTGGGCCGCAAGGGCACATTGCCGGCTCATGTTGAGCTTCTTGTCCACCATCACTCCCATTTCTATGGAAATGCATCAGATGTTGGCATCAGTAAGACTACAGGCAGCTTCACTTCACTCAAGTGAATTTTGCTAAAAGGTTACTGTTAAAGTGTTCCAAAAGAGTACCTGTAGTCTTAAACAGAAAGCTCTCAAAGGGAACAAAATCTCCGTAGAGTCAGCTGATAGAACTCCAGCAGCACAGCTGTCTCTGTGAGACCTACATGGTGAAGAAAAGTGCTTCAGGACAACTAACTGGGGTATGTGACACCTCCCAGGTCCTGAGGAGGAAGCCGGGGCAGAGGGTAATCTACCACATTCTGCACAACTTCAATGTGTTAGCTGGGATAGCCAGTGCACTTCCATGCAGATCAGCTCAGCAGAAGTAACAACAATAACAGCAGCACCACCACATCAGCAAGAGCAAAGCAAAGGGAGGCTGGCTTTATGACAGTAGGTGCTCCTGAATTTTTCAATTTTCCATTCTTCCATGAGAATTTAAAAATTGTGTAATGTTGAGGGAATGCATCTCACTAACAGGGCTGAAGGACATGATATGCCTATCTGAATGTAACACTCATACATGACACAAGGTAGAAATACATTTTCATAAAGGCCACAGTACCAATGTGGAAAATGCAGAACTACAAGCACAGAGAACAGATCTTACAAACACAGAAGAAAACCAGAGCTTAGTAAAATGCCAAGCAGTGTACAGCTCTGCTCCATTGAGCATCCTGGAAGGAAAAAAAAAAAACCGCACACTCATATGCAAGCATGAAGAAGAGCAGAGCGGAAGTTATCATTATTGTGACAGCAAAAAGTCTCTTATAATAAAGAACACACACATCTACTAGTACATATACATGTGGATTATCATGCAAAGCAAGAATGATGAAATAACAGAGAAACTCCTTAGCCACAAGACTTACCCCATAAGTCACATGGATGAAAGAAACCAAGCAAGGAGGCAAGAGGCATAAGGAAGAGGACTTCAACACTTTCCTTTTAAAGCAATTAAAAAATGATACTTAATGCAAGCAGAGCTTTCTGAAAAGACAAGACAAACTCAAGGGCTTGGAAGGAAGATGAGATTGCTTGAATTCACATTCATTTTTGAAAACCTGCTAACAAATACTTATTTTGTGAAAGGCAGTCAGGACGATCTGTACTTGTTCTTACCAGCTAAATAGTCACAATGCACAATTCTTGATCTTAGTGATATCTGAATGATACAGGAGGACTGATGCTTTTAAGAAAAACACATAACTGTTACTTTTGCTCAAAGAGCTATCAAACAAATCATACATATGAACTACAATTTAGAAGTAAATTTTACTGTACCTGACATAGTTAGTTGATATTTCTAAAGAAATGGCTGAAAAGTTAAGTTATGCCTTTACTTAATTGTCAAATTCTTTAGAAATATGAACTACAAGAAACAGAGGTGTTACACTCAAATCAAATTTCTACTAATCCTAGCTAAAAGCTTTTATAAAATAACATTACCCACTGAAAGCACAAATAATCTTGTGCAATGAATTTTGGGAATAGTACTTACTACACTAAGAATGAAAGTCAATTTCTGCATTTGGTTCTGATGGACGGGTCAGATACACATTGTGGAAGTATGACATAAACAAAGAAAACCCCACTTTATGCAGTGTTTAATAAAGCAAACTAGCAACACATTTCCAAGTTTGTCTCCCTCAGTTACTTTTTTCAAAGGCATTATTTCATCCCAACATCATTTAACTTCAAATTGTCTAATGTGGGCTCCAAAACTGCAGCACTAGACACCCTCCTGGGACAGTACTTACTATCTGCAGTGGAAGAATAGCCAAGCCTACATTTTCTGGTTCAGGCCACAAAGTTTTACTTTTATTCTCAAGTATAAAAACTATAAGATGTCAAATAACAGGCATAAATCAAAAGAAAAGCATCCTTTTGCTTCTCATCCCATTATTGTTCTTCCTCCTCTCTCATGTAAAAGACTGCAGGTGCAGGCACAACAAACTCGGCAAGTAGGTAGATACCAAGTAGACCCCTGCAATCTGAAGTCAATGTTGAAAACCAGGTGAAGACTCCAACGTTTTCACAACCTGTACAAAAACATCTGGTTGCTATTCAGATCTATACAGGCTGTTATTCTTTCTGGGCTGGTAACTTCTGAAGCCATTCAAAAAGATGTTCCTCAAAAACACATCAAGTCTCCCAGGCTTCTTGCCACATCTATATTCATTCTTAAAAGGCTGCTGAATTTGGCTGTGCTTTAAACATTATACATTCTTTATAAGAACGTATGTAAGCTACTTAAAGTGACTGTGCATGCCATTACTATTTCTTATAAGAAAACAAAAACAATACAAAGAATTTTACTTTGAAAAAGACAAGTTTGCATTTGATTTTTTTTCCTTTCCAATGCTGTAACAAGTTCAGACAGTTGGCCAAAAGACAAATATAAATTTGTCTACTTGCCATTTCTCTAATTTATAGTATTAACTCTTAAGTAATAAAACAAACTATCAAAATCTAAGAAAATAAGCAACAACTAGCAAAGCTCAGACGTTAATGTTTTTAGAAGAACTTTGCACAGTAAAAGGAAACCTTATTAAGGACTACCCTTTTTTCTTCATCCATGGAGACAAGTTTTTGTGCAAGTCTCATGGCATTCAAGCTTCATTTCTTCCCATCACCTTAAGCAGTCACTGAAACTGGAAGGTGGGGAGTGATTGTGATTGTTTATACCCTCTTCTGTAAGTCTTTTGACCTCCCTGAAAATGTGGTGTTATGTGTGAAACCTTGTTCTCATCTCTCCAGGGCTTCATCCTCCTCCCCTCAGTTATGTGTTCCACTTGCCCCAGCAAACTGAAGAATTGCTGCCCCTTCAAGGTCACTTCCCCTTGAGAGAAGGGAGCAGTTTGGAAGGAAACATCAATGGTTTGGGTTTATTATCACTTTATTACTGAAATTCAGTTGTAATCCAATACCAAATCTTAACCTCAGGCCAATAAATACCAAATATCTTGTATTAGATTACAAATGCTGGAGAATAATATTCTACATTTTAAGTGAAGATATGCTTTGATGATAACTGCAAGGAAAATAAATACAATAGAAAATAAAATGTACAGAACGTAAAATTTCAGAAGTTATAGAAGGAATCTTCAAAAGTTTGCTTCAAATGTTGTTAGTGTCCTCTCCTACAGACAGGAAAGTTGTATGAATGCAGCTCAGAAAAGCACTATTTTTTTCTTCTGCCTCATGCAATCCCCGTATAACCAGCAGATGATGACAGGAAAAAGGTTTGTTTTTTTTGTTTTGGTTTGGGTTTTTTTTCCCTTTCTCTCTCAACTGTCCAGATCTCCTATTTGCCCAAACAGGAAACTTCAAAGGGAAGTTGATGCACTGCATATATATAAAAAAAAAAGCCTGCAAATGGTCTAAAAAGCCCTTGCACCTAGTACTCTCAAGCCATCACCTTGGCTGATCGGAGAGTTGCTGTTATGGGGACTGCACACCTCTCAGCCTCCCTTTTTTATCTTACAAAGAAAAAAAAAAAAATCTGGATTTGTGGTGAAGAGCCTGACATCCATCTCTGTAAGAGCTAAACCACAGCAAGCATCCAATATGGGCAAGCTTTGGTCTTCTCTCCTTTCAGGCCCCGGTCTGATATGGTTATCTTGATTACAGCAGTGGAATTACCAATCAATCACCTTGCAAAAATGCACATTCTTAGTGAGTGCCTATAGCAAAACATAGACAGGCTGCCAAACGCAATTTTGACCCAAAATTGTCACAATGGAGAAAGCACAAAGATTTCTTCTACCCTGCGGAGCGAGTCAGCCAGAAGTGAGACCCCCATGCACGGTATAATAAACAGACAGGATGTGCTGAAAGGAGGCGCTCTTTTCTGGGGTAGTGATTCATCACAATGACCAAGAGGCAGCCAAACCACAATGGTTACTTACAGAAAGGGGTCAGGGGAGCAAACAGAAAGGAATTTTTTAAAAAATAAAGCCAAAATAAAGGGAGTTTTGGATAACATGGACATTGATACAACATAAAAGTAAACAATAGCAAAACAAAGGCATAGAAGTCTGTAACATGCAATGCCTAATGGGGGGAACAGACCGCACTTCTGGAAATGTTTTTCCTTAAATCTCAAATGGAAGGAGATTTCATTTGAAATTGCTCCCCTTTGCCTTAGCAATGAACTGCTGGTCTGCATGTCTATGGGACAACCGAAATGATGAGACAACTCTCCCAGCAACTAAGTTATTTCAGTCCTCTGCATTAATCTTCAGCCTTCTTTGACAACTCATTTCAGTTTGTCATTTGAGAAGTTCTTTCCTCTACTTCTGTTGCCGAAGTCAGAAACAGTCCTGGAAACAGTATGATTTAGAGATATTACCGGGCAAAACAGAGAGGAAACAAAACGCAAGAAGAAACTCATCTTAGTGAGACACCCTTAGTACAAACCTAAAAAGATGAAAGCTAAAAGTGGTATGCATTTGCTGTGCTGGCACTTCACATTTCCAGACTAGAAGCAATCAGAAGGTTGTCTAGTTACACTACTAAAATCTCAACCGTTCCAACCAACATTTTCCAAACCAAACACCAATTTTATTTTGGTGACATGAAACAGTATGGCCATTCTAAGAACAAAACTATAAAAAAAAAATTTCCCTACATGAAAAAATATCCCCAAAATATTATCACAGCTGTTTTAATGATTATTTTATCATACTCATGGTTTGGAATAAGGATTGGGAATTCAAAGTGAAACGTAGGCTGTGAAGTTGAAGGATATTCCTGAATTATGACATGTTCAGCATCTTTAGAAATTTTAGCAAATGCTCCAAAGACTTCTAACGTGTCCAAGCTCTTGTAGATTTTCACCATGATGACAAAAGGCATATCCCAGAAATGGCTCATCTTCTGCCAAAACTAAATTGTCTTGAGGACACTCATCAGAATTTTTTAAATGTACTTTAGAATAGAGCAAGGTATTTTCCCATAGCCTTTTTCTCACAAAATGCTAATGATTTCTGACTCATTTTTTGAAAGAAAGAAGAATAATCAAAGAAAGGAATTCAGCCAGCAGCAGATGTTTAGCATGGAATATTTCAGTCTATGAGTTAAAGTCTAAGATTTTGTAATGACACATGTGCAGCTAGGACAAAAAGAATATCAGTATATTAGCAAAGCTGCAGGTACATTACTATAGAGAACATTAAAAAAAATTAATTTTATTAAAAAGACAGACCTATTCAATATCAACTTCTGTTCCATATTTCAGAAGAAGCAAGAGGATGTCCTCATATCACATAAGAATGATAAAGTAACCTCCTATTCATTAGTAACTCAGGTGAAGAATAAACAGCATGCAGAAGGCTTGATTGGTTTTAAGTCAGCATGCCTATATAATTTTCAACGTGGCAGTTCAGAAGAAGAGCTGGCTAAAGACTTTCTATAGCTCCCTGATGTTATTTTCTAATGAGCCTTCAAATACCAGGGAAATTCCAGAAGACTGAAAGGATGATGATACTGTGCTAGTATTCAGGAAGGGCAAACAAAATGACCTACAGTAACTGGAGACCAGCTAGCTTGACATCAGATCTAAGCAAAGTGATTGGAAAAATAAGTAAGGAATTAAGGTCAGAAATATAAAGTGCCATTCCACATAGGTGGCATTTTGAACATGCAGTAAGTGTCCACGGGATGTAAGCCCTCTAAAGCTCCAGTGAGAAACTATGAGACCAGCATTAGCCAACAGTTTGGGCGTGACTTAAAATTGTACGACCTTCTTATGAAAAAACACCCATTTTCACTATCAGTAATGTACTCTTTACGTGGAATGAAAAAAAAAAAAAAAATCAGAAAACTAACTTTGTGAATTACAGTTAGAGCTTTTTACCAGTGGAGAGTCTTAACTGAGTAAGAGGAGTAAGAGCAGTTCCAGCAGGACTGGAAAGTAAACACTCAGGCTATTAAATGGTTTATCAATGATATAAAAACGAGTTAAAAATAATATAAGAAACTGTGTCAATACCACAAATTCAAGCACATTTATGACTAAAAGGGGACAGGCTTGACATACACAATGATCTGAACTGCATGGTTAGCTGGACATACTCAAATGAAGCAGACCTGGATACAGCACAAATAATTCCCTGTACTTAGGTAGAAAAATCACCAATGGTAGCTGGAGAGTGGGAAACTGGATCTCAGAAAACAACAGCTACAGAAGTTATGAAATCATATTGGACAATCAATTCAACATGAAGTCTCAGCATCACACTGTGACCAAAGCCAAACCAGACTCAAACACTTATTGCAGGCCTTCAACACACAGGAGGTTGAGTGGTGAACTGGATCTGGCCAATGGTTTTGAGGAAACTAAAACTGGAAGAATATGTAGAGAGTAGCTGTCCTTGTTCTTAAGACCATGCAGAAAAGTTTGAGAGAGTGCAGTAAAAAGTAATGGAAATCACTTGAAGATTGGTAAAAATGCTTTAGTTATCTGGTTAGTTTATGAAAATTGTGAGGCAGCATGATTTTGCTGTGCAAGTGCCAGATTGGGAAAATGCCACATACTAAAGAGCTTTTTAATTTAATGGATAAAGGCTTTACAAGAAACAAAAGAGAGCAACTGTAGCCAGACAAACTCAGATTTGGAAGAAAACCCACTTTTAAAAATTTGGGAGTGGAATTAAGGACAAACTCTGAAGGCAAGTGATAGATTCCCTCATCCGCATGTTTTCAAATTAAAACCAGAGGACTTTCTGAAAAATAAATGGAAGTTAATATTTGTTCAGAAACAAGTAGTTGGCTTAATACAGAATAAATGCTTGAAATTTCATAGACTACAGTCACACACAAGTTGATAAAAACCTAACCATTTTTTTACACTTAAATTCTACAAAATCCATTATCTTTCAAGAAATACTACTGAAAGGTGATGCCATCAATCACTTGTAACTAATTCACATAACTCCCACCATTTTTCTTTTTAAGTGAAGTGTCCACTGTAGTTATGCTTCACACTCATTTCATGGTTATGTACTACTTGTCCGTATCTGCTGTTATTCACAGTTTCAGGACCTATCTATTAATATAGCTGACTTCAATCCAATGAAAAATGAACAAGGAAAGAGGAAAATGTGGTTATAAAGAAACAGAAACCTAAAAAACATCTGCACACCCATAAACTAAACCTTGAATTGTCCTACAAGCTGCTGGAAACATCACTTCCCCAGGTGATGCTATAAATCAAGGAGTTGTGAAGAGTTTAGATGGAGACTATTTGAAACAAGTTCTTTATCCCTTACATTCAAACACTTTGATGGCTGAGATGTTATAAACCATCATATTTTAGCTGAAATGTAATATTAGCTCTGAAGACAATCAAGAGAACATTAAACTCAAGTTAGGCAAAACGCACAAAGAATAAAAACTTCAGTTGTACCTCTATGTGGGCCATATATACACATGTAAGTATATGCTTCCACACAATAGTGTATGTATAATGCTTCTTACCTGAGGGGATATTAGCATCTGAAATACACTGATGCCTCCAAAAGCTAATGGCAGATCTTTCTCTGTTCTGCAATCGACATAATCTCTCAGCCAGCCCGCCCCTGCAGAGAATAAAGGAATGCTCAATTTTGTCAGGAATCAGTATTAAGCTTTGCCAAGTGACAAGCCATAGGACAGATGGGACTTGTATGCTTTGACCTTTAGGGACAGAAACATACAGAAAAGTTACATTTTGCAGATGAGTTCTCCTAATTTTGATTTTCCAATGGATATACTCCCAATAAAACATACACTCAGGGTCAATACACACAATAAACCATTTTCACTAAGCATCCAAAATCTTTATGTTTCAGTCCTGTTTCCAACACAGAATTGTAACAAAAGGTTCCCAACTTTTCTTTGCACTTATGCATGTACTCTGATAGATACTAGAGGCAACTGTAAATTCAAAACAAACCAGTGTAACCACCAGTTATAACAGGTTGGTTTTTTTTTTTTTTCCCCTTGCAGATTTGTTTGTCTGTTGGCAAGGAGTGATCACAAAAACGTTCTTTTACCCATACTTGACCCTACGATTCATTTCACAAGCTGGGTCAAGTGTGCAGTTTCAGTGGTCTGAACACTCTCCAAGATGAAATTAATTCAGCATTCCCAAGGTGAGGAGCAGAGGAGTGGCATCTAGCATAAATACATTTAAGGTAACACTAAAGCAATTCCTACCCCTGGATTCAAAGCCAGAAGATATAATTTCTCAATTTAAGAACAAAAAGATTAATGTGTTGGAAGCTGTCTTTGGGCTACTACGGGAGTATTTGAGCATTTTTCTTTGGCTTCAGAGAAGTTATGTGCATTAAAACCTACTTCATTCTTTAAAGTATAAGTTTTTTACACAACAAGTACTATCCAGTATATCAATAAAGATTTCTACTAAGGTGAAATGTGTCCTTGGGTTAAACTAGTTTAGGAATCAACAGAGGTAATATACAACCACTTGATGATTATTTGTGCACATGAATATAATTTTTTGGTTTAGAAAAAAAAGCCAACATTGCAAAAAGCTCACATTGCAAATGTAAAACTGAGAGGACTCACACCTGTGGAAACCAAGAAGGAGCTAAAAAGGCTAAGCAGCACTTCCAGGAGGCTCTAAAAATCTCTCTTTAGTTAGCAATTACTAAGCCATTTCACCCGCAGACAAGTCAACAGGTTATATGAAAAGTAGTTAGCAGTCTCAGCTGAATTTCTAATGAACAGCTACAGACTTTGCAAAATCATAACTATCATCTAAGCATTATTGGATGGCATGGCTAAACATCTTAGAAGTAAAAAACTTGCTATATTAAGGAGGAAAACAAATAAAAATATTTAGGAAATCTTGGGCTCCAGTTAACAACCTTGTTTTATCTTGCTTTCAAGACAGACTCTAAGGCACAGGGGCAACTAGTACAGAGAAATGCAATGGAAGCTTTTGTACGAAGAGCAGCACGGTCAAGCACAGAAGTTCATACAGAACAACTTACCCTGCTGGTAACACGCTGCTCAGCCACATTTCTCCCAAAACTCGAGCATTCAAGGATTACACTTGTGGGCAAGACAGTTCTACAAATTCCAGAAAACTGTTGGTTCAGTTTCTCTTCTTGCCAGGGAACGATTCTCAGATGCAGTTGTAACTCAGCTTGGCTGCGTGGTCTACACAAGCCATGCGGGAACGGGTAGATGCCAGCTCAGATAGGCTTAGAAATCCAGCAGTTAAGCAAGCAAACTCAAAATGTGTTTAAGTCTTGCATGCATGAGTCTGCAACTGAACTCTGTGGCTGGACTATAGCAATACACAATAAAGCTAGTAGCTCAAAAAACTTGCTTTGCCGAAAGAAAACTCTTCAGCTGGAGTATTCTAAAACCCTACTCCATACCCTCCACAGACAATAGTCAAAGAAATGTATTTTCTTTGTTCAAATAATGCTAGAAAGCCTTAAGGTACCTGCACAAGAGAGCAGCTATTACTGGCTCACGGCCTAACTTCTGCCCCTTTCCTTGAACAGGGCTATGGTTGTGCCCAGTTCATCAGTTCCTACTCTTCTGTAAGCCCACTACTTTTTCACCTACAGCAGGAGCACCCTGTGGTACGAAGGAGAGCAAGTTCCTGATGTCGTGGCTGTTGCACACAACAGTAACACACCATTCCTGTTTCAGGCCTGATGTGCCTACCAGGGCATACCTTCATTACTAATTTGCTAACCATGTCTGTATTAGGATAATAGTTAACACAAAGGTCCACGAACAGTAAAACTGCCTTTCCTTAGCAGCTCTTTGTGCTAATAAAATTCATTGATATTTATTAATCATCATCCTTGCATTCTCATTCCAAATGTAGTTAAAAACAGTTTAAACAGAATACATCATAAAGCATTTTGCATCTGCTTGGTTGCAGAATACAAAATATAACCAAGAACGCTTTTATGAGAGGTTCTCAGCTGGTCATTGGAAATGGGTTTTTTATAATGTCTGTTTCATACATTATCAAATCGGAAAATGCAATTCAAGGACATGCCATGCAAAAAAAAGGAATTTCTATGGCAAGAGAGAGTTGGTAGTTTATGGTTTGTTTCTTTTAACAGGTAGAACCAAAGAAATTTAAACATCACACCAAACTCAGGAGGATCAACCTCCTTTTTAGCTCAAACACACACAAAAAAAGAAAAAGGTGCTTTCTGTTACATATTCTAACAGATTTGATGACAACAGCATTTGAAAACTACTAATTCCTTCTGATATAGTACAGATGTCCACGCTGCTGAAAATGCTTGCGTCTGATCCAGTGAACTATACACTCAAGAGTCACTCCTGGCTGTGCAGATGAGACAAGACCCAGTTACACTGAGCTCACACAAAGCAGAGCATGGCGCCAGCTTCAGTGTAAGAACCTACTCCAAGTTCTGAAAAAAAAGCTAAATGGTTAAAAGTACTATTCTTTTATTCCCACACATCTGTGGATTGTTAAATACCTAATAAGCTTTTATATTCAGTCTTTGGTAGTTAACTGCGTTTACTGGGACTAACAGTCCTTTTTCAGCATAGATTCTATCTTATGGAAGTAACTTTTTGCTTCCTTTGGTAATACAAGGTAGAGATCAATAATATTCACTTTTCATTATCTACACATTACCCCTCAGAAAAATCCCCTAGCTTCCTTGGCTTTTCAGCTTGTCAAGTTGCAGAAACTGTTTGGCTTATTTTTGCCAGATATGAGAGGTTTGTTGACATCAGGGGTGGAGACTGGGATTCTACAGTACCAGGTCTTGGTTAATCTGCAGTCTCTATTTATTTACGCATCTAGCCACTTCAAGAAGTTTAGAAAAAAGATATTTAATTCCTTATTTTGCACAGATTGAGTCCTTATAATGCATTTAATTGTTCACCATGATGAACTCAACATCTGGGGAGGGGATGTGTGTGTACACACACACACACACACACATATATATATAAAATTGGCAAATGTATTTTGATTACTAATGTACAATTTTTATAATCAAGGGAACTGACAAACTGTATTTAAATAACAAAGACTGTAATTTGAGATGCATACTTTACTGACCAGCACTTCAAACTTGCCCCCAAAATGTTTTAATACAAGCAAATTGAATGCATTTGGCAAATTGTTAATGCAAAGGTTGTTCAGTGAAGCCGAACTGCTCAGATACAATCTCTACTGCCCACAACCTTTTTCTTTTTAATCATGAAAGTTTCAGTACAACTATTTTGTTCCTTTAAATCCCTGAAGGCGGACAGATTTAACAAGCAGAAATCCATGTCCTATTTCCATACTAAATCTAAGCTTGTTGAAATACTATATTTAAAACAACACATTGCCATTACTGTTTATGTCCAACAACATCCATATGAAAGACAGCTTTGATGACCGTAAAAAAGCTCAGCATCTAGTATAAAGGCTCAGTTTCTGGTGCTTGCCCCTTTCCAAAAATTTCAACAGCAAGACTGAAGAGTTTTGTGCCACCATGGGACAAGTATCACCAAAAGGTAACACCAAGCCTGATCTGTGACTATCAGGCTGCTGGTCACTAGCTTCCAACTCCAATGAGGCTAATAGGGGCCAAAAAAAAAAAAAGGGGGGGGGGGGGGGAGGGGTAGCAAAGGCATTGGTGAGTAGGCTGTGTTTTGAAAAGCCATTTTCAATCTTTCTGAAGTGCTGGAGATCTCTCCCTGTCTATTTATTCAGCAGGGCACTTACCAAAATAACCCCATATTTATCCAAGTTTACTCCTTTCCAGACTTCATTTGAATTTAAGAACAGTGTATCTCATCATTCAGTTGTCTCCTTATATACACTATACTTAGGAGTCCATGTATTTCAAAACACTACAGGTTACACAAATACATATCCCCATCTCAGGACTGGGCAATTTCCCTCCTCTCTTTTCAAAGAAAGGATAGAACTCCTCTCATATTTCCAAGTTGACTGGTGAAGTAACTGACTTCTGCAACACTCAGCTGTCCATTTCCACTCCATGGGGTGCTCGCTAAAGAAGAAAAAACGACCCCAAGCATGATGCCATTTAATCTGTCAACACTGCATTCAGCTATTATCAGCTAGTCTGCAAAATAATAAGCAACACTGAATGCTGACAGTCACTACCAAGTGCTCCTTTAGTGTACAAAATAGTACGGGTACCTAAGAAAGATGCAATTGAAGAAGGCTGGCCACATACGCACAAGTCTCCTCTAGAGGCCCACCTCCTCTCCAGCGCAGAAGAGAAGCTGTTGACTTAATGAAGTAACAAGGGATCAGAAAGAGTTATTTCAGCTTTACAGATCAGCCCCACTCAGGCTCTGACTCAACAACTAAATTTATAAGCTTTCACCTTGGATGAACCACCCTGATTACTGGCATTATTCTGTTAAATGTGGTCTACTTTTCTGAAATCAAAGCATAACACAATTTATTTTCCTATGTGATAGAACAAGGAAAGACCAAAGTAGACAGAAATTATTTTAAGTCACTATAAAACCCATCAAGTAATTACACTCTGCCACAAGTGCTGGGGTCTTTCCCTTGGAAAGGAATCAGGGTTTCCCCCACACAATGTCTATGTCAAATCAACAGTACCTGTGGTACACACCTAAAAGGAAGATCTGTACTGTAACACAAATTATAATTTCTAACACACAGATATCAAGGGCCAGTTATGTCTGCCAACACAAAAATACAGAGAAAAGACCTTCCACATTTATTTGAAAAAAATACAAACTGAGTAAACAGGCAATGCAGTGATTTAGTAAACTGCACTGGATGCTGGATTTTCTTGCACACCAGTTGCTCAGATTTCAACGCTCTGATCTATTTTACCCATCCAGAGAGGTTTTGTTTTGTTTTTTCCACACTAGCCCAATCAACAAGGCAGACATACTGAAAGCCCCGTCTAGAGTCTTAAGGATTCAAGGATTTGGAGCCTCTCTTAAAAAAAAGTTCAATAAGCCAAAAGTCTTTTGGAGTCTGTGTAGCCTCTCACCACTCTTTTTTCAATTGTCCCACAGGGGAGGTCACCTCCATAAAACATGTGGAACAAAGGTACCATCTTTGTGAGTCCGCACAGCACAGTGAAAGGCAGAGGTATCTTTCAGCAACTGCATTAGACTGAAGTGACCAGCCAGAGAATTTATAGCATCTTCAGCTGTAAATTCCAACCAGTGTATACTTGAGACATTCTCAATACCACCCATAACAATTAAACTTTTGCAAATAGTGTCTGGACGCTATACCACAATTACTCCTGCAAATTAAAAATAGTTCTTTGACATAGACACCAAAGCGTAATCATTCTTGTGTAGTGAGATTTGGTTTGCAGGTCCTAGTTGCCTCAGACAGTGCACAGGAAGAGATATAAGAGGGATTACAGTCGTAACAGCTCAGAATAGGGTGGGTGAGCACTTTCTACATCCCATACGGCCTCCAGTCAAAGATTTTAAGCAGAACTTTATAGGTGGTTAATTTTCTTATGCCTCTACTTAGCCAAGTTATCTCACAGAAAATATTTGAAATAATTTAGGAACATCTCTGGAAATAGGTAAGATTTTGGGACCTGCTTCCTTCATAGTTTTCAAAATATTGATCCCTCCTTCTTACCAGCCACTGAAAAAAAAAACCTCATCACAGTTGAAAAGTTTATGACAGCTCTCTGGCTCTTCAGACTCCTTAACTGGAAAAAAATATTTCAGATTGTCCTACCTCGCTTACAGCAGCAGCTTGCAGAAGTAGTAAGATGATTTAAGGAGAGTCTTCCTAGAAATAAGCTATCCCTTTTTTGGCCAGTATTAAAAAATAATAATAATTTTTAAAAAAATCAAGTGCCAGGCTCATATGCACAATTTCTCATAGAATATAATATCAAAGTTAAGAGAAAAACTCTGCAGGAACCAGTTTTGATGGGTGAACAGCCATGTCATCCCACAAGAGAAAGGACGAGCCCTCCCTTCAGTCCTGAAAGTTTTGGCTTGCTGGAGCAGAGATCATGCACAGAAAAGCAAGCTCCATTGTTAAACAAACCATAGGGACAAAAATTACTTCTCTCTGATGGGAAACAACTGCACCCTGCTAAACCATTCCAATCAGTAAAATACTTTACATGTGAAATTAGAGAAATATGTCATTTTTTGGAAATTGGGGGGGGGGGGGGGGGG
>WHYT01015161.1:26729-55702 GCA_009806455.1 Tetrax tetrax | reverse complement strand
CATAAAAACATGACAGTCAATAGGGCCAGTCTGTTGCTGTTACACCCTCATGCTACTTGTGGATGCATGTAAGAAAGAACAGACCCAATTTTAGAGTAAAAGTCTGTTTCATTTGTGCCAACTCCTTCCTCCCTTGGCAATTTCCTTTATTTTCAGGACCTCAGTTGGCCTCATGTGACAACTGGGTTTTATTTTACTGCACATAGTACCAGGACATTCTGTAATTTTCTCCTCTTTTGATAACAAAAGTTAATTTTAGCTGATCAGATCTGTAAGTGGTCTGCATACAAGTAGATACAAGATAATTAAACAGAATTTCCCAAGTTTTTATTTTACTGTTAAATTAAAAACAGCCACTGAAAAATTAAAACAAACAAACTAAAACCTAAAGCAGCTATTCTTCACAACTAAAAGCTCTTGCAACATGACAGATTTAGAAGTAGGATTAACATTATATAACTTCAGATATCTATTTCCTGCATTGAAACCAGACTTTTTTTTTTTCTGATGGAAATAAAATCTTACTAGAAAAAGCAAACAATTCATAAAACCTTTAAGAAAGGTTTACTTGTAGACAAGAAAAGCTGAGTATGTGTATTTTGAGGTTTTTTTTCTTTCTAAATACTGAATGAACCCAGTTATTGGTTCAACCTATGTAACAAACTGAGACTTTCAATACTCTTCATTTCTCCCTTCTTTCACAAGGGAACTTTGAGAGACTTGGAACTAGTGCAGTTCAGACATTTCATCCTGTAGCATTAATATGAATTCCGAATGTAAAGAAAAGAGCTTCCTGAAAACTATTATTTGCAGTATATACTCTCTCCCCTCAGGTTTGCAAATGACTTGCATTATTTTCTCATACAGTGTTGACTCAAGCTGAGAAGCTGAAACTTTGTACCGGAATAAAAGGGCAGGAACATCTAAATCCAACACCTCTTGACCAGATCACCAATGCAATTCACCTCAGTATCAAGTACCAGTAGTAGCACTTCCTTATCAACTCTCTTAGTAGCTCATGGCTGCAGTAGAATGACACTTGGTAGAACACTGGCGCAGGTTGCCCAGAGAGGTGGTGGATGCCCCATCCCTGGAAACGTTCAAGGTCAGGTTGGACGGGGCCCTGAGCAACCTGATCTAGTTGGAGAAGTCCCTGCTCCTTGCAGGGGGGTTGGACTAGGTAATCCTTGAGGGTGCCTTCCAATCCTAACCATTCTATGATTTTATTATTCTTATTTCTCAGCGTACCTGGGAAAATTATACTACTCCCACTCCGACCATCACCAATTTTGTTTAAATAAAGGAAAGCAGCTACACCAGATGGCATATAAAACCAGTGTTTAAGGTGAGGATATCCAGGAGCAGTGGTATTGATGGTTGTGAAGGAAAGAGATTATACCTTGCGAATAGCATGACAGACTGACACCTCCTACAGCACTGCACTTCAGGTTGCTTCAGAGCCTGCCTGGGATGGTGAACAGCACTGAAGGACAAACACCACCATACAGACTACCAGCTCTGCCCTGTGGACCATGGTAGAAAGAACAATCTGTACTTAAAACAATTTTGAAAACAAAACCTAACATTACAGGAGATACATGAAGACATACGAGAATTTGGCAAAAGGGCACAGAATAGACCAGTCAATACGCATGGTGGGGGAGGAATTGCTTCTGTTACGCCTTCCTTGTCTGCAGATGCTAATCACTTTCCAGAATCCCACTGAACTCCTAACAGAGGAGGACTGCAACATGTCCCTTCAAGTTTTGCACATCCTAAGTAACTTGGTATTTTGTGCATGTTCTTTTGGCAACATAGATTGGTTTCTCATTTTATTTCCACCCGAAGGGGTTGAATTTACACTCAAATTTCTAACACTAGGATCAGCAGAATTTATTTTAATCATCCATAATTAGCTTACTTCTGAAGGCAGCCATTTCGATTAGTGTATGGACAGCCATTTCGATTAGTGCTCCATTGCGGCTGAAGCTTTGAAGATTTACTGTCAGAGACAGCAGTGTATTCATCACAAGAGAAGCTGCAAATTGCTGCAGATCTGGAAAATTCAGGACTTGGGAGTTCTGGATGAACTTAGTCATAGCATCTGTTTGTTGAAAACACATATTTAAAAGAAATAAAAATCAGCATGATGTTGCCCACCAAAGTGAAGAGAACTATCAGCTCATTCCCAAGCTGTGTTGCTGTTAGTTTGGTTACACCTTGATTTTTACAGCGTATGACAATTACATCTCTAATAGAATCAAACAATACTGTTTCCTCCCATATAGTCAACTACCCATTTCCATTTTGGCATTAGGAGGATTCCAGGTGGAGGAAACAGTAGAAAGTAACTTATCTGATTTTTTTCCACAGACTGTTACAGCTCTTTTCTTTGTTTGTTTGGTTGGTTTTTTGTGTGGTTTTGGTCTGGATTTGGAGTCGGGGGATGTTAGGGGGTTTTCTTTGAGACTGAGTAGAAAAATGTAGCCATTGAGGTAACAGGAGCATAGCTGCAATCAGGTAATCCAAATATAAATGCAGATTGCAGCGTGCCTAAAGAATTTGGAAGAGACCGTTACACATGGTATAAGATTTTTTCAGAAAACATGCACTAAGTTTTTGAAAATATTATCTCTAGTTTTGAAGATAGCTTGAGTCATGTCAAACAGCAAAGAGAGCTGAAAATAGAAATAATCTATATTTTCTTAAAAGTAGAAATAAAACCTTGAGGCCTACCCTACCTATTTCAGGACTCTTCCATGAAGTAAGTGTCCTTAATACAGTCTGAATTTGAAGTAGAATCTCTTGCACAGGAATTCACATAGATAGTGCAGCTCTACCACTTGCACTATCTCTGCTCAACCCATGCTTCTCTAGGCACCACCCTGGAAAAACAGAGCCCGGCTAAGCAGAGGCTCTTGGCTCTCTTCCACCTAAGGCACAATTCCAAATGGTCTGAGTGGAAGCCCATGGGCCAGATCCAGCTTGCAGGATGATTTCTCCTGCTCACTGCTTTTTCCGCTGTGGCCTCAATCTGCAGCAGAGGTGGGAAGGAAGGAGACAGGACAAGCCAACAACTGCTATGTAACTTTTAGCTATATAACCTGAAAGAATAGGTTGTCACTTCATCAAACAAGAAGCTGACAAACCTTTCCCCAAACTGGCCTTCAATCCACAGCACTGAAAACCTGAACTTTCCTATCAAGGATGCAGACTCTTACATCTACTGTTACCACGCCGATGAAAATGTTCTCTATCAACAGTAAAAGGAAGGATGGAAAGGAGACACGTGGAATTAATGTCCTGAACAGGAAAAGTGAAAAGATGGTCATTACCTGGACAAGCAAAATAACTCGATAAATAAAACTCATAACTGAGGAATTTCCTGCCTGCTTCCCTGTTCCCAAAGGAACCCAAGGTGGAACCACAGCACGGAAGAATGAAAAACCCTGCAAGCTCTGCTCCTCTAGGCACTCTGGACAGATTACATTCTATATTTTTGTGATTTGTTTGGTTTGATTGTTTGTTTTTAAAGCTATTTATTCCCTTATACACTTGTTTCAGAGTCTCTTTGCTGTAAAATATATTTTTACATTAAGATTGTTGGAAGTAGAGGACATCAAATGAAGCTGGTAGATGCAGATCCAAGTCATGTTTAAAATACAGAACTTCTAATCCTGGGATGTTATTGCAGCAGCCAAAAGTTTTTACGGCTTCAGAAAACTATTGGGCAAATTTGTTAAAAGACAATCCCACTGAAGGTAGCAACATCTCCTGAGCAGTAAACTGCTGAAAGCTGGAAGTGCATCTGGATGAAATACCACTATACACTGTCCTGTTCTTATTACCTTCACACATACTTGCTTTTGATCACTAACAGGCATTTTTTAGGGTTATAGGCTTGGTCTGACCGAGTACAGTTGTGTCTATGTTTTAGAGAAATAAAGCTCGATTGCACAAGCAAAGCACTGTTAAGTATAGAGATCCTCAGTAATTATGACTTTCAAACCTGTTCTCTCAGTTAGCATTTTGAAATAGTGTTCTGGTTTTATTTATTGAGGGGAGTCTATGGCAGTAGAGAGTGAGAGAGAGACTGCGTACTCTGGTCCCAATCAGGGCTAAATTATGACAAATAGTCAATATCATTTTTAGAGAAAAAATAAGGTATGGCAATTTAACCAAAGTGAAGACTGATGTTTTAGTAATGGATTGACTGATTACTGTACATAGAATCATCCATAAAAAAAAAGTAAGCAAGAACCACATTGTTAAAAATACAATAGAGCAGCACTATTTGTAATTGTAGTCTCTGTAGCTTGAGGCTTATCTTCACATATAGAATTTAAGTTAAGGCAACTTTCATTAATTCCTTATAGGAAATGACCATTTCAGTACTGTAATTAGCTACAGAAATAGTTAATTCTGAGCATCAGGCTTCCACTGCTTAGGCTCAGGATGTTTCCTTTCAGCAGTTAGATGTCTCCTTAACGTACTTAATTTAGTCACAGAGATTAAAAATACATCACCTTTGCCTAAATATCACTCCATCCTGCACTACTTAGCACTATCGTTCATTCCTCCCTTTCCTACAGTATTTTGGATAATTTCACCCTGACAAATCTGGAAAGGATCAAAAAAAAAAAAATATATTTCAAGCTAAAATGGAAGTATGTCCACTCACACATCTGTAAGGTGCTGTAAAGCATTATTAGAAGTGCAAAAACTGTATCAGTTTGTACACAGGAGTTCAAGATCAAGAGCCTTCACCACAGATTTTAAAACTGAGCTGAGTTCTTTCTTGTCTTGTTTGCTTGTTTACAGATAAATGACATTCTTCAAGGTTTTGGAATTTGCATCTCTAAAATGTTTAGTCTTGAAATGCATTCCTACTCTTCTGCAAGTATTATTTTACTTGCAACTTAAAAAAAAAAAAATCATTAAGGCAGACAGCACATTTACCTCAGTAGCTTCCTCTTCTTTGCAGACTCGCCAGGGGTTCGGGGGGCCTTGCTCGCCTGCTTCCCAGGGGTGCGAAGAAGGGCCTGTGCAGACCTCAGCCACTCGCTGGCTGGTCGTGCTGTAATATCCCCTGCAGTCGCTCTGGACCTCGACCGTAATCTCTTAGTGGATCCTGGAGCAGTGGTTGCCAGGCTTGCCTCTCCTTCTTGCACACTGTCGTTATCAGATGAATACTCAGAAATTTCTGTTGAAATTGTCTAAACGAATAAAAATATAAAGCTATTCAAATAGAATGCTAATACAATAGTACAGGCTTATGCAGGCAGTTATGTTCCCTAGTAATCCATAAATTTAATGTCAATTTATTAATATAACTTGGACAACTTCACTGTAAATGCACATTAATCTTTCCTACGTCAACATGATCTCCTGAAATATAAGGATCATCTCTTGAGGGACAACTGGGATGGGTAACATCTGTTTTTTCAAACAACTAGATCTGGAGACTTTATCAAAACAGTAAGCCAATGCTTATCTCTATCAGAAGTCTACAGACAGGTTAAGATTAAAGCAAGTTTTGAGGAAAGCAGAAAGAGGCCACTGAGTGACAGAGATCATGACTAGCAGGAAAACTGAGAGAAAGGGACCTTTCACATCAGGATCAAGTCAGTAGAAAGGCCAGCTTCTGTAGTCCGAATCAAGGGAAGAAACACATGCCTTTATTGAAAGCTGGTAGGGGCAAAAAGTATGTAATCTGTTGTTAAAATAAGATTTTGACCATTAAAGCTGGCCTTCACCCGTGTCCAGGAGGCCTATAGCTTCGCAGGAAGGTTTCAGAAGTCAAACACAAGCTATTGGGCTGCATCCAAGTAGATCCAGGGAAGACTGACCACTGGTTAGCAGCCAGGGCCATGACCAAGCAGGGCTGGAGTTCAGACTCAAAAAACCTTGCTGGAACTCTTCTCCCAGAAACTCACAGGATGTACTGGACTCATCCCACTAAAGGAGGGATGAGAGGAGAGCATGAGAAGGCCCAAAAACAAGTCTGCAAAGAGACGTGGAAGGCTGAGGAGAGAGCTGGCAAAGAAAATTCACCTGCTTTGGTTCAGCTTGTTTTACTCTCCTCTAGGGCTCCCGCAAAAGCAGGGCAAGGCACCTGGCATGCTAAGGAGAGCTCTGCACAGTTGTTACGTACGCTATTGACCCAGTATTTCTTAAAGTACAAGTATTAAGGAAAAATACTTGGAAAGTGGCATTTTACCTAGTACAGAACAAAACAATCAAAAACTGAAACAGGTGGAAGACTAAGAAACATGAGCAGGGCTCAGTCTTCAGACTGAAGGCCTGGAGAAGAGAGGGCTCCGGGGAGACCTGATAGCCTTCTCGTACCTACAGGGGGCCTACAGGAAAGACAGTAGGGCCTGTTGGCAATAGGACAAGGGGTAATGGTTTTAAAACAGAAGGAGGCAGATTTAGACTAGATGTAAGGAATACATTCTTTACAATGAGAGTGGTGGAACACTGGAACAGGTTGCCCAGAGAGGCGGTTGATGCCCCATCCCTGGAAACATTCAAGGCCAGGTTGGATGGGGCTCTGAGCAACCTGATCTGGTTGGAGATGTCCCTGCTCCTTGCAGAGGAGTTGGTCTAGATGGCCTTTAAAGGTCCCTTCCAATCCTAACTATTCTATGATTCTATGATTCTGGAGCTAGTTGGAAAAAAAACAAAACCACTACCCTGCGCAAGTTCTGGTGGGATGAGCACTGGGACCACCAGCAGTAGCCCAGCTCAAAGAGACTTGCACAAAACCATTCTGTAGGAAAGAAGCAAAATTCAATGCAAAGCATTAGGTTCACATTATCAACAGAGAATTGGAAAACCCCAAAGACTGACTTTGCTCTAGATCATGCCGCCCTGATCATAAGGTAAGTCTTGAAAAAAATTAGCCTGTTCCTCTGGTCTAATGCAGTAAGCAGCTCTCCCCACAGGTTGTCTGATAACCAGCTCAAAGAATTTAAAGATAAAAGAGGAAATGGAGGGAAATCACTTGCATTCACTAATGCTGTTGTATGTTATTAATCATCTGAAACCAACATTTCTCAACTGTGCAGAAAAATGAATTCAGCTCTTGCCAGTTCTTTAATACATTCTCCACGTAAATGACGAGACACTGCATTCATGTTCTGAAAGCTTACCTAAATATTCTGGAAATGAGAAGGACTTTTAAAGTAATCCAGAGAAGGAGAATAGCTAAAAGAACGTAATTAATATCAGTCTGTTTTAAACACAACACAGTCAACATTCGTCCCTTGGCAACAATATTTCTCTGAAAACAAACTCCTTCCACATTGGAAAAGAGCCAGAAATAAAAGGTTTCAAACAGTATGAAAGCAGTAAGCAAGCACTTAATTCTTAAAACACCATTCCAATGCACTCTTTTGCTTTAGGAATGCTTTAATTTTGCTCAAATTGCTATGATAACCACTGCACCTAAAAAAAAAAAAAAAAAAAAGATGCAAACCTGAAGTTGAGCAAGTAAAATGCAAATGAGGAAAGCCCTTGGGATGTGCTTGGGAAGTTAAGCACATGTTTTAATCCCACTGACCGCTGTAAGAGTTAAGAAGCTTTCTTAAGTAAAGATTGTCTAATAAATCATTTAATTCTTCTGCTAATATTTATTATTGTATACTTGTTTAGACTTAACTTCCCCAAGGAAACCGTACTTTGGGGGTTTTGTTTTTGGTTTGTTTGCTTGTTAGAGGTTTGGTTTTGGTTTTGTTTTGTTTTGTTTTTTTTCCAGTTGGTCAGTTGGAAATTTTTCTTAAAAGAGGAAGCTATAAAAAAGGAGAACAAAAACAAAGAACAAAACCTCAGCCTTCCAATTCTGCACATTATTTAACTGTAGCCACCATCAGAAATACAGTCTAAAGAGAAAAATATTTTAAAAAAAAATATTTACAAACATGATTTTTCAAGTTTCCAGTAAACAAGCTGGCATGTCTACAAACATTATGGTGGTGAACAGCTGGCAAGAAAAAAAAAGTTAATTTCTTAGGTTCACTTTAAAACAATCATTGATAAATATTGAAGAAAATGTTTATCGATTATCAATATCTTAAACATAATGAAGCTGAATTTTCAAGATGGTAGTTTTTTGGGGTTGTTTTTTTTTTGTTTGTTTGGTTTTTTTTTCCCCAGATAATACCCTCAGTAATATCACTGAGTTTCTGAAGAGTGTCATTGCTAAGCACAAAGAAGTGTCAAATTAAAAGTAGTTTATTTTTCCACATAGCTTATTATTTTGAAATATAGTCATTTTTTTGTTATAGTGGCTGAAGGTATAATGCTCCCCACTACACACAGGCTCAGTTTCCCCACCACAATCCCTTCCTCCAACCCCTGAGCCCAATCTAATAATCCCCATCCTGAGGCTTTCCATGACTTTCTCCCGTATACTACCAAATACTTGGAGTAATTGGGGTAGACTGTTCACTAAGATATACCTATCATTTCCAATGATGGCCTTGCCACAACATCCTCTTTTATATCATGCTAAGCACCTTTCCATCTCCAAGGGCTGAGTGGAAAAAAAAATTGCAGGGGCTGACCTCAATCTCTCTCTCATTAAAATGATCAATATGGCTCATGTTGTTCATTTCTGGAATAAATCAATTTACTCTGCGACTGGTTTTGTTTGAAAGATTCTAAATGGTCCTCTTTTATGGCTCTTTCTTTTAAGGAAAAATGACTTAAGTATCAATGCACAGAATAGTGCATTTTTTTCTCATAATATTTGCTTACAAGAAAACAAAGAAATCAGGAAGTACTGTCGCTGAGCATCCAGGACCCCATACTTTAAAGATGTTTAAACAAAAATGCACCAAAAGAGAGCTCTCAAGATGAATTAATTTATAACGTATTTTTGATGGCACTCATCAGTACTACCTAACATAAAGGATGGTACAAATGTAAAAATAGAAACCAGAATGAGAAACAGCAAATATACGCCCCTGGCTAAACAGTTAAGATTGCTAAAGAATATATGATTACCTCTTTCAATTTAAATTCATTCAAAAAAAGAAATCACAAAAAAAAACCCCAACCCCAAAACCCACAGAAATGGTAAAATCCTGGCCTAAATTGTTCAAAGACAAAACTCTTGACTTCAGTTAAATGGAGATAGCATTCTGTGAGCACGCAGATTTTGCACGCAGGCAGCACAGAAGGTACCAGGCTGTTATTTCTGTGACTAAGTACTCCCTCTCTCACCCTCAAGAGATTTGCTTCAGCTGCCTGTTGCTTTGCCTTGAACACTCTGTGAGTCCTTTGGGAGTACCTTTGCAATCTGCATAGCATTTGCCTCTAAAAGGTCTGAAAAAATTACCTTTTCGCTTTAATAATGACGGAACTAAGAAATATCTGTATTTGATCACTTCAATAAGCACTTGGTATTTCTTATCAATAAAGCAGCAGTAAGTTAATATGAAAAGTGTTAAATTTCCATTTGAAGTTTTCAGCTTCAGCACAGAAAAAAACTGTACAAAAATTTCTGTACAAAAATAAAGCTAACATATAAATAAATCTGTATTTTTTAAAAAAGGCTCTCATAAAATGATTGCTAATTAGAGGCAAGGAGATGAGCAGTTGGGTGAGTTTCTCATCCCCTTTGGCTCCCCTCCCAAGATACATTGCTCAAACTTTTCTGTGAAAAAATGTCTGTATATACACTCTACTTTTGTATTGGTTAAATACTTTCACTTGTTCAGTCACCGTACATTCAGAAAATGTTGTAAGTTTTTTCTAGCTGGTATGAAGACATTTTGCAGATACAATGCTCAATAAAAGCTCACAGATATTCTGAACAAGTTCATCAGCTGAAGTGAAGATGCTTCAGCATGCTGCAGTATGTCCAAACCTCCTCTTACTGAAAAAATGGCTATCAAATTCTATACAGACACTGAAACAACTTTTTGCAGATGGAGGTCACTTACTCTGTCACTTCTTCCTCTGAAAATAATAAATTTCTTCCTTCCTATTATCTTACTACAGCTTAGCTCAAATGGCAGAACTACTAATACGGTTTCTCAGATGGCACCCTCGGGGAATCAGGCTTTCTCAAGGGCAGAGAGTCAAGTTATGTCAGAAATGGAAATAGTATTTGAGAGTTTCAGACTTTGATCACTGTACATACAGAGGAAAACTAATCTTGTGGCATTTCCTTTCCTACTTGTTCTTTCCCATATCTTTGCCTCTAACTCTGGAAGCATTTTCTATATTCCTCTGCTTGATCTTTCACGGACTATCTTTTCCTCTTTTCTGATCTCCTTACTCTTTTCAGAATTAATTTGCATTTCTCCTAACTGCCCTCTCATAACAGCTCTCAAGATGGGTGGAAGATGACTGGTATTAACAGACACCGTGAACTCCAGCAACTGCCCTACCACCTCTCCTTTTATACAGTTCTCCTTTCTGATAAGCAATGCTATATTTGCACTACCAGTGCTCTTTGCTGTCATGCATGCAAACAGATTCAAATGCAGCAAACTCCTACCCCAGGGAGTTAGTTACGAGTTGCAAGGAGATTTTCTATCTTGCATGGTACTCTTCAAAAAACAGTGAGCCAAAAAGCCACCGCATTTGCTGCGATAAATATTCACGAGCATAAGTCACAGCGCAGTATGTCAAAGGCCCAGGCAATGCTAATGAATGCTTGAAGCTAACTCCACCAGAAGCTGGCTTGCAAGATTATAGGGAGTAGGGTAAAGGTGAAAGAAAATAAGTTTCCCCTTAATTAATCAACACAAAATTAATTCAAGCATTGTGCACACTGATAATGCAGGATATGCTCTATAAAGATAATTAAAGATAGAAAGGATTTAAAGCTTCCCGTTGTCTTCAAAGCTTCATGTTTTCTGAAGCTTTAACTGAAGCACTGACATCTATGCCAAATATTTTCCTAGTATTTTGAGAAATAATTTGGTTCTTGGTAAGCTAGCTACTTTCTCCCTCGAGAGATAAAATTCAGATATACCTTCACACAAGAAACTTAATGTTCAAGTGCAGAGCTAGGTGTGTGCTGCTCTGTGGGTGACATTACGCTTTCTTTTCACGGAATAACCACAGGAACAGCATGCAAAACGAACAAGATTAGGTAGCTGTGCGTGGGCAGAAATAAACCTTATGACAAAAAAGAACAACAATGAAAGACATAAATCACTAATAAGATATTTTTGGACTTGCAAGCCCAAACTGACACAGCAGATTAACTGAAATTTTGTATCTGGAGCAACCACCCAGTGTTATTACAGAGACAGCATATATTTAAAATGGATCTTAGATAATGCCTAGTTGTTTAGCTAAGTACAGCATTCCTCCTCAGCACATGCGTCCAGACCATCTGATCTGTCCTAAGTATTTATCAGTGGTGTTGGTTCAGTGCAGTAGGAAATTACATGTCCTGCTCCACACACATTAGCATTTTGTGGCTGCCATTAAAAGAAACAGAGCTGCATGCTCTTCAAGAGCATGACAGCGGCCACCTTGAGCATCTCTCTGGGACTCTCCAAGAGCAACGACCACTGAGCTGACAAAGAGTTTGCTTCTTTCTTCCTGCTCAGCCACCACTAAACTTCAGCAACATCTCCCTTCACACAGACATGGGAATGAATTTTTGCTGTCTCCTAGATGCCACCATCCCTAGGCTGGAATGCAGTAGTTATTAGCACACAAAATCATTTATGCCAAGTAGAATGCCGTATCTACTTGAACATGGAGAAGTGTAGGCAGCAACACTGTAATTATTCAAAGCAGAATTTGGTCACAGACTGCACCCTCATCTCCTCTTAATGGTGTTTTGAGACCTTTAAACAAGTGGTTAGGGCTTCTCTTCTATGACTAATTAAAAAGGATTCACTGCATCCAGCAGCCCAGAGCTTCCTATCATAAAGGAAATTGATCATTATTATCTCTGGAGGAAGGAGACCAGCTACTAAACCTTAAGCACCACCTTAGGCCCGGCACTGCTGGGCTTCCCTTCGGAGGGCTCCTGGGGAAGTCTTACCCATGTTTGACCCTATTTATTCTGCAAGCTCTGCCAAAAATTACAGCTGCTTACCTTAAAAGGTTACCCCAAGTACGATTCAATCCAGAGAAAAATACCAATAGCTGTTATCACAAGAAAAGCAAATGGGACAGTTTCGGAGATGCTTTCATGGACTGAAGGAGCTGAAAGTGTTTTGACCCAGCACTGCAGAAATTAATGGAACGATACAGCTGCTGTCGAGCCTGACCGCCAGTTATTCTCTGGCACTAGCCTTCCTGCATGATTTCTGAAACCAAGAAAAGGTGTGGAGTGTGACACAGACAGGAAAACTCCCTCTTACACTCCAAAGAGTGAGGAAGTTGCAGCACAGTACACAGGCCCACAAAATGGTGGTTTATATCATACATGAAATAACAATTAATAAAATAAATAACTTGTATCATCATTTATCAGCTCCTGTATCTTGTGTAGATCAAATGGCCTTGAAGTGTAGAATGAGGTGACGGTTAGGATTACACGCAGTAGGTTTGGCTGTGCATTCCTTCTTGTAAAGGGATAGGTGCATGTTTTTGTTCGGTTTGAGCTCGCTCACACATAATCCTGTACACATACACCATTGGCAGGCAGTATCCTGCACGCAATACTAACTGCCTGAGAAACAAGAATGGAAAAAATAATATTAGAGTAAGATTTTGCACACACACACACAAAATCAACATGAATATCTGATCTTTGAAAGAAAAACTTTGGGATAGGAGTGATTTAAATTACATCAAAATGAATTTTTTATAGACCTAAAGAAAAGATGGTATTTTACCAACTACTGTTTTTGTGTTTTTGTTTGTTTGTTTTGTTGGTTTTTTTTTTTTTTTTTTTTTTAAAGCCAAGTTAAGAATACAGAAGTGGTAAGGAAGATGAAATCAATGCCATAACTTCTAATCCTAAGCAGAAACCTGAGCTTTTACAAGGCAAACAGGTTTAGCAGGCTATACCTCTGGAGATACATCCACGAGCTGTTCTAGCCTGCCTCTCCCAGAACAGGTTGTTCTAAGGCATGGATCAGCCGACCGAAACAGGTGAGGCTGTCTCCTCAGCCCAAGTGTGTTTTTATACAAAATAAGTCAGTAAAGCAAGACACGCTGCGTTTACTTCTAAACATCCTGTTCAGATGTAGAACTAAATAACAATTCTGGAGGTAAAATGGAACAAAATGGTTGCCTACTGGGCACAAGAGCAAGAAAAAATAGTACAGGACAGCAAACTACTAAGGTACAAAAGGGGTATGAAGCAGAAATTTACCCAGCAGTTAAGGGATACTGATTTGTACCATATGGAATGTAAGGAAAACCCTGCTGCAATCTTGACATCTGTAGCATTTGTGCTGCATCTCTTGAAAACCATCATTTTAGTAGTTTAGAGAAGCTTTAGCATTAAGAAGTCAATCTATCACTTCCTAATTTTCTGCATTACCATTGATCTCTTCATCAGACAGTAATAGTCAACTTCTAATAGACCCAACAATGCTGGAAAACGTCAATACAGACAATTTACAAGTGCTTTTTCTGCTTTGTCTAGTTGTTTTTTTGTTTTTTTTTTTCCATCATACAGGAACATCTTCGGTTTATCCCACAGAAAATGACTGGCTGTTAAAGACAATTTGGACCAATTTATGCATACCATTAGCCAACACTACATTCAAGTGAAGTAACCCTTGCTCTCCATTCCTTCCTTAAAAAAGAGGGGGAAGGGGGGAGACGCCACTTCACGTGTTGCATCTTGCAAACTATTCAGGGACAGAACCAGGTCTCCTCTCATGCAACTGCGTATTATCCCACGCAGCTGAGCTCTCACCTTGATAAGGATCCTCCAGATGATAGAGAGACAGATTTTTCAAATATAAATACCTGACGCTGATAGGGCACGCAGATAATTACATCGTTTCACACAGAAGCCTCAACATTATTCACTGAAGTTTGGGCACACAAAAAAATTGTAGTCTGCTTGTAATACCACTTAACCAGGGTTTAGTTCTTGACACAGAAATACGTACTTTCATGTTTCTGAGGAACAGATGTTATCCCATGGTTTGACAGCCTACTTTCACGTTCTTTGTTTATAGTTATTCACTCAGTTCCATTTATTAAAAGTTAGTGGATCCAGGCCATGAAACCTCAGTTTTATTGTCTCTATTTCAGGTGATGCTATGGTAATCATCCAGGTTAAAGCTTGGATGTAACAAGAGGACTCAACTGAAAGGCATGATTAAAAGCTAAATTATTATTTATGAGCTAAATCCTAAAGCACCTAGATGAAACACCTGCAGGATTCAGTAAGAACTGTTAAGGAAGGAAATACATTTCCATCTTCAAGTAACTCTTTTGTTTTGTTTCAAGTCTTCAGAGAGAACAAATACTTGTAATGAGAGGTAATATCTTTTACTAGAAAAACAGATGTAACTGTGGGAAAACAGAAAAGCTTTTCGCACTAAGCCCTGCTTCAGGTCCCAGAAGCTTGACAAGTTTTTGTACTGCAAATAGAACACTTGGCCTAAATAAATTAAATATTTCCTTATAAAATTGCTTCTTTTATATCTTTATTCTATACAGTTACGGATAACAATCCTACAAGCTTTTAAAAAAATTCTTTCTGGAAAAAAAAAAAAAAGGCATGAGAAAATACCTCTCACAATAACGTCACTGTTTAGGCTGAACAGGGAACAGTCAAATATTTTAAAACATCTTTCGTATTACGTATTCTCTTTCAAAAAGTAGGCAATAATTGCAAGCAGGTAATTTTTGAGATGAAAGGAAGCGATTCCAGAATAACTAACTAAACGTGAGTCCGCACACAGATATTCAGTGAAGTACAAATTAGCACACTGACTTCTCATCTTTGGTTGATCTGTCTGCAGTTTCCTGTGAAACCCCTTAGAAAAGCACTTCTCAAAAAAGAAAAATAGTAATAAATAAAATGAAAGAGAGGAAACACAACTGGCACGGAGTCATATAACACAGAAATGCAATACAGGCATCATTTCTGCAATAATGCTCGGCACTTAGTGGAAATTTTTTTTGTTCATAATTTCCATGGAGGTACAGAGACACATCTTGAAATTCAGACTCTGTGCTTCCAGCTCCAGCGGTGTCGGCATTAACAGCCTCAGTATTGGCAGCTTAAGGAGACACCGGGCTGCCGGGCAGCACAGTGCATTACATCCATTTTCTTCTACTCCCACTCACTCCACATTCTTCTCACTTGACTGTTCTCCCCTTTGCCCCATTTATTGCTTCACAGCGCCTGCGGTACTGCCCCCAAAGCCCAAAATAGTAGCTTCATTTCTTCCCTCCTCTTCATTTCTAACTTCTTCCAACCCTTTCCTTCCTCTCCAGAAGTCCTTCCACAGGCTACCTTTTCTAGAACACTGTTCCATGGTTTTGCACTGTTAAAACTATTTCAAACAGCAAACATTTCAGGGCAGGAAATGTCTTACCACGTCTGAAATACTGTGTTAGCGATGGCAGTCTGTGTATGCATACAAAAGCACCACCTTCACCTAAGCTGATTTTTAATAATGAGGAGAGCCCCTATACGTGGACTGAAGAAACAGAAGACCTATATAATTGCTTTTCCAAGTAAGCCAAAGAATACCAAACAAGAAAACTAGTTAAAAAAAATACATTAAATGTACTCTGCTAAAATTAATTCTGTTTGGAGAAAGAACAAAGAAAACAGAGCCCAGTACTAAGTTTACACATTTTCTTTTAGACCATACACCTAAACTTTGGAGGAGCAGAAGGAAAATAAAGTAATCATCAACTGGGTAAGGGACTGTAATTGAAAACTGTAATGCTGTTATAAAAACACATTTTGCAGAGAGATTCAGAGGTGCTAACTGCTGAAATACTGTCTTGACACATTTAGTTGCGCTGATTGTTCACAGTATGTTAAAAGACTTCAAAGTGAAGACCAATTAAAAATCCTTTGAGATCTCAATTCAAATAAAAAACCGTGTGTGCTGTAATATGTGCGTTACATTACATGCAGTGACATGATTGCCATAATATGGGCATAACATACATTACAGGACACACGGAGACAATCACAGATACTTGAAACTTTGGTTAGTAAATAAGCATACCACATAGACATACCAGGAAAAACACACTTGAAATACCCCAGTAAGGCAGTAATCAAATACAATCCTTGAACAGTTAACTCAACAGACTGGAAGTCTCTTAACAACTGGCTAGCAACTGCCATACAGAACTTGCCGAGAAAAGAGCCTGGAAATACAAACATCAGTAATTTGTACTAAGCAATTCCTTATAAGGATTATAAAGCTTGCATAAAGTAAGAAGATTAAAAAGAATTAAGATAATACTTCTCAATTACAGGCATAAATAAAAAGAGCCTCTGTGCATGTCTGCACATTTTAACATGCTTTAAAAAGCAATAGTTGACTGGTTTCCACAGCAGTCACCAATATCTTTTGGCTTCATGCCTCCACTGCCTCAAACCAGATCAAGAGATTGTGATGGCTCAATTTCACTTCCATTCTTAAATCAATGCTTGCTTTACTTCAGGAAGAGGGGGAGAAAAATAATATAGAACTGTCATTTCCTTTTCTGTTAGGTTAACATGTGTCAATGTGTATTTACACATGGAAAATGCAACCGATGCAAGATTCGGAGGGTGGTGTGTCCCCCTCCTTTTCTTTTTTTTAAATGTAAGACAAGCTTAAAGCTGACAAGATAATACTAAAATAATACAAGTTAATTCAGCTTCTAGGAAGAACATTTAAAAATAAAATGTGTCCTTCAAGATACTATTAAACATTCTATGCTTATTTTCCTCTTCCCAAAGTAAAATTACTCATGTGATATTTGTCCTTCACACTGAGCTCTGCAGCTAGCAAGATCTTTTAAAAGTGTTGCTAATCTTTTTTTCTTGAACTTGTAAGTGACCTATTAGCATTCTGATTAAAAAAACAAACAAAAAAACCCAAACAAACAAAAAAAAAAACCCCAAAAAACCCCCAAAAAACCTTACATGTTAAGTATGAAGCAACTAAAAATACTGTGCAAGTTGCAATTTCCTGAAATGTCCGGGGCCACAAACCCAAGCCCAAAGTTTGTTCTAAAAGTAAATGGATGAAAAATATTTTTTATTAAACAGTAGTTAATTCAAACACCAGCAGCTGGAGGTCTCGCTCCAGGAGCTCTGCTCAGCACTGAGAAGTTGGGGCGAGGGAAGAGGAAAAAGCCAAGTTGAGAGAGGGACAGTAACAGCAGCTTTGAAGAAAGCACTCAAGCAGTTCTGGGTGTCCGGTTTCACCATTTTTAGGAAGCGGCTGGTACAGGCAGCTTTTTGCCTAAATGCAGAAGTGCAAATGTTGGTATCCACTGTATCAACTTTGTGCTTGTCTCATTTGCAACTACTTTAATTGGAATTCTTTTCCTTAATGGTTAGACAGCAATGTAGCATGCAGTTATATTACTTCAGTAGCAATGAATGGTACCCAGAGTCTATTATTAATACCTATTCCCCATGCCAAATCACCAAAGAGATACTTGTGCATACAGTAACCTGCTGTCTGGATGATCTGCATTTCCCAGCTGACAACAACAGTAATTTCATTTTGGTGAGGAAGATGGGCAAGACATGCAGCAGAGTTGGTTCAAATAAATCAGTCAATCAGTCTTAAAATCCAAAGAATTGCATGTACTCCAACAAGTATTTTTCAGGGCAGGACTGCAGTGGAGCAAGATCTTGCTTTCTACTTGCCAAAAGCCCAATCTGTTTATCTATATTGCTGTTTTAATGATTTTAAACTCCAACTCATACAATATTTTCCATTCAGTACGTAGGAGAGTAACTACACAGATCTGCCAACGTATTACAACTCTTCTCAAAGAAGGAGAGCCAAAGTTAAAGCAAGTTTCTAGACAATGGCAGAATGGTAGGTACCATGTTTTTTTTTTTTTTCCTAGAATTATCAATTCATTAAAAGCAAACTATACACTAATTATAAGTGTTATGAAAATAAAACAAAAAATTCAGTCAGTTAAGAACATTCAAAATAAAAACAAATGCAGCTGTATCAGATAATGGTGCAACATGATTTAGTCTAGGCATAAAGGGGAATATAACCTCAGGATTCAGACAAGAATTTGAATATTCTTGTAGAAAAGATTGCTCCTCAGTTTCAAACTCCTCTGTCAAAATAATGTAAAAAATACACTCACAAGTGCATCACTTAAACCCTTGGTTTCCAAAATGCTGACTTAAGATTTCCACTGGAGCTACTGCAATTCAGAGCATTAATGTAACTGTAACATACCAAGACTTCAGGATAAAAATCCTTTTGACATGTTTATTGACATCTACTACAGCCAAATTTACACTTGGAAATCTTAGACATTTTAAATGCATTTTCCCCCCAAATTGCCAAAAGCAAACGGAATCCATTACGTACCAATCACTTAGGACTGAGGAGGAGCTGAGTTTCTAGATCAGAAGTTGGCCATTTGTGTCAATTTGCAAGAGTACCACCAAAAAAAAAGTGATTTTTTTTTTTTCTCTTCTTCCATTTCACTATTAACAAGACTTCTGGAAATTTCATCACTACAGCCAAATATAAGTATTGTTATTATTTCTGGAATGCACTTATAGAAGGAATGCACAGCCTACCCTAGGCAAAAGAGCAAATAGCAAAAGTGTACAATTACATTTAGACTACCTGATGAGATAATAACTTCTTAAGGAAAAAGCACTCAAGAAATTAAAAATCCAATTTTACAAGTCACCCACACTCTCAAACACCACAGTGAATAAGAGCATGTGTAGATGCACACACCCCACTACATCTCAAACACAAGCATTTACATTCATTTGTTTATATTTAAACAAATCTGTCATTTTCCATTTAGGAAATGTCAGATACTTTTCTCCTCAGTTTCAGTTTTGTCTTTGTATTTTTATACACCTAATATTAATCTGTTAGCTTATTCTGCCTAAACTGTGAGAATGCTGGCTATAAAAGGGGTTCCTGAATTCACTCTGCTTTTTGTCGAACAGCAACTTCAGTTATCTTCACTAACTTCTTCTATACAAGGCTGCAGTAATTCAACATAAATTTTACTAAACAGAAGAGGAAGAACAGCATACGTAAAAAGCAGATGGATGCAACTATACATCCACTACTCCTGGCCCCAAAACTGAACTCCACATCACTCCATGACCCCACTATACATGCATACATACTCTAGATACCAATTTCAAATATAGAAAAATAATTGCAGGACTTTCATGGCAGCTAACTTTACACTTAAGGATTACAGAAACATACCACACAAAAATAGGGAGCAAAAGCAGCGATGCTTTATTATAGTCAAAAACTCAAAACTTAAGGTCAATATCCCAGGAGGTTCTATAGTTTCAAGTGATGCTATACTGATAAACTAAGACTCTGATTACATTAAACCAATGCCTTATGTGTGGAACAGCAAGTATGGAAGTCCAGGAAAAAGAGGCAGATCAGAAAAGGCCCTCTATTTCATTTGACATTTGTTTAAAAAGCACAGTGTAGGCAGAGGATCCAGAAAGCATACAAATCAGTTTTTCTATCAAAGCAACACCACTGAATTTACGTACCTCAGTTTTCTAGATATTATAATATTACCACATACCATGGACAAGACTGTGAAGACTGGGTGCACAAATATGGCCTCTCTATGGATATAACCCTGGCAGAAAGGAGCACAGAAGATATCTGAAGTAGTTTGACAGACAATATATAAAACCCATTTGGTAGAAGCAGAGGAAGACTGTTTGCTGTAGATGACAACCACCACCAAAAGTGTTTGCTCATGACTGATGAAGTAAAATTGAACCAAAAGATTTCCAGGCAGAGAGTACAACCTAGACCTTACAAAAAAAATGCTCTTGGAAGAAAGCTAGGGAATTCCCTGTTTCAGGTACATAAGAGCTGTAATAGGAAGCCAAGGATCTACTTTAAAAAACACATGATGTTTATGAAGTACTGCCTGAACACGTGAACCTTCACAATAAAACGTGATCTAGTGGTGTAAGCACAGGACTGAGTCAGAAAGCCTGACATTTAAGACTGGATCTAACATCAGTTCCTGTGGTTTAGGGAGATGCTGTTTAAGACAAAATTTTCACAAGTGACACTCAACTGTATCTGGTGACTTGGCCCTCAAGATTATTTTGCACAGGTGCTAGACGCTGACTCCCTCCTAAAAGCACTGAGCACCACTAAGGCTTTAGCCTTCAGCAGAACTGCAAAACACCTACATTTGAATTTAGCATAAGCAGACATTAAAATTTAAAAGACTTTTTAAAGTCCCCACTCAACTGTTTAACTCTCCAAAACAGAAGACTATTGATCATTTTTATAACTTCAGGGAAACTGCAAAAGAAAAAACTGTTAAAAGTGTCCTGTGCGTGTAAATACATAAGGTTATCTTCAGCTATAAAAGCTAAGATCAGGACTCCAAAAGACACTTAGATGGCTTTTAGACATCAAAGTCCAAGAGGTCCGTCACAAAATCTTCCACTCCTGTCCCCAGAGTCTCCTGATGAACACAGCTTTTTCAGTATTTAGGATTTCAAGACTTTCTTAAAGCACCGCTTCTGGACATACCCAGCTGTAGTGCAACTCTGCAGGCTTACAGTTTATGTCACATTTAAGCCTGTGACTACAAAGTTGGTACTTGTGTACCTAATCTGTTTAGGGGCTTGATTCAGTAGGTGTGGGTTTATCCTCTGCAGAGATTTTTACTCACAGCATGCTGTATGCCTTGCTTGTATTGAAAAGCACATCCACAACAGTAAACACATAATTCTTCTGTAACACTCCAGACATTTCACCCTAAGCAGCGAAAAACCCAAGTTCTAGCAAGATGATCTTTTTCTTAAGAGAGTTTAAATCCCTCCCTCTCAGGAAAGCGGTCAACCTGCCAAATAAAGCAATGAGGAGGTCATTTCTCTCTCTCCTTCGAAGGCTGGGCCACTGCAGAAAAACACACGAGATTCAAAGGGTTTTTAAGAACTCCAGTCCCTGTTCCACATCAAACAGGCATTAGATAAAATGCAGGAATACCAGGGAGCTTAAGCGTTCCTTGGTCAGAAAGACAGTAGCTGGGAATCCTGGTATTTAGCACTTAAGCTCTTCTGTTCATTGTATACAGGACACAGGCATCCAAATCTAAGTTTAATGGCTATCTTGCAGGCCAGGACTTAGATTCCTGTAGTACTGGCATGACGATTGGCTGCACTGCAGAAATCAGCTCATTTCTGTATCTGCCTCCAAATATGCTGCAGCATTTTTTGGAAATCCACGCAACTCCCCAAAGGCAAATCTCCCAAAGTCAATGCTGATCACAGCAAATATGCAACAACTCAGTTCTCTTTAGCTGCCTAATCAGATTTCAATTACTGCAGTTTGGAATTTTACAATGACACTGCATGACCAAGCACAATTTAATTGGATTTTTATTTGTTCGTAAGATGAGTTCCTATCCACTTCTATACTTCCTCAATTCAGAAGGTGAAGAAATTCAAGCTGCGAAGACAACACTGGATTTTGCAATACATTCAGGACTTCAAAAAAATTTCAAGTACATCAAAGTGGTCAGATAAGTTAGTACTCAATAGGAAGTTGTTTCTCGAAAGGAAATTGCAAATTTCAGTCAAAGAGGAAGATGGAGAGTTAGAATTAACTAACTGTTCCAAAAACTTCGGAAAGCAGGAAGAGTTTGTGCAGGTTGCGTGAAGAAACTGCGTGCAACTACATAAACAAGCTCAGTTTAGGACTATGTAAATATCTTAAGAATATGTCTCCAATTAAAATAAAACAAAACAACCACAAAAAACAACCAACCAACAAACAAAATCTCCCATCAAGTTGCACATGTTTCTGAAAGGGCGTAAGAGATATCCTAGCAGTTTTTACATTCAGATCTATTTACCAGTTAGACAGACTAGATGTAGACACCTCAAAACTAGGTGTCCAATGCAAAGATGCACCTTCTCAATTATGGAATACATAACAAATATCTTTAAAACCAGCTATATTTTGTTGAAGTTTTCCCTACCACTCACAACTTTCTAGCATTCAAACATCTAGTCTTCTCTCTAGATCAGGGATTATTTTAATACACAGTCAGCAAGCAGCAAAGCAACTGGTATTATGATTTCTGGTCAATTAATCCATTTAGCTGAATGGGCAGTTATATCCAGTGTCCAAATTGTGGGAGTCTCACCACAAGCACAGTAGGGCAACGGCGCTAGGCAGATCTTCAGTCTAGCCTATATAGCCATTCTGACATCTTATCAGAAAATGTTCCTCTGCAGCTGGGGAAGAGATGTATGCTTGTAGGATCATTTAATACAAGAGTTAGATAAAAAGAGGTACTGATTAAAGACTATGTTCTCTAGTATCTGGCCAGCAACAGAGACTTAAGTGGCCTTTCCTACCCCACAGCACCCACTTCAAGCAGTTCCACAAGCTGTGTTCAGCTATAACTATACATAAACAGTATTAGCAAAACCTTTCCCATTGCCTTGTTACTGTACCTGACTGTAACTGGGAATGCGCCCAGTTCACAGACACAGCTTTTGCTGTAATAGTGTGATAATGTGGGCTTGGCATAATTACATCATATACATTATCTTGGCAGTCAGGCAGCAGCAGCTCTACCAACTGAGCTCAAAGCCAAGCCATCGACAGTTGTGCTGAAGGTAGTTGTCTGCACATTTTTTTTACAAAGTCTTTCCTATTTATTATGTTTGTTTTAAATTTACTGCCCTTATCTTAGTGCTGTACCAACATCTCTATGCAATGTTTGTATACTCAGTAAGTTGCAAAAAAACATGCAGTAACAGGCAAACTCTACCCTTGTTGTGATCATTTTGCAAACATGATACTCAAAATTTTGTGCTCCTGATGGAGGAAAATAGACCATGCATAATTAAGCCTGAAAACTCTGTCAGGCATGTGTGTCTTGGAACCACAGATCTGCTCACTTCTGAACTCTGAGCCTTTCAGTGTGAGATCAGTTGCCACCACAGAACCCTATACTCCTTCTAACCTTCTCGAATAGTATACTCAGCCATTTTCAATTTTTCTCCCAATAACATTTAATCTTTTAGCCCAAAACTAACCTATGTTAGTTCCAGAGATGACAGCAAAAGTGAACTGTATGTGCCACCTCGTGAAATCTGTGCATCTGGCTCTATTTGACAAAACTACCATTCTGATGTTGTCCCTTCTTCACTATATGACATCCACCCCCTCCTTTCCTCCTCTATTCATCCTCTGCACAAAAAAAAAAGAGGAAAAAATGTGAAATAAATATATCAGGCAAAACATGAAACAGCAGAAGTAAACACTGGAAGTAACTGTATTTCAACTAGAACAAAAGATTGCTTTTAAAAATAGCTGCTAGCATAATTAAGGTCTGCAAGAAACAGCACTTATTAGACTTTATTAAAATTATAGGATTAACATTAGGGGTGGAGTGTGCAAATTACAAACTGATACGTTAGTTGTAGCAGCACATTTTTCTTATTTTGAGGATGAATCACAATAGGCTGGAAATTAGAGACATGCATTTTGCTTGCATAAAATGGAACAGACAGTAGCTGAGCTGGGTCTTTGAGTAGCTGTGAAGACAAATTCACCTAGCTTATTGTTTAGAGAAAGAGAGGCTTTCTGAAGCCGTGCCTCTGAACCATGCATTGAACAAGTTGCTTTCCACACCCATCAGCCTCTCAAAAGCTTCAGTAGCCCAGACCTACTAAAAACTTCTCCCACATCTTCAGAGCCACATCCATCTCCAAACACAAGACAACAGCAGAAGAAATCTATTGAATGTTGACAAAAGGATCATCAAAGACAGTACGAAGAGAAACACAATAGCGTCCTTGCAGATTTAGAGGCAGAAAAAGGAATTTACAGTCACATCTCCCTCTTCCCTGCCCTCACCACCACCCCCAGAAGTAAATCACGCAGCCATGTACACCCCTGCCCAGTGGCTTTAATATGCTGAGCATTTAAAGGTGATGATGATGACTACAGGCCACACTACGCATCTTTAGAGGCTTTTCAGTTCAACACTGAGGGGCCAAATGGGGCTACTGTATATCTAAAACATTTTACTCTGATTAAAGGTGTAATTATATAGTTAGTCATAATAGCTGCCATACTTTAAAATAAACCCACCTCTCCTTCAGGGGAAGGGAAGGAAATTATGCTACTTTATTCATCCAAACACATTCTCAGTTAAATTCAAATACAACGTGTGGACTAGATAAATACAGTGACACACAGCCACAAACACTTAGTAATCCAAGATAGAACAAGGAGATGAATCTTTTAACCTATAATCTTCGCAAAGGGAAACTAACTCTTATGATTAAGAGTTCTGTCATATCTGTGCAGGTATCAGTGGAGGCTGTGTGTTTTCTTCTCAACTGTCGTAAGAAATTCATGCTGGTTCTTGGGACTAAACATTAGCAAAGACACTGCAAACATGGGGTCTGACAAAGAGCTTAAGAGATTTACTTGCTTATATGGTTAGTGCATAATTTCTGTAGATATCCACATATATGTTGCGCAGAGGGGTAGGCTGGCGCTAAGAATCTTAGTCAGCATAAACAAAATAGAAACCTTTGCCTTCTCTTCTCACTGTATTTTCAACCCTGCAACAGATTTGCTCTGTTATTGTTACCTTCAGCAAATCATCACTTCAGGTCCACAGGAATAATGACTTTTGTCTAGAAGGAGTTTCCTTGGCTTAGGTCACCTTTCACAGAAGTGTAGTTGATCTCAAACAGCCCCTAACATATAAGAAAGGGTGAGGAATGATAATTTCTGTATACAGCTATACCTTTCAAACTAATGCTTCTGGTTACACAGGACAGAGTGCAAAAAAGAAAATGTGTCATCAACAAGTTTCATTTTTATTTTTTTTACAATTTTTTTTTTTTTTTTTTTTTTTTACTGAGGATACTCTAAAAGTCCATGTTTAATATCACCAAAGCCATTCGGAGAACCTTCCCCAGTGAGCGCTGCCTGGAGACCCTCCAGGAGGTTCCGTTTCCTGAGGAAACAAACTCAGACACAACACAGACCTAGTTCACTTGAATCTGAAGGAAGGGAGGTAGGGTCTACGCAACATCTTGATCCACAGCAATCCCAGCCCCCCAAACCGAACAACAGAACCAGGTTGGATAAAAGACACGTCACATTTGAAGGGAAAAAGAAAGGGGAAGGGCAGGAGATACAAGAGAAGAAACTCAATCCTTGCCAATACAGTTTCCAGTTATCCGCGCTGACACTTGTACACTTTCTGGAAACTTCTTTAGGAATAAAATATTTAGAGTATTTGGTGTGCATTCAACAGCTCTGAACAAATCTAGAGTTCCACTGCTTAACCTTCCTCCTTTCCTCCTTTTATTTTTCAGCATTGGTGTCAGAATTTTGAAATATTCTATAGTTCAACAACTGAATATGCATTCCCCATACTAGTCGCTTGATGAGGGAGAAGGCTGACCAGGACCCAGCTGAGGCACCACATTCCACCTAATTTGTCAGATAACAGAAGTATAAGTCATCTTTATAGGTGCACAGTTTTTAATCACCATCCTTTGCCCAACATAGCTCAGTGGTCAAGTCCCAAGAACAATTTTATGAGTCCTGTCATCCCTGGTTTTTTTCCAAGCATTCTCTTAAGTGATCTTGTAGTTCCACCACTGTACCTCCCTTGAGCTAGAATTCTGTATCTTCTACAATGCTATCTGCTATTTTTTACATTTTTCCACACTTGATAGTAGAGGGAATAAAAAAAATCATTGAAAATACACAAGAAAAGTTTATCTTGCATCAACAGAACTATACAAGAATAACAAAAATCTAGATCAAGACATGCTATAAAGCAATAAAATTACAGAACATTTCATACAATAGTTTTATGGGAAAGAAGGATGGGAAAAAATTCTTTTCCAGCTTTCACACCATTTCCTTCCCCGACACACACCCAATTTGGGTGAGGTAGGAAGAGAGAGGTTTTTTTGTTTCTTTTAATTTTGCCCTGAAACATACTTTAAGTAATTGCAAGTGAGTGACACCTAGTGATGAACACAAATCTGATCGTCCTCCACTCTCCCACACAGAGAAGATAAGCCAGCAAGCACTGACAGGTAACTCAGGAGTGGGTGTTGAATCATGGGAACCTGACACTACTATGTTTCTCTGCCTTAAATCCAAACACGAGGTGAGCCAAGACTTGGAAGCTTGGTGCACAACTAAAAAGAAAGAAAGAAAACAAAAACTAAAACAGCTAATCTGTCCAAATAAGAGACAGTTAACATATATCTAAATCATGACCTGTAAATCCACTTCTCCATTCTCTTAAATAATCACCTCTCTAGAAACACCAAGTTTTCCCAGATATCTCATTCTTAATTTAAAAAAAATATATCCCAGAAGCAAACGGGAAGAATGCGTTTCTCATTAAATACTAAAATATCAACAGTTGTCTTAGAGACCACTTAGTGATGTCTCTGGCATGATAACTGCTATCCTGTTGTAAGGATTTTATGAGCTTGTCAAAGACTTTTATTTTGCCAGTAGTTCCAAAATTATTGCTCACAGAGCAGTTACTGGAAGTGAAGGGGAGGGGATCTAGTGTGATTTGTGGTAGGGTTACAGGAAGGAAAAGTATGCTACTATGCAAAGTAGCAACACCACAGTCCCCTGAAAGGGAAGCTGGAATAAAGAGACCAAGAAAACTGGTCTGACTTCTCAACACCATGACATGGGACAATGCTGTACACATGAAGCTCCCCCGAAGAAGATACTTATTTACCTAATGCATTTTTAAGAGTAGTCCAAAGCTCCACAGCTAAGAGAGCAAAACACAAAATCCTGTAGGAAAGGGAAGTGTCCTAACATAGCCATTGCCACTTTCATGCATAATGTGACATCTCATTGATTTTTTTGTCATGAGTGGGATTTTGTCACTGGAACCTTGGGAGCTACTCGTGCTTTAAAGACACAAGGTACACAGCGCGATTAAAAGCCATCACAAGGACAGGGTTGGAAAAAAAAAAAAAATCTGTGGGCAGAGAAAAGAAAACACTTGAACACACACTACAACTTCTGGACTTTGTTCTGCTCAGTAAACCCATGGCCATCTCCTTTTTTTTGCTCACACTTACGCGAAGTTGGCTTTATAAATTTTTTTATTGTTCTGCAAACATTAAAGAAAATTCAAAACCCCATAAAATTTAAAGTCCTGACAGTTCAAGCTCTTTGGGAAAATTAACGCAACAGAGCCACCTACCACGCAAAGGCAGGACTGACAGGGCTCAGGCAGCAAGAGCCGCCACTGAAACTTATTTGAATGAACTTGACCCAGGTTGGCGGCTGGCCAGCACCCTACGTCACCCCGTGACTTAACAGAACACTGTGTTCTTGGCACTCGCACAAAAATGTGTTGAAATCCACGCTGGAGAGAGAGGGGAAAAAAAAAAGTCAGTGTATGTTTCAAATTAATAAAGGAAAATGGTAATGAAAAGGTAATAAAACACTAAGATAGCATTAGATATTTTAAAATGCATCCGCTGCATTTTTCACCCCTGATTTATTTGTATCGTTTGCTGTTTCCTTATGTACCAAAAGCTCAGCACAGTGGCGGTTCTCCCCAGGACGAGCCCTTCCCTGTCCAAATCCCATCCCACGCGCTCTCCCTCTCACCTCTCCCCGTGCTCTACCTGGAAAATTCCAGTGCAGCGCTTAGCCAGGCAGCGAGGGCAGACACCAGCTGCTGTGCCAGGACTGCCCCTGACTCACTTCCTCGCCCAGCCCTCATGCAGAGGCGACACGACAGGCACCTCACGCAACATTTCTATGGGGGATGATTGGTTATGTCATTCACAACTGGATTATGCTAACGCTCTGCCATGAGATGAAAAGCAAACACGTACAAGGAGTATAGGCAAAATGAACTTAATGAACCATGAACTTGATGTACTTCCTCCATATACCATATGGCTATTATCTCCCTTTTCCGCATTTCCTCCCTCTGGGACTCCCCCTCTTGCTCTCAAAGCCTATCTTCAAGTCCCTTTTCCTCCTAGCTGTCACCCCTTCTCTGTCTGATGTCCTATCCTCCTTTTCAGTGACTGATCAAGACATTTGACACCCGTAGGTGCAGGATCAAAACCAGCTCACAGATATCTGCTGAGAGGACTTTCCCTTGTCACCTGTCCAGGGCCCATACCTACCACCTGCAACACCACTGCCTGACAGCGCAAGCCTCCAGGAGCACTTTCCAGCCAGGCCATCAACCATGACAACAGGAAGGCAGATCCAGTTTTGTCCTCATTACCTTCAGCATCCACAACCTTAGCCTAGCACACTGTCCACATGGTCAGAGGAATATACAGGAGACAGGAAGGCAAACATGCTCCCTACCTGGACAGCCCACTGAAGCTGCTTCCACTACTTCAGTGCAAACCTGAAAAGGTACCTCAGTTAATAGCTGATCTGATTTGCTCTACTACCCTTCATCCATCAGCTGAAAGAAGACAACATTTTTGTCTAGTTACAGAGTCTCTAATGAGACACACAACACATGCATCTAGGAGATGATCCATGTCTCTGGACAGTCCTTCCAACATCAGGAGCCTGTGTTATATGTGAAAGTTGCACTGATTATTTTTCACCTTGACTATTACACACTGCAAGCTACTATTACAACTATAGAAATAAACTATCTGCTAACCAAAGAGACAATAAAACTTGTATAGGAAGCAATTAGGCCCTTTCAGTAGTCCCTGTTTAGTATCACAGAAAATCCTTTCAAAAGTCCTTTTCTTCCAACCAGAACCCTGCTTATTCCTTTGAAAGTATTAGCTCCAACACTATAACAGTGGGGAAAAT
>WHYT01015161.1:0-14319 GCA_009806455.1 Tetrax tetrax | reverse complement strand
AAAGTTTAAAAAAAAAAAAAAAAAAAGAGAGAGAGAAAATACAGTTCTTGAACTGTTTTCTTTTGCCTCTCTGTAGGATATACCAAGGACACATTTGTATATGGAAAAAAAACCAACAAATGTTGATCAGGACAAAGTAGAGAATGGGACTACTTCAAGAATGAATAATTTAAAAACTCTCTATAAACAACCAATGATCATTTGGCAAAACCAAGTATAAGTGAAAATTTTCACAAAGCAAGAAAAACAACAGTGCACATGATAGTTTCTAACCTCTTCTTTCTATGGTCAGGCTCCAGAGCACCTAAAAAAGTACCAGAGATAAAGTGAATTCAGAGTTTGGTAAGTTATAGGAAGAAAAGGCATTCAAATAAGAAATACAGATTGCTGATGACACAGGTGACAGGAAATTCATATCAAGACATGCAGATTTTCAATTACATGCCTTGACTTGACAGGTTATCTTTGAAAATCCCTATTGAAAGAGCAGTTCATACTTATTTAACAAAGGTGCCCTGTCATTCACACCGTATGCATCACCAAAGCAATTACCTACTCATGTCCCTCCAAGCACAGCCAGAAACACTACTCCTGCAGCAGAGATTTTCATAGAAAGATTTTCATAGCAGAGGGAAGCTCTTCGGTAGTCTCATGTTTACAAAGGAGTTTACTGAGTTGTCAAGGAGAATAAAAAACCCCACAGTGATCCCCATAGAACATGCTTTGAATAGACACAATTAAATTTGTCAAAAAATTGCAGATGAGTTCTCCGCCAAACTTTGAAAGCTTGCTCCAGTACCCTCGCTCCTCTCCTAATTGGGCTTGGCAAGGAGCACCAAGATACTGTTAAGTCTGAAAGTTTGCTCGAGAACCAGATCCACAGGTTAGAGAAGTTTTCTCGAGCCACTCCCAGCTGGCTAGTGGGCAAACCACAGGGAGACTGCCAGAGCCTCCAAGGAGGGCAAAGTTGAGGGCAGGATGTGACACACTTAACCGCAATCACGCAGGCTACTTGTCTTCCACACAGCCTCCAAGCAAATGCATGGGACTATTAGCTCAAACGGGGCGAGATTAATTTTTATTGCACTGGTAAAGTATGTATTCAATAAGATCGTTTGCTCTTACATCCTTTAAGACTGTGAATGGAATGTTTAAAAAGAAAAAACAGTTGAGATCTCTTACAATTAAAAGATAAAGCAATGAGTTCTGGTAACTTGTAGCTGAACACAAAAGCCAGCAAAGCCTGTGCTCCGTTGCCCTTCTCCTAAACCACTTCATCTCTCTGGAACACGAAGCATTTCATTTTAAGTCCTTGAATATTTTCATTTGCAGTTTAGGGAATCTCAAGTGATTGGATATAATTAGCTGCACCACGACCAAAACCAGAGTAACACATTCCCTGACTCTACTACATACTGTTTGAATTAAAACTTTTAATTGCAGCACATCATGCTTTTATTTAACATGCAAAAGAAAACGCAACCTATCCACTAACAATTTTAATGGTAAAGCCCCATTTTCAAAGCACAATTGAATCCTGAGCCATGAATGCATGTAAAACCATCTTCATCTATACACATAGATGTTGGGGGGCGGGGGGAATCTAGGTGAGAGGAATATTTTTGTTTTCTTAACTACTACAAACACCGTTTGTCAATTTAAAGGAGGAAGATTATACCAGATGGGTCACCCTCCTTAAAAAAAAAAATGTAAACAAGACTCAGATACTGAAGAACAGCAATACCTTGTAGCTCCATTAACATGTCAGTTTATTAATTTGAGAGTTGGGTCATTTGCTAATAAAACAAAGAGCACTTACAGGACACATCAGTAATGTTGCAAAACCTGAAAATGTAACATGTTTGCCTACTTTCTCCTCCCCCATTCTTTAAGATAGTTAAAATATCCGGTTAGAGGGTCAGAGAAAAGAATCTAGGGCAGATCCATAACAAGAGTGAGCTGTTAAGTGCAGAAGCAGCGTAAAAAACATGACTTCAGAGGAGCAGGAACTGCAATAGCACATGAGAGACACAATCATGTCCACGGGTGGGTAAAACCAGGACAGTGCCAGATTTAGGTTAGCATTGCATTGGAGCTTTTGGAATATTCAAACTCAAAGCATTTTAATACTATTGCTGCTTTGTAACACCTGACCTGTTAAGTCCTCATAACACTTTGGTCTGGAAATGACTTATTACCAAATGAAAAGCATAGAAAACAGGTAAAGGAAAAAATGTATAGCTACCTACGTGGCCACAAAACAGGATTTACGTGATCTGTGGTTACAATAAATGCAGACAGAGGCAGACAAATTGCATCTATCTGACTATGCATACAAAACTCAAGACCTTTCAATTTAATAAAATATACATTATAACTGCAGTGAAGGAGATTATGTTCATTGCCAGCTACATATTTCTAGATATTTGTTTTTATTTTTACCAATTGCAGCTTAGGATTGGGGTGTGTGCGTTTTCTTTTTCAAAGACTAGAGCAGGTTGACATATTTTTCTAAAAACAAAATGCACAGGCTTGTAGTACTGACCGTATTTTAACCACAGTAACAACGTCATACAAACCATCTGGCTTCTGGATTCTACAGAGTTTCACAGTGTTAAAACAGATTTGTAATCACATCTTATTTAAATAAAATATCAAGTCCATTTCTTCAGTCTTAATTTCATTCTCACTTTCTGTTAATTCCTTTGTACCCATATCTATCACCTTCTTCACTTTAGTTTTATGCTCACGTTTCACTGTGCAGTGGTTTGCCTTAGTTTGTCCTCTGTGCGTTTTTTAAGAGTTTTAGCAAGTATTGATTTTCCACAGTACCATTTCCTCTCTTTACACCACTACATAGTTAAGCTTATAAAACAAAACAATTCCTCTATAACTTTTTCCAGCATTGTTTGTGTTTCTACGCATGCAATTAGTCTAGTTTTATCTAGCAAAAGTTAAAGCATTATTCTTTTCAGTAACTGAATATACTGGGACTAATTCCTGCCAAAGAGACTGAGGCACCAAGTATGAAGTTTCAGTTTCGCTAAACAGAAGTAACCTATCAGATTCACTCTGCATTTTAGATGTAAACAGCAAACCAGAACTTCCTTTTGCTTTAATCCCATAAACATTGGCATAATGCCACATAAGATAACATGCTCACCAGACTCTGGAAGCTGAGGACTTTAAGGCACAATAAAGCAGCAATTAAAAAATTGCAGAGATCAAGGAAAGAAGAGCAAGAACAAGTCAGGCCAGAGACTTGTTGAACTCGGCATCCTATGTGGGACAATGGCCTATATGGGATGCATCAAGCGAAGAAGTAGCACAAAGCAAGTGAATGGTTCTTCCCTGATACACTCCTCCACAGCAAAGTAGTTTGCAACTCCAGAACCTCCCAAGGGAGCATAATTTGACTTACTAGCTTAATGGATTTTTTTCCCCAGAAAAAAAAAAACCAAAAAACAAAAAAACTATCCAATCACTTTAAACTCTGCAAAAGTCTGGTAATATTGTACAGCTTCTTAACATTTTTAATGTCAGCACAGAAAGTAATTGGAAGGGACTATAGGTGGGTCACCAGCCATAGGTTTCCAATTCAGTCACTGTCATGTATTATTGCTGCAACATCCAAAGAAGCTTCAGAAAATTTGGAGTGTTATGCAGAGACCTGTACCAAAAAATGCAAAAATAAATGGCAACCTCTGTTCAACGACTTTGTGCCAGCTAAAGAGCCTAAGCAATGAAGTGCCTTTTTAAAAAGTCATAGTGCTGGAGGAAAAAAATAAATAGATACTTTTCTTGCAGTTAAACCCTACAATACTACCAACACCTGGAGATCTCCTTCAGAACACTTCATTCATCCATTCCAGTTCAGGAAGACACATAAGCTGCATTATCACCTTCTTTCTAAAAGTGGAGCATTGTGCTGCTAACAAGCAGATGGAGAATTTTTATGATCTACTGGATGCAACTCTCGGAAATTAAAGCCATTTGGTGTTCTTCCATTTAAAACATGCATAGTAACAAAGCAACAGAAATTAGCATTCGCTGGTCTCTTAAATCATTCCTACATGCTCAAAATGTGAAAATAAACCACCACACATTATAGTACCAGTAGTTGTACTTTTTCGGCTCTGTGATGATGACACAGATCATGACTGTGTCAAAGCTGAATGATTATTGTCTACGTTATTACTTCTGACTGCTCAGAGTGTCTGGAGCATGCAAGGCAGATAGAAAACTTCCACCACCACTTTCCAAAATGCTTATAAATTAATTGATGGCAATTGAGTAACAGCTGAGTAGCATTTAAAACCCATGCAATTCACATGCAGGGAAGTTTTGCTTCTTCACAACCAAATTTTTCAAGTCATGCATTAAACAAGCAGAAATGCCAACTAGAGAATGCTCAAGGTTGTTGTGAAGTTCTACATACAGAAAAACTATGTGGAGTACTTTTAATAATATAGTACAACTTCCCTCCTCCCTTAAATCTCACAGTCATACTTCTCTTCAAAAAGTGACTTGAACCGCAAAAGTGTGGCATAGAAGTTACATTGCCTTCCAACACTATATAAAATCATATTCTAATTTTCTTTTCCATCATTTTCTCTATTATTTCTTCCACTTAGCTCCCAACACAATGAACTATGATGACGTTAACTAACTTAACCATCCATGATGGGAAGCAAGGACATATGTGCAGTATTTTTCACTTAGAATTACTTCCAAACGTGATGAGTCAACTCAGCATCTTTATTATCAACAGAAGTAATACATTCACCTTTTTTTGAAAATTTTCCCTTTTTTTTTTTAAAACATTCAAGAAACCAAAACAGATATTTTCCCAGATCTAGTTTCTCCTCCGAGCTCATTAGATTTGAGAAGCCATCAATATGTATGGAAATAATTTATCTAAAATTGTAAAGCCATGTAAGAAAAAGAATTATCTTATCTGCCCTGTTCCCATAGCCACTTAACTACAGTTTTCCTCCACAGCTCCTGTGGTTAGTGTTATGCTTTTAAAAATGAATGCACTTAGAGAAAAGAAAAGCAATCACTGACTATTTAAATTATAAATAATGTCAAACACAAATGAAAAATAATGTAAAATCTAGCTCTAATATTTGCATGGGGGAAAAATGTGGAAAACAAGACTCAAGTGCATCTAAAGGTTAAAAAGTAGATGGGAATAATCACTCTCCTGCATTTTTTTCAGATTTGTTTCTTGTAAAAACATTGATTTTGTTGTTGTTTAAGCTGACAATCTTATAATCTGCTGTACGGGTCACTGCATTTTAGGCATATGAGAGTAGCAATTATGGCCTACTCTATTTCCTCGTCCTAAGTTTGAAAAGTATATATAACCTGATATTTTTTTAATCCAACCTTCCCCCACAAACTACATAAGAGAACAATACATCTCTTTCTCTTCTTACCTCCTCCTCCAATCACTACAGGCTGAGGCTGACGATGAAGTTTCTTAGTGCAAAGAGCTGCCTTGACCCTTCCTTTCTAAACCAGTAAGTAAAACCAATACAAAATCTCTTATATCCTCCCAACACACCACAAGTGTCATCCTCAATTATGAGGATGATTCTGGTGAGTCCTGTAAAGAAGGAACACATTAGCCAAAGCCCACCATCAGCAAAGTGCCCCAGTGTACAGCTACATAAATAGTTTTACAAGCAGCTCTGTTACATTACTGTCTGTAATATTGTTAATTATTTTCTCTGTACATGCTGTCTGCATAGAATGGAGTGAAAGGAAATATGATTCTCTATCTACAATTGGCAGAACTAAAAGGTCTTTTTTCTAATTCTGTCTTAAACACATAATGCATTATTACATTGGGGTATTCATCCTCCTCAAATGCCTGGAGACTGTGAAGTTTAAATTGGCTCAGAAAGGGAGTGACCTAGCTACTGAAGGATAAAAGTCACAATGTCTCTCAAACTTAATAATCTCGATGCAACTTCTGGCTCAGAAAGCACCTAAACTGCAAAAGAGATACTCCTCCTTCCACATTTACTGTAGTTTTACACTTTTCTCCCAATACTACTGTAATTCAGGACCCAAGCTAAATGAACCTTCAATATAGTAATCCTGTGTCATCAGTTTATGAATAACACATTATTTACTACTTTAGAGTTATGCACCTGTTTCCAGCTTTAGCCCACACCATTATATACTCATGCATTCACACACATACTCCGAAAGGGAGCTGCAATTACCCAGCTTGCTCCAGGAAGACAGTTCAGTATTGTGGATTTATATTATTTATTCTTTTTATACTGCTAGTTATATTGTTCTTCCATTCCAAAAGATCGTGAAGCATCTTTCAGCACCCATATCATCTTCTGGCAAGGAGATCTGCAGCTCATACGGTGCAATGAATAAACTCCTTTTCTAATGATCAACCAGCCTGCTCATTTCACTTGATGTTTCCTAGCTTCATACAGTACCAAGTCATTTAATTTACTTCTTCCTATCTATTTGTGATTCATGAGTTTCTTTCATGTCCTCCCCAAAGTGCCCTCTTTTTGAGGCTGAAGGTTTCTATTCTACAGAACTTCTCATACAGAAGACATCCCATATATTAATATCCCCACTCTTACCAACTTGCCCTGAAGCTTTTCTAGTTCCACTGCACTTTTTTTTTTGTGAATGGGAAGGCCAAAGCTACCATCCACAAATACAACTGATATGCAAACTTAATGGATTTTTAAAGTTGCAGTGTTTTTAGCAGCTTTTCAGAGTATTTAAACCCCAACACAAACCGCAACTCTTTTCATCCATGGCTACTTTATATCAGGATGAAGCTGCTCTGCCCATCATGTTTGCCTTCACAAGCAGACAGCTCTTCTGCTTTTCTCACTTAGCTTCAGTGGTCCCTTTCCCATGAAGGTGTCAAGGTGTCTGCAAAAATACCAACAAGTCATTTCCTCTCAGAAGCATCAAACTTCCCAGCAGCCTCACCAGGAGTCCTACAAAAGGAGAATAGGGCTTCCCTCAATTGGTGTAATGACAAGAAAAATACATGTAGAGAAACAAGAGTTGTTGTGTGCGGAACACTGGAGGCTGCCACAACAGCATTGTGCTGGAAAAACATCTGATGTGAGGAGCTGCTGCAGCCACCATTTCTGAAGAGTTGCAACTAGATGGTGGCATATGGTGGCACAGAACTAAATGGTTGTATTAGGCAAGAGAGAACCAGTGAACTGAGACTGAGAAATGACCAGGTGAGGGTGAATGGGGACAAGTGAGTGAAATAGTGACCATGTTGGGAAGAGGAGACAGAGTGGGAAGAAAATTACCGGGACTGAGTCAAAGAGTATGCCACTGTGCTGGGACTGAGCAGTGAATCAACAGCCAGGTGCAACAGCTTCTTCATTTGTCCGGGAAGTAGGAATAATAAAGCTAGGCTGAAGTTGTGAGTAGTGTGAGACATCATATGAAGTAACTATTTCTGAGCATATTTCCAGAGAGATTGAGGACAGACAAAGACAAAACCATCAAGTAGTCAAGGCTGCTGCTCTGCTCTGAAGGCAAACAGTGATATGCTAGAGGTAGAGAGAGAGAGAGAGAAAAAAAAAAAAAGTGTGGGAGCAGGGTTGTATGCTGCTGACATATACATGAGAGTATGCTAACAGATTCCTGCCGAGCAGGCAAAATCCCCTTTAACATGTTGCAGTTATGAAGTTCTAGCCCATCACTACAGATCATCTCCACAGAAAGGGTTAATCAGTCACCAGGGTTATTAGTCTGGAACATAAAAGTGTCCTGATAACAAAAGAACTGTAAATCTGAATTGTCATCTACAGATGATTCAGATGTTTGTATAGAAACTGTTTATCACAAAGCAAGAGCAACAGAACATTACACAGGCCCTGCCAAACTGGATATCAGAGACATTAGGATTTCACCCCACCCCAGTCCCATCTCATTGTTCCCATGAAAGCCAACCCCGCTGCCCAACAAAAGTTCTCACCTCCAAATATCTTAAGTTTTATAATAAACATTCTCAGTTTTATTATAAACATTCTCAGTTTTATTCCATTTGTTCTGCCCCCATTTAGTCCTCTCTTATCTATCCAACACACTTCCATCCACATTGCGATGGAAGCCAGGAACAACTGTCCTGTTTCTATACCATACCACCAAACTGCATTCTTTCCAAGCAAAAGATACAGTGGCAAGACTTAAAAGAACCCACAAAACAAAACCCCCACATAGCTGCTTCTTCCATGCAAGATAAAAAACAAGCACAGATACACAAGAGCTTCCTCCATTGAAGCAAGGGAGAAACACTGGAAAAACCTCAGAGGGTTTTAATAAGCCTGAGATTAGTACAGAATAGTTCCTAAACTTTGGTCTTCCTCTGTTTTCCAAGGTATTCTAAATTTACTGAACTTCACAGTTCAGTAGATTCTACAAAGAGCCAGTATATACTGAACCTTACCACCAAAGGAACAGTTCTGTTTCCATGAAAAATGACAATAAACTCATAAGATGAAGAAGCCTAAATACAGGGATAGTTGCATGATTTTGGTACACCTCATGCTTTACTTATTCTACCAGGAACTGGATGACCTTGGACATGTAAATATCTTATTTCCACTTAACAGCTGTTCTATAAGCATTATTATCCATGCATTTTTTTTTCAAGACAGCCATGCATGTCTGTCTTGTATCACTGCCAGAAATCCCTAGAACAGTAAGGTTCACTTGTGAAAAGATGCAAGCTGCAACTGCACTAGGTATCTTAAAATGACAAGAAATGTTTTCTTCACCACTTGATGCAATAAACATGTCTGGTAGTAAAAGAGCATTTTACTTTCCCTGATATATTCGGACCTTTGCCTGATGCAACAAACTGGCATGATGGGTGACTAAACCAGCCACTAAAATATCATAAAATTATTTTTTGAAATAAAATTTGATCCAAAGGCTTTTATAGAATTCCAGTCATTAGCCAACCTACTCTATTCAGATCTCCTTCCAGAACCATAGTACTTAGAAAGCACATTTATCAGAATAAGAAATTATTAAGACTGGTCCTATGTATTGCACTAAAACTTCCCTTCCACCATTTCCTTCAAAACAGACTTCAAACAAATTCAAACCAATTTCTCCTCCAATTTGGCCTGAGGAGTCCTGAGACACATCTTTGGGAATTAGTTTAAAAGACAAATCAAAATCCAACAGCTTTCTCACTGTCCTCATAGCTCTTTGCAGAGCTCAAAACCATTATCAAATTATCCATAACGGCCTCATCAGGGGTGGGGTAACAAGTGAGACAAAAGTCTTCAACTTCCTATTAATGTTGTTAAATCCTCTGGCTTTGTCCTTTCTCTCCTTTCAGAGAGCACTGCACTCACAGCTACTTTCCTGTAGCCTCTTCTGCTGTAGCATCGGGCAGGCTACCGATGGGAGATAAACGAGAACCTCTTTCAGACAGGAGACAGGCGAGAACCTCTTTCCCTGCTTCACCTCTTGAGATGGAGGTCAGGGGCCTGACAGGGCAGACATATACCCCTTTGCTTCTCCCTAATACTCCTGAAGACCCTCTGCAGTGCTGTGAAGGGAGCCACGCTGCTGAGAGATGCCAGGCCTGAGGAAACGCAGATGCCTCCTGCGGCATGCAGCCACAGGAAAACTAGCACAGGCCACTTGAATCTTGTTTAAAACACCAGGCAAACGTGGGGAGGAGGGGGGGAACAGCAAGGAGGAGGGGAAGACAGCAAGGAGGAGGGGGCATTCGATATGTGGATGTCGAGATAGCAGTGCTGTCAGCTGTGCTTGAAGTTGTTGCTCTGCAGAGCTGTGCAGGAAAGAATAAGGGGCTCAGCTGAAGCCTTAAGTTAAACAAAGTAGAGGGGCTGGATTAGCGTGCATAAATAACCCGGTGCTTCAAACAACATAAAAATACAGTCTGGGAACAACAGCACAAAGCAGCAAGGTCTAACGTCTGTTTATGTCACTGTGGTAGCTCCTGCGTTCCATCAGATTTTGTACACCCAGGATGTGGTATGCAGGAGTCTCTGTTATACGTAGCTAGTAAGACATCCAGGGAATTTCACAAATGAGGCACAAAGAAGTACAGCTACCTCAGTGTTTCGGGGAGACAGGGAGGAGCGAGGCAGGAAAGGAAGAAGGATGTTGCCCAGACTGGTTATGCCATCTCCATCCTTAGAGTTTTCCAAGATCCAGCTGGATAAAGCCCTAAGCAACCTTATCTGACTTTGTACCTGAGCCTGCTTTGTGCAGGTTGAGGACATTTTGAAGTCCCTTCCAATCTGAACTATTCCATTAAGTACATACTCAGAAATAATAGTAAGCTTGTGGGTGTTCTTGTATTTATTCTAATAAGCTGCCTTTGAACTGACAAAAATAAGTGCTTGCAATAACATGGTCATATCATCACTCTTTATCAATATTAAGTCATCAGTCTGATGGGATGACACAAATTCCATTTGCCATAATAATGATTCCCTACCTTGAGATAACCTATTCTAAATTCTGTTACACAACAATAGTTCTAGACTCAATTCTAATTACCAAGCCAAGGATAGTTATAATTACCATTAGAATGGAACAAGAGAGCAAGGACATAAAAGCAGGCCCAGAAATAACAGCAAATCTTGGCCTACTCACCTCTGAAGTGATCTCTTCAGAATTTCATTAAGTATGTTGAATCCCCCTCAATTAATACCACAGAAGGACAGTTTGGGTTTTTTTTAGAAGTAAAGTTAAGACAGCAATAAATCCATGAACTAAGCAACTGAGTGAACCTTATTTTGACAGATGAGAAAGCCTCAGATAAAAGACATACACCTGCATACATCCATGCACAGGAAGGACTTCTCAAATAACGTGTCTTCACTCAAGGAAAACCCCAAAATTAAACCTTTTACACCGCATCAAGATTTTTACGCAAGACTCAACAACATGACATCAGACGGCCCACTGTTAGCACACACAGATCACAGCACAGTAGAGGGCCAAGAACACAGTGGCGATCCATTTAACAGAGTTTTGAAACATGTAAAATGTGGCAATTCTCTTTTTCAGTTGTTTGCTATCATACAGCAAGATAGGTATGGTATTCCATACCATCCATACCATTCCATATTGGGGGTATTCCATTCTACATGTATTTAAAGGAAACAAGCTCTTAACCACATGGCTTTTTGAGGACTTTTCAGCCAAATTAGAAGTTAAGATCAGCAGACAAGCTTATTAGCATGCTCTGCAATAGAGGGTCTGCTCTAATCAGTTAAGCTTTATTAATGCTGCATAGCAAATACAGAAGACTATGCAATTCCTACACATCAGCAACGTAAAGGGCAAAAAACTCTCCTCACACCATTCTGGGATAAATCTAATTTGCCTTGCATATAAAGCAAGCAAATCTCTCTACCCATCAGAAACTGCTAAGTAGATTTAACACATGGGACAAAGAAAAGATCGTACTCTGTAAGATACCAAAATTATGTACTCCATAAAAACATTGGCCTACTTCAAGGGATTAAGTCACAGAAAGTCTTTTAAGGAGGGATCTGAGTACGAAAGATGATGCCACTCGGTGGCACAGGGTCAGAGAAAGTTCCCAGTTTACGAAGTAGTATGGCAGGAGACGTTAATTCATGTACAAGAGCACTAGCTTCCATTTAATCCCTAGCATTAAAATATTTAGGAGTCGAATATAATTCAGAGATGAACAAATCTTTTAAAATAGGGAACTTCAGCTCATGAGACAAGGTCTCTGCACAAGTCAGGCAAAAGTAGTCATTACCAATGCATTAAAATATGCTAGATCAATTTTGAGGTGATTACATGGTACTCTTCCAGAAAACATATATGCTGAAAAACTACCATTAATTGTTAATCTTCATTTTAGCTCCATAGTCTCCAAGAAAAAGGTCAACTAGGCATCCCCTACAGGCAACTTAAAAGCAAGAAACTTTCAGAATGAAACTACCTGGGATCAGGCCTTGCTAGGTCTTTGCCTTGCATCACCTCAAGCAAAAATTCAACCAGTTATAGGTCAAAGGAAATTTAACAATTAAAAAAATAACTCTCCCATCCCCTAAAAATATACAAAGGAAAGTAAAGCACGACCATGTCATATCTTGCACATGTTTTCTTAAAAAATTCTGAATTGAACTGAAACCAAAAGTTAGCTAACAGCTGCTCACCACAAGACCAGCTCCAACTTGCCTTCCTCATTATCCTCTATCAAACAGCTTTACACGTCAGAGGTGGCTAGTTGACACAAAAGACACAGCACAGGGACTTGGAACATAAACTGAATTGGGCCTGGAACTTTACACTCTACAGATAAGCAAGAGATTTATCTTCATACCAAAACAATACATGAAGTCTTTCTACGTAGTTCATTATCACTGGATAGAACTAATTTTCAAATTAGATCTATGGGTATATAAGGGGGGGAAAAAAAGCTGTAAAGTTATTTATTCATCTTTTGAGATTTGCCATTAGAAACCTAGTACACTCCTACCATGGGTAAATACTACCATAAAGATATTTTGGCAGCAATCCTAAACCTCCAGAGCCTCTTGGTATTTGGCATATTTTGAAGTGGGGTAAAATAAATTTCATGGTCTTTTGATTATCCATACACTCCATTAGGTTCCAGAGATTTAGTAAATACCACAAAAATGATGATATATCAACATTTGGCTTTTTTTTCCTTCCTCTACTGTGAACTTGGCCATAAAATTAACAGGCCTTTTTAAAGAATACTCATACAGCAAATGATCTCCTATATTGAACACTGCCTTACTATTTTCTCTTGGAAATCTCTCGAACAGCTCACCTGTAATTTTTTCTAGGAAAACACCATATCCCAATTAAAGCAAAACAAAGACTGCAACAGGCACAGCAATTGCTAGGGATTTACCCTCCTGCATACACAGAATTCCTAGAAGAAAGTTTACTGGTGAGGTTGACCACCCATGAAAATTCCCACCACATGGCACTCCAACCGGGAAGGTAAAATCTGCAAAGGCATCCTCAGATTCCCACTGTACTCACATCTTTTGTAGAAACATAACGATTTAGTTAGTATTAAAAACCTTTTATTAAGAGTATGGTTGCATCTGAAAAAGCCCTCTCCTGAGCACCACTTACTAATATGAATGTGTCTCATAGCATTTATCAAGTCTCCATCTACACTGGGGTAAGCCATGCTGGTATAATAAAAGCAGAACAACTTCTACTGCTCGCAAAAATCCCAGGTCTGCTTTGCAGGTTTATGCAGATGGTGCGGTCTCTTCTGACACTGTTACCCAGGACTGGAGCTATTTTAAAGAGGTTCTTCACAAACCTGAAAAAATACTTGGCTAATCCTTGCTGTACACTGAGGCACAGATGCTACACTGCACGGCCATCCCTGCGGGCGAGCTGCACGCCGGCTCACACGTGTGGCCCCAGCAGCCGGCACGCTGCCGCACACCGCACCCAGACCGGCTCGGGGAAGGCGGCAGGGCCCTGCTGCGACACCCGCTCACGGGCGAACCGGAGACAGCTCGCCGTCAAACCCCATCCCCACTCTCTCCCGGTGATTTTTCATAAAGAATCGATACAGAAATTTAAATGCGTTTTAGTAAGGCTCCGATAATTTTCCGTGACGGTCTTCAACGTCCCCATCTCCACCGCCGGGCTCAGCCCGGTCCGCTTCCCTCCCGCGCCCGCCGGCGGTGCCTCCGCTGCAGCCCCGCCGCCGGTGGAGCAGCCGCCGCTGCGGGGCCGCGCCCGCCGGACCGGCAGGCGGGGCCGGGACCAGGGCCTCGCAGCCCGGGCCTGCGGCGCCCTCTGCCGGGGCCCCGCCGGGAGCGCCTCGCCGCGGCCCCGAAAGGCCAGCGCCACCCGAGGGGAGCGGGTCGGGGGCGGCGGGAGGGAGCGGGTCCCCTTCGCGGCTTGTGCCCCGAGCACGGCCGTGCGGGCCCGTTCCTCGTCCCGCCGAGCCTCCCTGCCCAGGTACCACTGCCCCCGGCCCTCTGGCTGGGCTCCTCTGAGAAAGGTCACGGCCCTCCGCCCCCAGCAGGCCAGGCGAGCCCGGTCCCTCCAGCCTGCCCCATCTTTTCTGTTAGGTCAATACGTGTCAAAGTGTATTTACATGCTAGCTTGGCCTAGGAGAGGGTCAGATCTCCAGTCTTTTAGTAAGTCATTTCACTGTAAGACACCAAATAAAGATCAAAAATTCTGCCCTCTATTCTATACTTGAAACAGCATGCCTTCTTCATAAATACCTATATTTTCTACAGTAAAAAAAAACCAGACAAAAAAATC
>WHYT01015160.1:14148-26329 GCA_009806455.1 Tetrax tetrax | reverse complement strand
CTTTCCCTTCCCTCCCATTCCCCCTAAAAGCCTTCCCCCCCCACCATTCCCCCTTTCAAACCTTCCACCTTTCTTTCCCTCCTCTCCTCAAATAACAAAATAAAAAATTTTCACCCTCTGATGCAGTGTAGGGGAAGGCAGCCCACAGCGGGGAGGTTTCCTTTTTTTTTTTTTTTAATATTTTTTTTCAATGCCATTTCTGGAACAAGGCCCCAGCGCCCACAGGGGGCACGCACTAGTACCAAAGAATTTTTAATTTGAATATCCTTTTATTTACAAATTTCAACATCATGTCAAAACGCAGCACAGTCAGAAAGCTCTAACTACAATGATATTCATGCTGTATTCTGTCACGATGCATCGATGGAAAAGGCCACATTTTGTGGAAAGACAAGTTCCAAAATTAACTACGCCGTGCAGGGGTGTGAGCTGCGACAGCAGCCTCAAGCTGTCGAAAAACAAGACTTGTGAGCAACCTTGGGACACCAAAGAACTGACTACAGCCAACTTGAGGGCATTTAAGCAAAAAATGGTCTCCTAACAGTCCCAAGATAAACGCAACGCCATCTTCCCCTCCCCACAGGCACAGAGTTTTACACTTACCTGTCCCTTTCCCGCAAGGGAAACCTGAAGGACTGATGACTTAAGTGAGTTTCTGACCTCACATGCCACCTAAATGACAGTTTGGTATTTTTAACTGATAGTCTTCCTTCACCATTAACAGCAGCCAAAGAGGTCCAGTTAAACACCCAAGGACTGGGGGACGACAGCATGGAGGGAAAATGAATCTAACACGAGGTCACACGTGCTGCCGAGCGTTAGCAAGGATTTCAAAGGAACAGCTGGGAACATTTACACACCTAAACGTTGCATTTCTTGCCCAAATGCTTTCTTCCCTGACTCTTCTGTCAAGGCAAAGGTGCTTTCCAGTATAGATCTGGTACCCTCCAAAACACGGCAAGTTCAGCAGCATCTACTCTCCTCCCTATTCTTTTAAAAACAAGACCCTCAAGAGGGCAGCAGTTACAGAAAAGAAAGCCCGGCTTCCTTAAAAATCCCCCAAACCAGCTTCTGCCCTTGTCGCACACCAATAACCACTATTTTTCTCCCAGCAACCTCAGACAAGACCTGGCCCCAGGCCAGGAAGTCAGCATTTCAGGAGCTGTTTTGCATGCAAGAAATCCAGCGGCAACAGCAGCGCGAGCTTCGTCCTTGGACCAGACCCGAGCCACTTCCCACGGCAGTCCGCTGCGCTGACAAGAGAGCAAGGGGTCCTCCTCGCTCCTGCGGAGACCTTGCGGCTTCAGCACCTGGAAACTCCGGTGGGTTGTTCCCACTGTTTCAGCCACCTGCATCAAGAAGAGAAAAGCAGAATAATGTTATGGACAGGCTCATTTATTACATGTTCTCACCTTGCTAAAGCTGTGCACTTACACCTCTGCGCTTCACAGATGAGACCACTTCAGTAAGGTTTCTCCTCCCCCGACATCTATTACCAGGATTGCTTCCCATCCTGATGTTTCTTATTTTATTTTCTTCCCAGGAGAACCCAAAAGAACAAACCAAGATGCACAGTTTGCACCTGCATGTGAACGTATTGCCACGAGACGCTCGCGGCTATCTAACAAACACTGAGTAAGAGAGGAGGGAGGCTGCGGTGCCTGGTGGTCTCTGTGGCCGCAGGGAAAATCCCCGGAGGGGCAGGCACGCGATCACGTCCAGGCTGGCAGCACCAGCACACCCAGAGCACTGAGTAAAGCCCATTTGTGCAGGATGCAAGATCTCAGTAGAGCTGGTGAGGTTTTGGAGCACAGCCTCTCAAGACCCCTTCAGAGCACCATTTCTCCTTCCCTCTTTACTCTCCCCAACTTGTGTTCTCTCTGGAAGGTGCGGTCCTTCTGCCCAGGCTCAGTGAGGAAAGAGAGGTGATTGCCAGAGTAAAAATCTCTCAGCTAAGCACTTTCAAGAGGATGAGGCCAACTCCAGCATGTACAGCAGACTCCCTGGAAGATGATGAGCAACAAGAGGTAACAATACCCCAATAGAAAAAAGGAAAACAACAAACAAAACCACACAATTTTTTGAGTTTTGTTTGAGACAAAATGACTTAGAGACCTGCATGTCTTTCAATAAGCAAGATGAGAAAATATTAAAACCACATTTAAAAGCCTCAGCTTAAACCAACCTGGAATGATAAGATGCAATGCTGAGTGAAAGCGCAGAGCAATGGAGTTCAAACTTTGTACTTCCATCTTAAGACTACCAGATAGCCACACAGCCAGGACTTTTCCTAAGCCTCCTTCTCTCCCAGACTCTGATCTCACGCTTGGAGAGCACTGAGGTATCAGCAGCCACATTGAATACATTTAGATTCTACAACATGGTTTCTAACCATTTTCTCCAATGTTAAGCCTGACAAGCCCCCTAAAATGCTCCTCTACCTCCCTGCAAGAAAGTCAATTTTCTGTGATGCACTTGACAGTGCTGTACACACAACCCATTTTTCCACTCCGCACTTGAAGGCAGCCAGTTTCCCCTTTTTGTTATTCTCTGAGCTTGCACAACCCCCAACTTCATGAGCTGTTTAATTTCCAACACCAATGCCCAGCACCTCAGCTCAGGAAAACTATTTACCTTCCACAGCCAACTTCAGCATCCGTAAAAAAAGCCGTGAGCTGCCCTGAATAAGAAGTCTGTCACAACAAGGTGTCCTAACTGAGAATGTGAAGTGTTAAAGGATTCTCCCGTTGCACCTCCAACTAGGTAAGCGTTCACAAAACTATCCATTTGGAATACACCAGCAGAACTTCAAGCCACCAGAAGGCTACAGCGCAGAAATTGAAGCCTACCTTTTACAGGCAGGTGTGGTCTTCCACTAGCATAAAGCTAGTGCTCAACTCTGGGGAAGGTGGCTTCCGACACATCAGGTGTCAACGTCCCCGACAGCTGTCAACGGGAAAAGAAAAAAATTGGAGGGTCAGTTTCCAAGGGAAGTATAAATAAAGGAAACCATCAGAAACCCCCTTCCTAGGGACACATGTGATGCCAACGTGGAACTTAAACCAAATCTGTTCTTAAACCACATCGGACTTCAAACATGCTTCCCCTCCTCCAATACAGTTTGCCCAAATATCAGCTGGAGGCAAGGTAGCCAAAGTGACTGCCTATGGAATTTTTTACCTCCCAAAAATTTCAATGTTACTGAGGAATTCTTCTTGAAGAGAGCCAGAAGATTTCCTCTTTTCTCCCCATGGCTGGCTCCTACACTTTCTCCCTCTCTACTGCACTCAGCCCTTCTCCATGTAACACAACCAGAACAGTTCTCCAAACACGTCCCTCCTGGTCTCTCTCCCAACTCCGTAAGCCAGGCCTGCTTCCACCTTGATCCCGCCAGCCGAAACAGCAACCATTCACGTTGTCTGTCTTAGCAGTCAGAACCTAGTATGTACCTAAGCCTTCTCTTTTCCACTCACATAGAGGCTTCAGATAGTTTTACTTTGAAACCAAGACAAATTCTGTTTCTGTTCAGAGTTACACAGGAAATTTGTGGGTCACACTGTCCGCAAAGTCCCAAACCAAACTAATACAGAGCAGCATGAACTATTTTATTGCTTTGTTACCTGCTGTGAGGCCAGACTTGGGTTATGGCGATCGATAGCAGCAAGGGAGGGGACACGGGACTCTGAAACTGTTTTATTTTCCTTTTTCAGAAATCTGGGATGCCACGCTGCAAAAACAACCAATGCATACCATGTTAAGGAAGCAAGAGCTGACTGTTATTATGCATGCTGCTTCCTGCCACTTATTTAGGATCCAGATTTTATTTAGAGGACATTAAAGCTCATACCTTCCACTCCTCTCAGTTCAGGGAGATGATTTAGTTCTGGCAAACGCACATCTGTCTTGGAGAATTCCCATTTTTTCCTATTCGCCCGAAGGATGTTTTTTTCATTAGTAACCTGTCAGCAAGGGCATAAGTACCAGCTCATGAAAACACAGAAAAAACAAAGCTATTTTCAAGCTTAAAAATGCATCGACACAGCAATGTTCTGCTTCAGCCAGAACTTACACAAAAGCAAAAGAAAAGACTCTTGTGTGTGTGAAGAAATCCATCCTCTCAAGTGTCATTTATACATTAAAAACAATGGAACAGCCACAGTAAAGAAAAAAAAAAATCCCAATCATCTAAGTGAGACCGCTTTCAGAGAACACTTGGAGAATGTCTTGGATCATTTATCTGTAAAAAGGCAAACGTTCCTGCTGGCATGGAAAGAATATTGCCTAGGTAGCGAGCGCAGTGGAAAGCTTTCCATTTCATTTGTTTTCACTATCAATTTTTAATGCATTTATGACATGACTAAATAAGGCCCTGGCCATGTTAAATCCAAATCTTAAATTCTGCTTCTGTAATGCAGCCCATATGGTCTACTTTTCCTGGCCAGGCAGGAGGCCACGGATACACTCAACGTCTCACAAATATCCTGTGCTGGACTGCTCCTCTCATTTAAAATTGTCCTCTGACACAAAATACGTTTCATGTAAGGTAACTACTAGCAAAGGACGACACACCTGTAGGAAAAAATGGGGTCAAGACAACTATTTCTAGTTGGGAGTCATGGTGGAGGCTGCAACAGATGGGATTCTTGACAATTAAACAGATACTTGAGTTGAGAATTTATTTTTACTTCATCAAGGGGAAAAGACAGACGACTTACGGAAGTCAAGCTTACACTGTAATGGCCTACTGGAGAATGCTTCCGTTGCTTTAGAAATAGGTTCCAGTATTTTTGACTCTTTTCATCAACTCTGGAATAAAAAAATGCCCCAAATTTGGTATTAACTGGAGTAACACAGTGAGCGTAAAAACAACAGCTGTAAGACACCCAGAAACATTGCCATTAAATGCTTAGAAAGAAGGCTCACAGGGAGAGTATCCTTTGTGAGCTCAGTCAGCAGAGAAGCTTGGTCCAAAGGACAAGCCCTGAGTTGAAGAAAAGCCAGTGTCACAGCACCTGGCAAGCAGCTGCTGCCCAGTAGCACGTTGCCAAATGTAGGAACAGGGAGACCCTGAGCCGCTTGAGGTGAAACTGGGCGCTGTTCTTAGCCGTGTCCTGTCCCAAACCCACACCTCGCGTTCCCACATCACCACCCTGCACCTCTCTCAGGACATCACAGTTCTCAGCAACAGCAATGACGGATACAAGCTCTTCTAGCTCCACTCCCCTACCTGTAATTCAGGTTCCCAGGCACAGGCCCCATCCCAATCGTAGTGGGAGAAAGGTTCTGGTTGATGGGAGGAATAACTACGCCTGCATTCCCAGCATAGTCCAAGCTGCTGCTGCTGGAATCTTTTAGGCAGGTTTGAGGACTTATTTTAAATGGGTAGATCGCACTGTCATAGAGGGAGCTCAGGTTGGAGGATCGGTCTGCTTTCTCTGCATCAGCTTTAGAGCGCTTCGCCTTCAACAGCTTTGCATCTCTGCTCTTCGAGTCAACGCCGAAATCCTGTTTGGGAAGGTAAGCATCACCTTTCTCTCACAGTCATGTTTAAAAAGTAGCTTAGAGTAGTGCATGCGGGGGGGAAAAAAAAACAAAGTCAAAAGCCTAAACCTGCACAATTCTCCAAGTATTTGATGGAGATGGAATTATTTTTAGTATAAAACCTCTGTTTTCCACTAAACAGGAGGAGACTTGTCAGGGTCCCAGCACCCTCTGCAAATAAGTCAACTTAGAATGGGACTGGAAATGATAGAGGAATAATAGCCATATCATGTGTCACTTCCCAAGACATGAAATAAGAACGCAGCCCAAGGTCACCTCAAAGTCACTCTGAAGCCTCTACTCCTTAGTATGTGATTGAAAGTAAAATCTTAATTTTGGAGAAAGTGCTTTAACACAGGCAAACAACAGCATACAAGCATGTTTTCGACATTCAACACAAGTTATGCTTCCCAACTGATTCTCCCTTCAAGTAACCGCATCATAATGCAGTTTACCTGCAAAGGACTGGCCAAATAGCCGCTTGCAAAACGGCTGAGCAGAGCAGTAGAGCAACCTTGTAGCAGCCTGAGAGCTAGAATCAAAGACACAAAACTTCTACACCACAGCCTGCAGGCTGTATGGCACTGAGGGTCGAGAGCTGTGGGGGCACAGGCCGAATGTATTGCCTTGAATCAGGCAGCAACGTCTTCAGTGCTGTTTAGACTCATAGTGGCCTCCAAAAACGAGCTGTTCTGGCACATCACACTTACCTTGTCTTTTCTAAAAGAGTGAAATGGACAATTACGCTTGTATTTTTGCTGTGAACTGAAACCGCTGCACATACTTACACAGCGATTTGAAAAGATGAAAAACACACAAACAGGTTTGGAAAACAAAGATGGACCAACCTGGACACCAAGCATTTTTCTTTCTTCTAAAAGATCATCTTTGTCCCTTTTGCTGATTTTTGATTTCTTTTGTAATTGATGGTCTCTGGCATCTTTCTGAATCTTTAGTTTAAGCTCCTGAGTAAATCTACGTTCCATATAAGGGGAAGAAGGGGGGAGGAGAAGAAAAAAAAAAAAAAAAAAAAAAAGCTTCTGTTAATCTCCGTATCATCACCAGCTGGTGTTCAGCACAGGCTCCTATGGCCTTTCAAGTAACCAAACAAACCATGCCCTTGCAACTACTGAGAACAGAGCCAAATGGGATGTATCCATTAAACCCAATGTGACAAGCGCACGCTCTTCACATCACAGCAATAAAGGGGTCTGCGTCTCAGTTTGGCGTAGACGCAGGCAGTGGATACAGTGTAGGAGTACGCTACCCAATACGGCGCGACACTGGGAGCGCACGCTGACGAATTCACGTCCTGACAAGGTAATACGGCAAACACGCTGCTGAAATGCAGTCCCTTTCAACTCTTCTACATCCAGCAAGGCCAAAACCAAACCAAACCCAAGACGTTCGGTGGCTGTCAGCTCTGCAAACCCAGCATGCAACCTTCAAGCAAGACGGCTTAACTTCCATCTAATACTAGCCTGCTTTGAGGAAGAAATGAACAATTTACCTTTCAGCAAATCCATCCTTGTTAAAGAAATCACACTGCAGGAGTTCAGCACAGGATGGCCTTTTGTCTGGATCTATCTGCAAACACTTCTGTCAAATCAACATAAACACGAGAAGGCAAATGTATTAGAAATGAAACAAAGGCTTTAGCACACCCAAATGAAGTCAAGAAAAAAAAGCTCCAAAACTCCCCCTTCTAGGGCCTGGTAGATTGAAACAAGCCCAAGGGACACCAGTACCAAAAAAGTGTAACGTTTGCTGGCTGTTTCCCTTCTAATCACTAACCTTCACAAAACCTCATTGCACAGGGAATACCTGTCACACCAACAGATCGCTCTGCTCTCAGTAAACCTCCTTTGTTTGCAACCACATTTGTCCAGCTGAGGCTACGAATCTGTTTGGATCATCAGGCGTTTCAAATACAGTCACAGGGTTTTAAGGTTTTGTTACCCAACATATCAGTGCTCCAGACTACTGTGTGAAAGCATAAAAAACCCACTCCCGGGAAGGATTCTTCAGAATCTATTATCAAGTTGTAGGCTTCTCAACTCCCACGTATAAGAGGCACCGCTCCAAGAGCAAGGGAGACGTTTGGACGCCATCCCATCCTGTTTGCAGTGCCTCCACCAGCAGCCAGAGGGAGGGCCGGCAAAAACACTCCACATCTACACAGCTCTGCGAGCAAGTAGGGAGTACGGGGTCGTGTATTACCTAGAAAGCATCCACTTCAGTAGTAGATGAGGGGCAAACCGTGTTGGGAAACCATTCAAAATATCAACCGACGCAGTGAGGCGTGAAGGGGAGGCTCTCAACACACAAGCCCTTCTTCACCTTTCAAACCTCATTGAAAAACTTAATTAGTGGGGCACTGTATGCTACAAATCCTTGCTGGAGGACATGCAGATACCATTTTGGCTCTGAAGATGACAGGCTCAGCCTCCCCTGTCACCCAGGACGGTAGCTGTCGTATCCTCGCTCATTGCATGGGTCGTTGAGAGAACGCCAGTTGAACAGCCCCAGCTCTTTCCATGGGCTGTATTCAGTTCTCCAAGGTGAAGGACAAGTAAACTGAGAAATATGCATAGTAAGTGATCAGTTAATTACCTTGGCTAAATCTAGCACAGCAGCAGAGAGCTTGGGATATCGTTTCTCCAGAGATTCAGCCTCCTTCACTTCAGGCAACCTCATGCCAGCAAAGAGGGGATTTTTATAGAATAACTCTTGGTGTCTTGGAATTAAATTACCTGGAATAACACAAACAAAGCAACCACATGTAAGAAACACAAACAGTCCTGTGAAACATGAGAGAGGCTGAAATATGGGGTCAGCACTACTCTAAGTGCCGCGGTCTGGGCAGTTCTCTTTACACTGGTGTGCTGTAAATCGATGCTGTACTCACAAGCTCCTAGCTCTTCCTTTGTAGAGGGCACTAAGAGCACACACTCTCAGAAACAGTTCAGCACACACCACTGCCTTTCTCCTCATTCCCTTCTCCCACCAAAACTTATTTGACCCCTTCATTGCAAACCAGGCACCAGGAGCCCACCAGGCTCTACTTACCCAGGCACTTGGTGATGTGGTAGAGCTGGTCAATGTCTGAATCTCCAGGGAAAAGGGGCTCTCCTGTAAGCATTTCTGTTATCAGAGAGCCAATAGCCCATATGTCCACAGCCCTGGGAAAAAAACAAAACAAAACAAAATTAAAAAACAAAACACCACCTCAGCTCAGCACAGCTTCATTTGTCCCTGATTTAAAGCCTGGGCCAGGCCAGCACACAACACATCTTTCACAGGTTACAAGCCCCACTGCTAAACAGCGGGACAGCTGTGTTGGAAGTTTAAAAGTGCTCTGATTAACAGCAAAGATTCGGCTCTTGAAGCAGACAAACGCTGCCAGAAGCCTGGCAGATACAAAATCAGGTTCCAAACCCCAATGCTTTAAAAATACTAATGCAACATAACTCATCAGTAGAATCCTGCGCTTCAGAGAGAACTCTGAGGGCTCTCCTCACCTTTTGAGCCAGGAAAGCCTAGCACCGGCAGCAGTTAGCTGCAGAGCAGGAGAGAGATGAGGAAGGCGTAAACCTTTACAAGTGAATACCCAGGGAATGCTGAACAGCACTCCTGCCAAACAGTAGTCCCCTGCCTCCCAAAAAGCAAAGCACTCCCCTCCATACTCCCCACAAGCCCACGACCCTTCCGGAGCCTTGCGTGCCAGTCTTACTTGCCATACTTAGTATCTCCCACCAGCAGCTCTGGAGCTCTGTACCACCGGGTCGCCACGTACTCTGTGTAAGCTTCCCCAGAAGCTGCGAGGGTACGGGCAAATCCAAAGTCACACAGCTTTACAACTCCTGACTGGGACACCAGGATGTTCTCCGGCTTAATATCCCGATGTATTATCTGCACAGAAAAGCAAGTAAAGACAAGTGAATTCCCCATTTCCATAAAATAAATGGACTGGCTCACCAAAAATAGTTGCTTTCTCACATCCAGGTAGAGAGTTACATTCCTGCAAGCCTGGTGAACATATGGAGTCTGTCAAGACAGCTAGGTGTACACAAGTGCTGAACCGAGAGCACAGGTAAAAACAGAATATCTAATTTGTGCACAGAGAAGCATTTTTAATGCATCTTTCTGCAGATGTTCCGCAGGTATATTTACTATCAGTATTTTAACAGGCACAATTTATTACGCTTGAAAAGCTGGCCTTCTCCACAAGTTTAAAAGCTGTAAATATTGCAAGGGCCACAGGCACGTCCTGCAGTTCAATATGAATTCAGGAGCTTTAGGAATTCTTAAGGGACACAGTTTCCCAAACATAAACATAAACAATGAACACATGTGTGTTCATGTATATAGTTAGACAACTAGAACTAAACTGGGAAACCTGATAGAAACAAAAACCTAGAAATACTGAAAAGAAAAAGCAAGCCCACACATTTACACAGACACTACCAGAATCAAACTTGTTGAAAGAAAGAATCCCCTTCTGCAAAATAAGCCACCCTACAATAAGATGCCAGCAGGTATTGAATCCCCATGGACTCCTGCACCTTTCCTTTGAAACATTCTCACAAATCAATCAGAGACAGACTACTGGGTTAGCTGACATCAAGCTCTGACATTTTATATTCAATTTCGTCTGTCCCTTCTGCTCTCCCTCTGCCTTATTAGCCAAAGCTTTATTTCTCCAAGGGCTGATACACACCAAAAATACACCCTTCTGTATCTATTCCTTCAAGGCTAACTGCAGAGATGAATTATCGTGCGTACTTACATTATGACTGTGACAAAAGGCGATTCCTCTCACGATCTGAAACAAGTACTTGCGAACCCTGTTGTAGTCCAGTCCGTTTGGAAACGCCTCAAGGTCATCAAGCACCGTGTGATCCACAAATTCAAAGACCAGATACCAGCGTTTCTTCTTTTTATACACTTCCAGCAGGTTCACGAGGTTCTCATGCCTGAGTTGCTGTTACAAAAGAGGAAGCATTTTGTGAGAGACTGACTGCATGTAACGGGTAAACTGCGGCCAGGTACTTTTAACCGCAACCCAGCTGATGCGCTGCCCTGGAATGCTCTTCTTGTCATGGCCCTCACATTTATTTATTCTTAAAATCATCCCATTTATATTTTAGAATAGGTTCTACTTATCCATTTTTTTTTAACATTATCTGGAGGATTTCCACCACCTCATATATGTGGACACCTGTTTCTGTAACCCCAAAATGAACAACCCCTGTCTAAGGACATTTCTTCTTCATGGGGATGCTCAGAACACACCGTCCTGTAGCTGGAAAAAGCCCATGCATTGTGCTTGTCACAGTCCTCTCCTCACATAAGAGGTGACAGAAACTCGTGCCCTGATCTTGACAAGTTTTAGAGCAAGCTTATGTTCCACCCGAGAGAAATCTTGATGAATTCAAAAAGAATTCTAGAGGAGCGTGTGATTAACACGTGACAGACAACAGGCACCTAACAGCATCTCTCTAAAGACTTGCCGTGGCGAAGGCAAATCCAGAGGTCCCCAAGCTAGCAGGAAAGACAAAGCAGGACAGTTTGTACTGGAAAGCTCAGCACTCTGCCAAGTACGTCTGTGACCGCTGCGAGAAAAAGAACAGGGCATTTAGACTCCAACTCTTCTAGGAAGCGTTCTCCCCAAGGGGACCAAGCAACCCTCAGGACAGGGCACAAGGAGCAAGGCTAGCTACCCCTTCCAGACAGGATTCAAAGGATTGCTGAAAACACCTCTCAACCTTTCGTTTTAAAAGCCTCCTGTCCCAATAACCTAAAGCTGATTCATCTCTTGTCTACCACGTTTCCAGTTGGTTCTCCTCTTGACCTCTGTCATTCCTTTCTCCTTTAAAAAAACCCATCTCTTACATACCCATTTAAAACAAAAGCAGCTACAATATCCCTCTGTTCTACAGAGCTGTCAGTTCATCACCAACTACTCAGGGACTGAATGTTAATTTTTTTCTAATAAGGCTGATAGAAGACTTTTGTTTTAAGTTCCTGCCACACCCAAAGCCTTTCTGTTGGCACTACCAGCTAACATACATTTACCTTAACTAACACGTGCCAGAACGCAAGCACGTTGAATGGCTGAAAGGGAAGGTCAGTATTCTTACCTGTAATAGCTAACAACTAAACAGTTTGTGTTGAATTGTGTCTGATGGATTCAGAGTTAAAATTGACCAGCCAAGCACTTGAAGAGATCTTTTTTTTCAGTTTTATGCAGAGAGGGAAGCTGAAAACAATTTAAAAGAAAACCCCTGCAACTTGAATGAACAAAAAACAGTGTGTTTTCTGACCAGTTAAGAATTCACCTCCAATTTGTTACACATTTGTATAACTAGTTTCTAACACACCACTTCAACAAAACAGACCACGCTACAACGCGTAGTTATTCATTAGCTTGGGGCCTAGCAGGGAAACGTCATCGCAGGCTGCCTGAAGGCAGCACCATAGCCCAGGGATTGCGACCAAGAAAGATGCGAAAGGACTGCAGAGCTCAGGGACTTGTAGGGAAACGCTCTGCCCGTCTAGAGGGGTCGTTAGCCAACCGACACCTGGGTCTGTCAAAGACCCAGATTTCTTGGAAGGTCTGAAAAGCAAAAATTTTAAG
>WHYT01015159.1:121809-146408 GCA_009806455.1 Tetrax tetrax | reverse complement strand
GGGGAAATTCTCTCTTCCTACCGGTAAAAAACAGCTTCAAGAGGCCCAAACAAGTAGCAGACAATGAGACTTTTATGTCAATGCATACGCTTCACGTAGTCTTTATCTGTGCGGTTTGCCCGTCAGCGCTGCGCCGTGCACGGGGGAGCCCGGGCGGTGGGAATTTCCCAATGGGAACCGAGCAGGGGATGGATAAACGCGGCAAACCCGGTACTCGGGCACTGGGATGCACTGCCCAGGGAGGTGGTGGAGTCACCGACCATGGGGGTGTTCAAGAAACGTTTGGATGTTGTGTTGAGGGATATGATTTAGCTATGAAGTATTGGTGATGGTTGGACTGGATGATCTTTTAGGTCTTTTCCAATCACGATAATTCTGTGAACCCCCACCCCGGCCGCAGGCGGGGGCCGCAGTGGGGCCGGCTCCCTGCCGAAACGCTCATTGCTGGAGATGGGGTTGGCTTTTTATTTATTCATTTACTGGGTGACGGACGCTTAAACACAGCAGCCGGAGCGGAGCGGGGCAAAGGGCTGGAACCAGAACACCGGCGCGCTCCACCGCCCGCCTTCCCAGCCGGGCCGGGCCGGGCCGGGCCGACCGGTGCCAGATCCCGGCCGGAAGCGGAAGCGCTGGGTCCGGCGGCGGCAGCGGGCGGCGGGGTGGAAGCGGGCGGTTCCTGCTCAGTGGCGGTGAGTGAGTGCGGCCGGGGGCTGGCTCGGCTCGGCTCGGCTCGGCTCGGCTCTCACCTCCCCTCCCTGGGCCGCCCCGATAAGGGGCACGCTGGGTGCCTGCGAAGGAGACGAAACGCGGAGGAGTTAGACAACGTTTATGGGGCAATAAGGGTTGAGTAGCAGGGACTTCCGTATTTTTAATATATTTGCGTATTTATACGTATTAATTTAATGCATATTTATGCGTGTTTAACCCGTGGAAGAGCCCTTGCTTTGGGTTTAACTGAGCTGTAGCTGTGCGCTGATGCAGTGTGGCTGACGCTTCTGCAGTTAACGCTCCCGCCTAGCCCGGCTGCTTACACCGCCCTGGAATTGCTCCGAGCTGTTTTGTGGCGGTAGGGGGGTGTTGTTAACCCAAACCCACATCTGACTCGTTCAGAATCACTTTGCTTCTAAGTTTATTTTTGTCTTTGCCATCCTAAAAAGAGGCTTCCAGCTTTTTAATGAATGAAATCTGCTTAGAGCAGCCACTGTACTTCCCTTACATCTCCATGTTGGGGGGAAAAAATCTGAATGGAAAGTGTTAATTAGTGTGTTTTCTTCCAGCGTTTCTAATTCTGGGATGTTTCCAGTCTTCTAGAGGCTGTAGTTCTGCTCTCTCTGCAGCGTTAATATGCAACAGCGTTACATGAAGCAAGTTGGTTCTTAGAAAATGTGCTGATGCTAGTTATTGATTAAACGTGTACCTTGTCTTCTGGGCTGAAGTGTTGCATTTAAGATGGTAATGTAACATGGTTATATAAAGTGTATGGTTGTGTCATATTTGTGTTATACACCAATGTGAATCAAAAAGCATTAAGTCTTTAGTTGTATAGCATGGTGTAAGAAGATAACTTTATTTAGGGAAATAAATTCAGGTAGAATGAATCTCCTTGCATGTAGCTGACTACAAAATTGCTGTGCAAATTCAGAATAGAAGCGAATACTGTTGTCATCTTTTCTTCTGACTCCCTCCCCCCAAAAATAGGTGTACACCCACAGTTTGCTTCACTGATGATTGCACTAACAGTTGGACTTGATGCATCTCAGTACAAATTCAGAGCCATTAGTTTGTGTTTAACTGTTGTTTTGCACCAGGAGGTGCTGCTCTGTTACAGTCCTGATAAGAAAGGCACTCAGATTCTGTAAAGTATAATCTCAAAAGCTATTTGTTAGAGCTAACTGTACAAAGAAAGAGGGCAGCATTGATAATCTTGTGTCCTTTCAGGTCCTGGGAGCCCCAAGTTAAGCAGCGTTGAACAAACCTGCTCTGATTCACACTCAGCGTGTTGTGCAGATCCTGCCCATAGAAAGGGTTACCCCGTTTCAGTCACTTGAACTATTAGGGATTATTTTACAAGAAAACAACTCTATTCATCATTGCTACTGTAAAACCCGAAAGGATACTCCCGTGAGAACTTCCTGCCTTTTTAGATAAAGGGAAGGACATGTAGATGGTGTAATCGCAGGTGCTGAGTGGGAGCTGCCTGCAGCCTCCTGTGTTACAGCTGCTGGGCTTATCCAGGAGCCGTGGGTTGTTAGCACAGGTTAACTACTCAGGTTAACTTGTGTGGATCACCAGCTCCTTGGTGTACGATGGCCTTCAGGTCAGGATCACTCTAACTGCCCTAGTATGTCTCTCTTTAAAGCAAATGTGCTGTTTGGTGTCGGCTGTAAATCTACATGGCTTGAGAAGCTAAGCAAGAAATTGAAAATATAAACTTTCTGTGTGAGCACATGTATCAGCTGGAACTTAATTATCTGAGGAAAATTATAACAACCAGGGAGAAGGCAGAGCTATTTTGGGATAGTATGCTGTGTGAATGCTCTGCTTTGAAAATACACATTCCTCCTACATAGTCACCCATTAGCCAACATTGCTGCTTCCACTGTTGGTTTTGTGGGTGGGTTGTTTTTTTTTTTTTTTTTTTTAAAAAAAACCCAAATAACATTGAGTTTGGACACAGCTGAACTTGGGAAGTAACTTCCTCAGCTTCTGCTGAAATCAGCTGGCCAGCTTTAGAACTCATCTTGAACATGGTTTCTTTTCAACAGTTTGACCAGAAATGTAGATTATGAGGATGTTGGGACACACTGTGAAACCTTCCTTTTTTGATAAAAAGCTTTACTGCTGCGAGCAGATTGCTGTTTGCAGCAGCTATAAAGTCAGCAGCAGGTGATGGAAGATCCTGCTGAACCTTTGTGCTGCTGAATTTCACAGGGAAAATGCTTGGATATCACAGAGCTAAGCATGAGAGAGAAACCCAAGTGACAACTGACTCTATAATCTTTTTTATTCTCCCTTTAGTAACAGAAGAACGCTACTGCTCTGTGAGTTTGTGTTAAATCACTTCTATGATAGCAATGGTAGTCATTGCATTCTGTTTGTACTTGATGTGCTTCTTATGCAAGAGTTGAGCTCTTAGTCTAGACTTCCCATCAGAGTCTACACGCAGATTTTGGCTGTATGGGAACAAGGAATCTTTCAGCTTTTTAAAAGATAGTGTCCCTTTCTGAATGAGCAGGGAGACAGAAAAGAGCAGGAAGACCAAGTTATTTATAGATTCCAAATACATAAATATGCGAGGACCTACTGCATCTTAGCTTACTTTGCACACAGCTGTTTCTAATTCCGTGTCAAAATGATTTAAAAAAAAAAAAAAGCATCCGTTTTACGTGATCTGTGTACTGAGGTGTTATATCCTAGTGTCCACCTTTGAAAGTGCCTCCATTTTGTCCTTTCTGATAGCCCCAACTTCACATCAGAGAGGGATTTTTTAGTGTTTTAAAAAAAAAGAAAGTAATCTTCTCGTTTGGTAGCATTTACATGTTGCGGGTATATAACAATTCAGAAACAATTCCTGTTGCAAAGGAAGCCAAAATGTTTATGGTTTTCTTTGCAATGCCAGCCAGCCTTGATAATGAGCTGTAGCTCAGCTCTGAGTTGCATGTTTTTGCAGGATGCTGCTTTTTGTGGTTCTCAACTCTGAGAAATCTTAAACCTGTGCATTGTAAAGGAGAAAAGAGAAAGAAGAAGAGAAAAAGGGCTTATTTCCTCCAGTCTCTCCAGGGTAGCTATTCATCTCCTTTATATCAGTAAAAACTGTAAAGAACCTACTTCATCTTTATTCTAGCATCATCAGGACCTCTGTGATTGTATTTTTTTTTGTTTTTGCATAGAAGGGTAAATTATTGCAACTTACTGAAGTGCTGGAAAACTCAGTTTGTTCTTTTTCTTTAGGCAAAAATGTCTGCAGCATGCGACTTCGTTGTGCTCCACACTGGGCAGAAGATGCCTCTCATAGGACTGGGAACTTGGAAAAGTGAACGTGGCCAAGTAAGCAGAGAACGATCCAATATTGTGCTCTCAACTAGAATTTGTGTTTTGTGCACTTTTTTGGAAGACCCTAGATCTGAGGCCTGGATCCTTCGCTGGGATGGTTTTAGTCTTAGGTGCACTGAAGTCAGTGGAAGGAATGTATGTGTTCACATGACTCAGGCCTTAAGGCACAAAAGCAGCAACAGCAGATCCTTTAAGACTTGTTACCCCAGGCCTCGGGCAGCGGTGCTCTGGGGGATGAACCCAGAAAGAGACCAATAAGGGGGTGAAGAGCTGAGACAAGGAAAATGCTGTAATATGGGGCCTGGCCCTTCTGGGAAATCCTTACGCTTCCAGTCTGCCCAGACGTCCCTCTGGGTTGGGCTGATGACTCAGATGAAAGTATTATTTTGAGAGGCAAGAACTCGAGTTGTTCTTGAGTTGTCCTGAGTCCTGTTCCAGTGGTCAGCCTATGTTTAAGCAGAAGAACGAAGAATTTGCTTGGGTCTTCCCGCTTTTAGGCTAAGGCGGCTAATGTGTCATGAGACATTCACGCTGCTTCTAAATGCAATGAATTGGCAAACACCATGCTTGGAAATAATTCTGTGCATTACTACGAACTGTCTGTTGGAATGTTTGCGTGTTACGGACTGTGGCTCCTGTGGTAATGCTACTCGCCCTTGTCTCTCTTTTTTTCTTTCTCTTTCATTTATTTAAAAGATAAATTCACGGAGGCAGAGATTGCCTTTAACAGCAAGTATGTGCAGTGTCCAGCAGGAGTGTCCTCTTGCTTGGTGGAATTTTTAGTTGTTATTGTTGTTTTTAATGTTGTTTTTAGTGTCTTTTGTGTTAGCTTTGTGATGATTCAAATTTGGAGTATGCCTGATGACCCTGTGCTCCTGACCTGTCTCAGGATGACCTGTTGTGCTATTCCCTCATCTTAGCTAGAGGAAAAGGTGGGAAACAAACTATAAAAATTAAATATATTCAGAGCCATTTTATTATTGGTCTTCCTGTCCAAACAACTGTCAGGACAGTGGATCTGTTGGGAATAGGAGCTGTGCTAATGTGGAAGCTGAGTTGATGTGAGAGCTCAGTCAACCTCTTAAGTGAGGACAAGGGTGCATGTTCAGCTCTGTCACTTAAAACAGCAGCTAACAGCTGAATGAAGTTTATTAACATACAGGAACTTAATGGATTAATTTCTGTGTACCCAAAGCAATTTAATGTGCATTGTGCTGAAACAAGTGCCTGAAACTAAACAAACAAAATATGAATGCGTTGTTTATTTTGTGCACTAACTGTTCTGAGGAAAGTGCGGTCTTACAAAACAACATGGAAAGATCCTACTTGTGCATAATTTAAACCTAGTTCAGATGGATTTTGCCACAGTAAGCAGCACTTCTAGCAGGTGAATCACACTTGGTATTCAGGGATCTTCTCTGGGGTCCTGTGGAAGTCAATGGGGGGTCACTTCTGGGGAATATTTACTTCCTTCAAAGACTCGCTCCTAGAATGTAGTGAAGACATGATCTAGAAAGTGCAGTGAAAATGATGAGAGGTAGCGAAGTTGCTTCTATTCCTTTCCTATGGAATAAATAAATTAATATTTATCACTCTTCAAAATGGCTTGCATTGTTTGCATTTTTTAAATGGAGATTTATCTAATTTAGAAGCATACCAGCAATTTGGCAGAGTGTCCAATTGGTTTACCCTTAAAAGGACATGATGTAGTTCACGGGGAATAATTGTAACTGTGAATTAAAGACTGAAGGCCAAAAACCTAGAGATGTGGAAGAATAATAATTGGTTGTTACTATTCCTGATCCTAAACAAGCCTTGTCTTTGTAGGCAGATCTTAGCAGTCCGGTACAAAGGAGTCATCACAACCCTAGTTCCCTAGACAGTAAGAATAGAGAGGGGGAATTATCAAATCTAAATCCACGTTGGCAGATTAACTTAAAATGATACAGTGTTTTCTGATGTACATGATCAAATGCTGGAAGATAAATTTATTTTATGTGTTACCATGGGAACCGGATGGAGGGCTATTGAACAGAAGGGAACACAGCGCGGAAGCTTATGAACTGGCAGCATGAATGAGTTCAAAGAGAAGTCCATTCAGACAGGAGCATCAAGAATATCAGCAGCATGTTTTTTAAATATTGGAGCTTGATTATCTGTAATCCTTTAATGTTTAGTTCTCTTCTCTCAAGCGGGCCATGCTTTTAACATGAAGGATTGGTCCCCACCAGAGAAACAGTCTAACCTGCTGTGGCAGAGGCAGAATCTGTGGGGGAGGGAGATGGGGGACTGAGGGAAGTTGTATTTTTCTGTGCAAAACTTCAAGGAAGCTGAAGAGGAAACGTGTACCTCAGAAAACCAGTCAGACTGGGTGTCTTGTGACAGGATTGTAGCTATAGAGGAGACTGTTTAGTTCTTTAAAAGTTTGATAGACAATCTAGAGAATCCTTGTCAGATGCACAAAAATTCACTACTGCTCCTATTAAGGGAGGAACTTGGATTCCACATTTGAAGGATAGGAGGCAAAACTGTTTTAGGGAACGTCAGCTGTACGACGGCATTACTTATGTGGTGATCTGAGTTCCTTTTCAGCAAATCTTAGTACAGTATGTACAAACTGTGATATAGGAATGCTTACGTTCTGGCCATATCGCATCTGAGTATCATGTGGACTGATGATCTGCTTTTTTCCTGTTTCCTGTCAGCAAATGTACTTGAACTGCTAAAACGTGACAGCTTTGCAGGAAGCAGGGAAGGCTGTCACAGCCTCTTCTTTCCAAGTGTTATTGGCTGGAACTGAGTGAAAACCTCTTCATAATGGGGCTGTGCAGAAGAGGCTCCCTAGTCACTTGAACTCTGTGTGCCTTGGAAGTATGGCTTGTTAGTTTTTCACCTTGTGATGGGTGAATTGAAGAACTGGAAATCTAGTAATGGATATTATAATGAATTGGAACCTAGAGATTCTGTTTCTGAATCTGCCACTGATTGTTAGCAATATCATGTTCCTTCATCTTCAAAAACAAAAGAGGATGGGTGGGAAGGCCAAATCTGTCGCTAGGATGTGTAAATGGGTGTGTAGTTCCTAGGACTTTGCTATACAGTGAAGGGGAGTAAGGCTTCAGCTGCAATACTGTGTCTGTCTGGGGGCAAACCACTTCAAGAAAAGCATGAACCATCTGACGAGACAGCATCAAGAGTGACGCAAGGTTTGGGAAGGGTGCGTTGTGATGAGAGGTGGAAGTGCTTACCGTTACGTGGTCAAGAGAGGTTTGAGAGGAGGCATGCTGGTGCTTTCCAAATGTGCAAAAAGCCCTCTCAAAGGGGAAGCTGTGGATTTCATGCTTGTGAGGAACAGGATGTGGCATCAGGGCCATACTGGTTAGACATCTAAAAGGCTTTGAACATAAAGATACCTAAGCATTGGAACAGGCTGGCTGTCACTTACAGGAAGTGTTTTGAAGAGGTGGTTTAGACTTAGTTGGCCCTGCTGTGGGGCATGAGGATAGACGAGATGATGTCTTAAGATCCTTTTGGACCTGCTTTCTGTAGTTACTTAAGCTGTGTGACTCAGCTTGCCTGATGCAAAATGAACTCCATAATTGCTCCTTCCATAGCAGTATTGACAGGCTAAACTAAGGAATACATGGGAAGTTTGATAGATCCTTTGGCTATTGTTATTTCACACCAAATATCCAGAGGGATATGAATCTCCAACTGCTTCTGTTGTCTTTTCTTTTTTTTTCCCTGCCCCCCAGGAAATGCATGTACCTGTCTGAACATAATCTCAAAAATACAAAACTTTCTGTTAGAACAAAGCACTCTTCTTAAATTTACATCTATCTGTTAATAGAGGTGGTTTTTCCTCCTCCAGAAATGCTTTTTTTTTTTTTCCACATTTTCTCTTGACTGTTTGCCTTCTGCGTGGAACAGGAATTCTCAGTTGGAATGTAGGCTGAGAGTAGTTTACACAATTTTTTACACAGATTTTTCCTAAATCCTAACCTTATTTAAATAACCAGTACCAGTTTTTTAGTGTTAGAAATTTATCAAAACATGCTGATACACAAGTATGGCCTCCTGTTTATCACTTTGCAGAGACATTTTTTGAGCGCCTTATCCCTAGTTTTCTGTGAGTGGTGCCTACTTTAACTTTGTGGCAAATTTTGTGCCTCTTTGGATTTAAATAAATTCTTATCCTGGTAGAGGAAGTGGGATATTAGTACAGACAAAGAGCACCACTGTTTTTCCTTTCCTTCCTGCTTCGGCTCCATAACCCTCACCTTTTTGGAGGGTGGATATTGAGTCTTAAAATCCTTTAATATGTCTCAAGTGATATCAGAATTACCACGACCTTGACTTTGTAGTGACCTTCCAAGGAATGTCTTTGTAAAAGTGAAACAAAGACTGTAAATACCATCCTGCTAGAGAAAGGAAGAGCTTGCTTCACTGCTGTGATAGAAGTGCTTTGTCATTCTGGCTAAGGGAAACTGGTCTGCATTCCAGTTTTCCTCTCAAAATGCCAAAGAATGCAGTCAGAATATCTGTGTCTGCATTTACTGCATTTCTTGACAAGAAAAACAAATTAAATCCACCAGTAGAAGAGAGATCTCTTTCACATTTGATTCCCCTTTCTCTTTCTGTAGCATCTGAAAGCAGGACTGTACACGTCTTTAATTGGCATTAATAATCTTGTCAGCTTTAAAATTTAAAATGCTGGTACTTTGATTAAGTTGAAATAAATCAATTTCTCTAGCCTTTGTGGACACACTTTTAAAATCTCTTGACAAAGGAGATGTAATCTCTAGAAGTACATTAGAGCCCTTTTGCATCGAACCTTATCCACAGAGTAAATCGCGATCTCCCACAGTTTAGAGAGAAAAGTCAGTGAAAAGCAATGTATAGAAACTGCTGTACAGATAAGATGTACTCTCACTGTAACCCTTCGGATGGATGGATGTAAAAGAGAACATGTGCTTACTGTCCACTGGAAGTTAAATGAAATAGATTTTACTTCATACTCATCAACTTAACGGGAGATGATGATGATGACGCTGAAGTCTGTAGTAATTCTTGGTTCTTGCCAACGTGTTGCTGTTGGCAACACCTTGATTGTCAGCAATGTGGAAAGCAAAATGGAAAGTTGAGAGCATCATGCAGGCCATGTGCTAATGTTCAGCAATGTAGTGACTTTCTTTGTTGTGCAGTCAGTGAGAATGAGACATGAAGGCAAAATGTGCCATAAAATAGCATTATATCGGAAATTAAGTGTTAGCGGTTGAACCAAACCCAAACTCTAGCAATTCTGGAATTAAAACCCAGGCTCTTCCTTTACTGGGAGGAAGGAGATCTATTCCAGGCTTGACTGACATTGATCAATTGGTCTGTTAGTTCCAAAAATTTTGTCTTCCTAAGCTATGATTTATTTGAAAAATGCTTCTTAAAGCTCATTTTATATTTAAGAAAAGCATGACAACTGTAGTTAAGAATGAATCCCTATTCTCAGCTGTAGTTAAAAATGAATCCCTGTTCTGTCTGGTCAGTTCTTGCATGCTTGGCCTGTGTGCGTGGTCTGCTTTCTTGTTCTCTCGAGTGTCTGTTAGCAGTTAGCTCTTCGTTCTTGAAGGTCTGTGCCACAGAGAACCGTATCCTACTCCGTTTGTTTCATGACCTTATGTAGATCTGCACTTTGGGAGCGTTCCTCACTAAGGCCCCCCTTTTTTGTTTTTTTTTTCTTTTTTTTTTCTTCCAGTGACATCTCCCTTTTCACTGATGGCATACTCTGTTTCTGATTACAGGTGAAAGAAGCAGTGAAATATGCCCTGAGCGTGGGTTATCGCCACATCGATTGTGCAGCAGCTTACAGCAATGAAGCAGAGATTGGTGAGGCTTTCCAGGAATGCCTTGGGCCCAACAAGGTAAAAACACAAGAACCACCTTGCTAACTGTGTGTTGTATCAAAATTTATAACTGTGACATGAAAGTAGACTGTAAAGTTATTGTTTGTGGCATTTCTTCCTTGTCTATCCCAGCTGTTTGTTATTAATCAGGAGCAGGCATGAAAGACGGCTTTCTCTCCACTGTAACCATCCAGACTGTCAGGAGGAGAAAAGATGGTCAGGAATATTTGCATGGAAACTACAGAAAATGTCTTTTTGAATCCCACCCCGCAAAATATCCCAATTTGGGTGTTCAAAAAATTAGAGGTTCCCAGAATCACTAGTTAAAATTGAAAATGTTTGCCGTGATTTATATGAAAAATTGCTCTAGTTTGGTGGGTAGCCACAGCAAATTTGGTGACTGGGTTTTTAGGTTATAGATCAAATATGAGTGATGTATTTGATTTTAAATCAGTGATTGCATTTGAAGGTTTAGTAACTGTGACTCTAGGGCCTGCAATGAGAGTCCATGGCCTAGATATAAAGAAATGTGACTGGCATTCGTATGGATGACCTGAGGTGGAATCTTAAATCCATCCCCCTGCTCTTGTTGGCCTGAGGGGCCAGAAGGATTACCTGTAGAGCTGCAGAGCTCCTGGAAAGAAAGTACTTATCTTCCTGCTTTCCTGCTGCTCTTGCCTTGGCTTTAGGGCAATCTTTTTGTTTTGTGATTAGCTTGAGAGAGGCTGTTTTCAGCTTGCCCCAAGGATTCCTTCCTACTAGATATGGTAACTAATATAGGGAAGCATAGAACTCTTTTATTCAGTTCCTATTAGCTAGCTAACTTAAAACTAGATTTTTTAGAACATCTTGCTCTTTGAATACAGCAATCATATGTGAGGCACACAAATAACTGAATGGTTGGAGGAGAGAAACTAAGCAATTAATCATTCCAGCTTCTACAAAGTATAGACTTGAGTGAAACTTGGCCCTATATAGGTCAGTGAGAAGTGCCCTCTGATGATCTGCTTCAGCTTGCCAAATATGATCTCCCTTGTGCGTTTTATACTTCCTAGTTACACAGCTTTCCATTTGTTTAATTTCTGTGTCTTACCTTTCCAATACAGGGTACAGGGCATTCAGTTCTTACTGTGTTCCTCCCAGAACCTAGAAACTCAAGTGCAGAGGTTTGGGGAAACTTCTTCTGTGTATTTTCCCACACTGTTTCCATGAGAAACATTCTTCATTTATAACATCTGATGAGTATAACAAGTTTGCTGGTTGTGCTTAGAATATGTGAACTGTTAAACAGAAATTACAAAATTTACATATGAATAAACTGAGTAATCTTTCTTTTGGCCACATTACACTTAGTAGCGGCTTTAACCCTTTAATTGGAAAGTTTGGAGAAAAATGTATGTGTGTGTGGAGGGGACTGTTTTGTTTTTCAAAATTTCTAATGAATTGTAAAGTATTTGGCATACTTTAGGGCTTGTCAGTGTGTGTATTTCTCTCACTCTTCTCCATCCAGTATATTTTTGAAAGGTTTAATTTGTAGGTCCCATGTGTTAGGTTTTGGTTTTTTTTTTCTTTTAAACTGAAATTGTTCTATTTGTTTTACAGCTAGTAGGGAATTGCTACAATTCCCTTTCTGAACTTATTCCAGTAAATTATGCTCTCCACCCTTTCTTAAAGGCTATTAAAAGGGAGGACCTGTTTGTAACATCAAAGCTCTGGAATACCAAGCACCACCCAGAAGACGTAGAGCCAGCACTAAGGAAAACACTTGAAGATTTGAAACTGGATTACCTGAACCTGTACCTCATGCACTGGCCTCATGCCTTTGAGTAAGTTCTACCTGGAAGGGGCATCAAGAGCAGAAACCTCAGTTTTACATAAGTGGCTGGTGTTATATCCTGAGGACCTTCTTTCTGAGCTGTGAATTTCTTCCTGGTATACTGCCTGAGGGATGTGTTTCAGTGTGGCTAAGGTGTAGGCCTATGGACTGTCATGTAGACACTCTTTTCTACCCGTAACTTGTACGCTTACTCATGTTTGGTACATTCATTCATAGAAACAATTGTTTGAATTTCATTCTTCTTTGAATTTCAGTTGGGTGAGAATTTGTTTACTCTTAGATTTGTAGCACGTCTGTAAACATATAGTAGAGGAGATAAAATTTCTGGATTTGTGTTGAAGTAAATAGAAAAGGGATAATTGTTCTCATTATTTAACAATAATGAGGCTGGAAAATGGGTATTAAGTCTTCATTTAAAGTCTTTGAGCAAGTGCTTAATTTTTTTTAATAGTGAGAACAGCTAGGTAGTGAAATCAGGATCTCTAAACTTCTCACAGTTTGACACGGGTGCCAAAGTTGGGTAACTGAAAGTAGTCTAACTGGGAAAAAGTAATAAAGCTTTATGGGACAGGTCTCTATACTGAAGCTTGCCATCTTATACTAGCTGGAAATTTGGCTTGCCGTGAGATAAAATCTTTGAATTTAAAATATATTTGAAGTTTAAAATAGTCCAGTGTCTTCAGCTAGGCACTGGGGAAGTGTGGCAGCTGGTTTTGGTTCTACCATTGGCCTACATGGTAACCCTGAGGAAATACCAAAGCTGCTTTGTGCCTTAGTTTTACTTATCTGTAAAATCAGAATGAAGTGTTTTGTAAAGAAGACAACACTTTTCACTGAGAGTTATTAACTGTACTGGCGTGGCCAAGCACATGCAGTGTCACGGTGGTATCTGTATGAAGAGGAAATGAAAATGACTTCTTATGGCACTTTAATTGCAGTAAGTCTATTTGAGGAAAAATGAGAAGACAAAGTTCTCCAGTGAAGTGCTAAATACACTTATCCTACAACCCCATCAGAAGCAGAGCTCCTTGCTTTATTTTCTGGTAGATGGGGAAGCAATTCCCCCCCCTCCCGCACTCAGTAAAAAGGCAGGGGAGGAATAAATCTCCTGACCAGATGTTTGCATGGAGGCTTCACTCAACAGGGGCAACTGTCAGATTGAGGGGCTTCTGTCTGTTCTGCGAATTTGAGAACCATTTTTTTTCCCCTTCTAGTCACATGAATTGAATTTTACAAAGCATAAGACACTAATGATAAGAGGAAAGACGCTCAAAGTGTAAATATATTCCTCAGCATAACAGAATGAGGAAGTGTTCTCAACTAGAGCTGGTTTGGAGGAAGAGCTGTTAAAAATTCCCCCTGTTGTGAAACAGGTTTGTCTTTATTGAAAGAAAAAAAAATTAAACATTGCTTTGACAATAACATGTAACACAAATAATGGTGTATATTTAGATATTACTAATATTTAAATTTGATGTTGTGGAAACTGTTAACAAAACTGACACTGTAATAAAGCAGTTTCATGTTTTCTCATTGGAAGCTGTTCACTTTACAGATTTCTATTAGCTCTACTTGAACTGTTTTAATGTGTGGTTATCTATAATGCCTGCTGTATTGGGAGGCTGAGTAAATGAATGTTATTTACACTGAAATTAAAACAGACTTCCGGATGAAAATCACAGTGCCTCTGGGTCTTGAAAATTAACCTCTCAATATACAGCTTTTGACACATGAGGCTGCTTTTCTGAGTTGGGAGCCCATGAGGCTTTCAGAGTTATTTTCAGTTTAGATTTGTCAATGCTATGAACTAGAACCATCTCCCTTTGTCCCCAGCTGCTGCCATTTCTCACCCCGTTCCCTGCCTGGCTAGAGCAGTGTAGGCTGAGATCTGAGATGTGAGCTGGCAGTGTCCTGCAGTGGTTGTGAAGCAGCGCTCTTCCAGTGGGGTTGCTTGTACCCCTCCAAGCATGGACTGCTCAGGGACCAGTCGTAGCACTTTGGCAGTGTGGTGATGTCACCTGGCATAACCAAGTTCTTTGTGTGTGTGTTGTTTTTTTTGGTAAATTTTATTTTATTTTTTAAATGGGTTGGTATGACTAATTGGGAACACAACCAACCTATAAGCAACGTGTACACGTTAAGACTTCTCTGAGAATCTGTGTTTGTATCAATTACTGACACTGCTGCAGAATCCAGAGGGAGTGGGAAGGCCGGTGTACTTGGAATACAGTCTCTCCTAGACAGCTCTTAAACCAAGATCCCTTCGGTAGCAGGTCCAAACAGACTGAAGAATATCAGTCCTCTCTCAAAAACAAACTGAAAAACCAAAGCCACTCTCTGAGTTGCTGCTCTCTAAATCAACTGTTTTGCTAGGATCAAAGTGTGCAAAGAGCTGCTGCTGTGTATACAGTGGCTCATCAGTTTTGTGTAGTCACTACTGAGTAAGTAAGTAGTTCAAAGTACTGTGTAACAAGTTTACATAGGAAAGACTGTTTGTGAAATAATGTCTTATAGGTTAAGTCAGCATAATGGCATTCAGCAAATTCACTTCATTTGTACTCTGTCCACCAAACTAGGTATTAGCTTTTGAGAATACTTTGAGGAAAAATTTCTTTTAGTGAAGGACTAACATAATATCAATAATGTGGTATATGTACTTACACTTTACCTTTGATGCTCTAGACGAGGGGACAATCTTTTCCCAAAGAATCCTGATAACACGATGCGTTATGATTACACTGATTACAAGGATACCTGGAAGGCTATGGAGAAGCTGGTAGAAAAAGGCCTTGTGAAAGCCATTGGGCTGTCGAACTTCAACAGTCGTCAGATTGATGATGTACTAAGTGTGGCTACTGTCAAACCAGCTGTGCTCCAGGTAAGGTGAATAAAGGAGAGGACTGATACCTTTCCTATTTGTGCATAAGAGTGAAGGAGTTGCAAACTAATGCAAAATGTTTAGTACAAGGGGTGCAGCTTATGTACAGGAAAGAATATAGCCACCTCTGTGGGAGCAGGCATCCAGAGGGAGTCTTTCCAGGCACATTAATATGTTGGGGAGAAGGCTTATATCCATGTTTTATGGCTATTTATTCCTGCTTAGTTGAACAGGTCTGTGGAAGACTTCATCTGCCCTGTGAGGAACAATTTAGCATGTAAGAAAGACAGACTGTGGGGGAGTAACTTGAATCCCTTCTGTAGAGAGCTTCCTTGTTGGATGATCTGTTTGGTACCTGGGGAAAATCCACACTCTAAACTCAGGCAATCTATTCTCCTTTTCTGGTAAACTTAGCCTACCACACACTTTTTCATTCTTTCATTAAAGCTTATCTTTGTAGGGTTTTCCAGAATCTGGAATGACCTCCTGTGATGTGTTTGGTTCTGCTGTGCATTTGACTTCCTGTTTGTTGAGAGTTTTGTGTTTGTATCTGTACTCTAGCCACTCACCGTGGGTCATTTTCATAGGTCGAGTGCCATCCTTACCTAGCTCAGAACGAGCTGATAGCTCACTGCCAGAAACGAGGACTGGTTGTCACTGCCTACAGCCCCCTTGGTTCTCCAGATCGCATGTGGAAACACCCAGATGAGCCTGTGCTTCTAGAAGAACCTGGGATCAAAAAACTGGCAGAAAAATACAGCAAGTCACCTGCACAGATCATCCTCAGGTACAGAACGGTTGTAAGAGAGGGTGGCGTTTGGGACCCAGCCTTAAAAAAAAAAAGCAAAACACACAAGCTAGAAGGAATCTACCTAAAGTGTGTGTTCTTCCACATCGGTGGGGAGTTAAAATCACAGGGAGTGCCAAAAGCAAACCCCACGTGGTGCCTGTGAGTTGGCAGAGGTGGTCCTGCCTTAGGGTAGGTGGATGGGCTAGATCAGAGGGTCCGTTCAGGGCCTGGATCTGTGCCCGGGACAGTTCACCACCTGTTTTGCTGTGGAATAGCAGTAGGACAATTAAGGCAGCAGCGTACCACGTTCGAGTGCTGCCCACTGAATTTTCCTGTGGCCAGTTGTTGAACCCTTGGGCTCTTGCTGCTGCGTTCAAATGGGCTCCCAGGAAGAGGGGCTGAGGAAGGCACCTTCCTTCTTCACACTGAAGAACCCTTTGCTGTTTTGTTTTTATATAGCAAAAGCCAGCTACTGGATACTGGGAAACAAGATGATTGAGTGATATCCAGAATGTGATCAGCACCTTGTGAAGTAAAATTGGATTTCTGTGCTCATTTTTTGTCTGGCTCTGCATCTGTCAGTATCGCTAGTGCAGTCTGAGCAACAGCGAGTTACCCTGCCAGCTGAACACGTTCAAGGCTTGGTGCTCAGGCCTCTAGACAGGCACTTGAGGGATCTGGGTTTTCTTCTAGTTTCTCAGTGGTTGTCATGTTAGAACTTGTGTAAAATGCTTAAGTAAATTTTTCTGACTGTTTGTTGGGTTTCTAGCTTAAAGCACCTGAAACTTGCTTGCTTATTCAAAAGCATTAACGTGTTCCTCTCGTTGATCAGTCCGGTGGCTACTGTCTTGCTTGAGCTTGGACATACTAGATCCTAATACAATCCAGTGCTCTGTCAGCCCTCTTCTGAGTGTTTTCATTTCACATAGAAACATCAGTGCCATCTCTGCTGCCGCTCAACCAAAATAAATGCCGTGATTCTTCGGATGCATGCACGGAAAGTTTCTCTCTTCCTTCTCTTAACAGGTGGCAAGTGCAGCGTAAAGTGGTTGCCATTCCCAAGAGCGTCACCCCTTCTCGCATCCAGCAGAATCTTCAGGTAAGCTTAAATGGTTCTGCTGCTTGCAGAAGAACAAGCTTGGGCACCCGGTTCATACTTACTCATCAATGTATGTGCATGCTTAGCAGGGAGGGGAAAGATTGGTGGAAAACAAACTGGATATGTTTCAAGTGACTGAGTGGTGTGCGTGTGTGCGTCCGTGTATGTGCACATGGACACTCTTGTTATCAGAAGGTAAAGAATGTCCTTAGAAGTTTGAACGAAAAATCTTTACTGAAATTTACCTGAGAGACAAATTTATTGAACAAGGGAGTCTTCTAATGATGTTTAACAGTTCTTATTAATGAATAACAGTTGTTCTACCCTGCAAGTGAGGGCTGGTGGCTATTTCTGCAGCAAACTGCTGTTCTAATGATGATGAAGGAATAGAATTAGTGTGATTCACTCCTGCTCTGAAGTAAGAACAGTTTGCTTTAGAAATTATTTGAAAACTCTGACTTCCAATAATTCGAAGGGAAGTCTCTGAATCACTTCCTATGATCTTTCTTCAGCCCTTAATCATACAGGTTGGCTGGTTACGTACTTGTTTTTAAGTTAAGACTTGTTTCTGTAACTGTTACTCCCATTAAACCACTTCTGCCATGTAGTTTGCTGCTAGAAATGTCAAGCAATTCCAGTAAATTCTGCAGTTACTCAAGGTTTAGACCTGCATGGGAACAGAATATTGACTGAATAGGCAGCACTTGGAGGAACAGTCCCACTGCTTTTTATTTTTGTGGAGGAGTGCTCTGCAGAATCAGTGTAAGCTTAGAGTTTGCCAGTGTATGTACACCTCAGACTTTAAGGCTTTGTTTTGGTGTGTGTTATAAAATGGGCTTAACTGCAACTTCGTATTTATGAACAGAAAACAACCTAATGCTGTCTGAGGCCAAGGTTTTTACAGATGCATACTCCCTCTGTTTGAGGCTTAGACTTAATAAAGTTGCAGTTTCTGAAGGCGTTTGCAATATTACAAGTTGAATTATGTTTAATTTGCTTGTATTTTAACACTAGGATCTCGCAACTCTAATATAGCATGTAGTTTTTCTTTTTGAAAATACAAAAGAAATACTATGTAACTACAACATAATAAATTATTCCAGTCTTGTGTGTGTGCCTCAGTTACAGCTGTGTTGTTACACTGTCATCTGAAATTAAACACTGAAATAGTCAGCAATGTCTCAGGTCACTGCTGCTGTTCCATTGTGTCCTGGATGATTAAGAAGCAGAATTTTTCTGCCTTTAGTCAGCTCTATTGCTTGTGGATCTCTGGAGAAATTCACAGCAGAAGGAGATGGTTGTGACTTACGAAGGAAACAAAACCAAGATGTAAAACTCAACATCAATTAAATATGAAAAATCCGTAGTTACTGAATAAAGCCCCTTGCGTTTGTTCTCAGGTGTTTGATTTCAGCCTCACAGAAGAGGAGATGAGCCACATTGGAGACCTGAATAAAAACTGGCGTTACATTGTGCCAATGATTACGGTAAATTTCTCACGTTTCTAAAGGTTTTGTTATGTGCATGTGGCCATGGCTTGGGGTTTCTGCAGTTTTCTTTCCTTTTGTGTCCCTGTCAGAACTACTTATGAATAACAGCACTACATCTTTTTAGGACATCTAAAATGAAAGAATTTTTCAAAAGCTGGGTAGAAAAAGATAGCTTTTTGAAAAAAACTTTTCTCCACTGTTTTGGCCGCTGACAGCTCTCCTGAGTTCTCAGTACTGACCTGTCCATGGGCCTTTAGCCAGAGTCTCATCTGACTTCAGATCTCACCAAGCTCCTGCTGATTTGTTCTGCTCATGTACAAGCAGGCTAAGGTCCATGCCATTCCTCCAGAAGTACCCCTTGTTCCAGCTGTCCCCGGCTGCTTTATCCCGTAAACCTTACCTCGTGTGCTATCAGATGCCAGTCTGTTTTTAGAGAAACCAATGCCTTGTAAGTGTTTGGTCTTTGTTTTCTTATATCAAAGGACCTAACCTGGTCCTGTTCACCTCACTGCAGGAAGAAAAAAAAAAAAAAAAAAAGACAACAGACATTTCAGTGCCTTGTTGTCTCCTGTCTTTGTAGTGTTCCTCATTTCTTACCGTTTTGCTTCTGACTGTACAACAGAGAGTTGTTGCCGTTCCCTGGCATGTCACCAACCCGCACAGAGCAACTGTGCTGTAATGAGTCTGAAGTGATTTATGCCTTCTTTATCATACAGTACGCTGCGTAGACACGGTAGGTTGCTTTGCAGATTTGGAAGCTGTCAGGCATACCCTTGCCTCTCCAGTGGTTTGCCCGTAAATTATTCTTCAATAGTCAGTGGCTACTGGCTATAGGAATTCTTTGGGGAAAGCTTTTCTCTAGGATTTATCCTTGAGGTTTTTTGAGTGTTTGAGAGCATATCAGTGGCGAGACTGAGTTAGAAAAGAGAAGCTGTGAATGTGTGGTGAATGACTGTGTCATATCAAGGGTAGATACTTGTTAGAACTTTCACTGTTTGTCATGCTGGGGCTTCTGAGAGCTTCAAGGCCATGCTTGTAGCTGTAGGGCTGCTTCAGTATGCGTGCGTAAATATAAACCCCCGCATCCCTGCAACCAAAATTATCTTTGTGCTTACGGATCAGGAGTCTGTACACCAAACTGGGAGCTTAGCTGCTCATCTGTGTGAAAGTGGTAGTGACAAACACACCTGCTACTGACAGTGTGTTTCTTTCAAGTGTTTTGCTACTGGTGCTGCAAACAAAGTTTGTTTGGGGTTTTTTTTTTTTTTTAATTAAGCTGAAAAATACATGAGAATGTAGCCCAGCTTGGATGAGCTGGGGGTAACTCATGCTTTAGTTACCTGGGACACCTGATCAGATCCCAGTGATTCACAAAGGAGAGATGGAATACAGTTCAAAGTGCTAGCCTATCCAACTACAAGGAGAGTGAATGTGATGCAGCTGGGCTTCAAAGATATTGCCATATTGTCAGATAATAATACAGGAAGAATTAAAATGCGATTCTGCAGCTGTAAGATCTCTAGCAGAACCTTTTGTCTCCTGCCCATCCCTTCTGGGCTTATCAGAAAGAATTTTCATCAACTGTGAATTAAAATTCCTGTCTAACCTTTCATGCCTATCTCCCCTATGAATCTAATTTAACAGTGTCTGGATTTCAAAGCGTGATGTGGCAGTAATATCAGAGCTCCTATCATAACTGATGAGCCAGTTTTTCCTCACTTTACTTCACTGATGTATAACCACAAGTTCTTACAGTTGTGCCACTCTTCTCCACATTGTGTTTTTGTTTAAGGCCTGAGGAGAGGCTGTTAAATTGCATGTAGACAATTTGAGTCACTTTATACTTTTAACAGTTCATTATCTGGATAAAGGTTGGAAATTACCTTGCACTGCCTGAAATCCAAACTCTTGGAAACACATAATTGGCCAAGAAATATACTTAAGCGAAACTTGAATGACTAGCAAGCCAGGAGAGGAGGAGTGACGGTGTTGTCCACGTGATGATCTGTCTATTTTTGATAGTTAGCTACCGTTGACCTGCAATGTGTTCACTGCTGATTTTTACCCCTCCCTCCTCCTCTCAAATTCCTGGGGTGGACTGGAATCAGCTGTGTGAAACGTTGCTTCTGGCAGCTGCTGTCTTGGCATGCTGCAAACAAGAATGCTCACCTGAAGAGCTGTTCTGTGTAGTGAAATATGCAGGGGGAGGAAACTGGGGAGAAAAACGAGGAATATGAGTTCTAGGAACATGAGGAAGTTGTTGATACTTGAGAGAATATGAGGAAACTGAAGGTACTGTGATACTTTTGTTTACAGTTACAGCTGACAGCTTCATTTCGGCTTTATTTCAGTCTAAGCATCCGTCAAATGTTAAACCTTAACATCTTAGTTTTCTGCTCTGTAGTGCCCCCAAGTGACCAATTTCACACTTCATTAGTCTTCACGGTAAATAATTCATTACTGGGGATTCCAGTTGTTGCTTTGAAATGCAGGTTCTATACTGAAAGCTAATAGAGGGACTTGCTTGGAAGTTGAGAGTGTTGCGATGGACTTAATGCAACTATAAATGCAACTTGTGCATCTGAATGCTTAGAGGTGGGATGTAGGAACTGAGACTTCTGCGTGGCCATGTCTGCTTTTGGGCCAGCCTGAGCCTCTGTGTCATTGTCTGTGAACATCGGTTTCGGTATTCCCATTTTAAAGCTGGAGAAGCTGATCTTCCATGGAAATGTTCTTAAACAAAACGTGCCATGAAGGAGTTCAGTGACGCTATTAATGCTTCAGTATATGAACCTGAACAAGTTATTCAATGTGTTTTATCTTATCCATCTGTAAAATTGGCAGCTCGACAACTCTCTCTCATGGAAGCATGGGCAAAAGCTCCCAACTCCAGTAGAGTGTTTTGAAGTGTGCATGTTACAACACTCACTCCGTAACGGCTACAAGGCAACAAGGCTTTTAACTATTCTTAATCTAATTCTTTAAGCCTCAGCAGCTGGAAGAAGGACTCTTGCTGTAAGCTACAGAAATCCATCTCTTTTTAATTAATTTTTATTTTTTTTTCTCTCAAGAAGTGCTAAGAGGATTCAGGGGTAGAGGGAACAGCTCTTATTTAAGATGAAGCAGATGCTCACAGATGTTTGGGATCAGAGTTTGAGGGTAAGAATGGATTTTTATCTTTCTGACATGAGTCTGTTTACTTCACAGGTGAATGGAAAGCTAGTAGCAAGAGATGCTGGACACCCCTATTATCCCTTCAATGACCCATATTAACTCCTAGCAAATCAGGTGTTAGAAATACATGCATCCCCAAATAATTGTTGCCACAATTTGTCAAAAAAACCTGTCCAGATAAAACCTTCCTTCCTGAGTCGGTTTACTTACAATATACTGCTTCTAATTGACCTCCTTTCTTGAGGTTCTGTAGATTCCATGTCAAAGTTTGTGAATTTATTACAATGACTGTAAGCTTGCTCCTGGAAGCATCAAATCTTTTGGAGATTAGATAAAAAGAGGGGAACTCTAAATCAAGTTCCAAACATGTAATTGTCAGGCTGGGGCAATACTTTGGCTTTACTGCTTGTGAAACAGTTTTGAAAGCTTTAGTTGTTAACCATGAGGGGGGAAAAAGAAAAGAGGGAAAGGCATATAAGCATTTTAGGACTAAACAACTGCTCAGCCATCAACTTTGATATCTTATTAATATTTTTTATACAGAGAGTAAAGTGAAATGTGCTATGGTTGCACTATGACCATAAACCATTCATTTAAAAGCCAAGTAACCAGCCATGCCCTTTAGAGTACTTGTGGGACTTAGACTTCTCTCTCCTCTACTCTCTTTTTCTTTTAATTTCCCTGTAGATTTGAGGAGAATAAATGCATACCCGGGAGCAGGCCTTCAGGGCAATCCTCTGTTGCTTGTCACGTGGACAGGTTTCAGCTCTGATCAGCCTGTCACAAAAGCCTCAAGAACCTTTTAGCAAGTCTTGTGGAAAACCATCCTGCTTTTCCCATAAAGTTGTCCAGTGTCTCTTTACCAAAGATGTCCAGTTTGAGTTTTGGAAGGTCACAAAATTAGTCCCTGACTATACAGTAAGAGTATTACTTAGAGGGCCCCTTCCATTTTCATGTCTCATTTTTGGCTGCTGCCTGGGCTGATGCTCGGGAGAGCTGGTCCTGTCTCCTGCCGCTGGCCTGCGGTAGCACTGGGCAAGTCATTTGCCTTTCCTGTGCCTCTGTTTTTCCACTTGCCTGTCTCTGTGTTACTCCCTGGCAGGGATTAATTTACTGGGTGCTGATACGCTGCTGAGCAGGGCTGGAGCTCTAGCACCAACAACGGTTTTATTTTGTTCCATCTCTGGGTGAATTGCCTAGCCATCTGAGTACAAAGGCCGTGAGGTGTTAGTACCTACTAGTTAGTGCTCAGATGGTGATACCTTCTGTGGCCTTACCAGTGTTAATGCTTTATTTTTATTTTCTCTACCTGTAAAATAGGATTAACGCTCGTTTGCCTTGGTGCAGACAGGGTAGCAAGGCAGAGTTTCTAAAGGCCTCTTGGATTTAAAACAAAGGAGCTCTTTCAGATCTGTTGATGCCAGAGACAGTCATAGGCACAACTCGTTTGCTGCTGGATAAAGAAAGCTTAACTGGCTGTATGTGAAATAAAGAACACTTTTTTTTTTAAATTTTTATTTTTCCCATAGCAATAACAAACACAGAAGAATAGTTTTCTGTATTCATATAGTTCAAAAATTAAGAATTAGATTATTTTAGTTTCCATAACCTCATTTACATTAGGTCTATAGTTAAACTATATATTCCTCTCAAGCGTAATGCCTCCTCAAGTATTTCCTGCCCTGGGCCTCACAGCGTGCAGCTGAACTGGAACAAACCTGTTTATCACTTTTGTAATCCTTAGGTAAAATTTAAAGAATTTCTGCTCCTCGGTAAAGTGTTTCCTAATTCCTGTTGAATTTACCTCAGTGGAGAAAGCCATTGCTCAGTCAAGATTCTTTACTAGATTGCATGTTTTCTTCTAAGGGAAATTAAATCCACGCTGGTTTTTTTTATTGTTCTAATCAAGCACGGGTGACTTTGAATACGGTTCTTAACAGCAAATCAGTAGGGAAGCAATTTTACTGTAAGGCACTATATAAAATGTTGAAAGCAGTCATCCTGCTGAGGGAAGTGGCTTCTGTTGCATGTATGTTTGCATGTCTTAAATAAATACTGTACTCCATGTATGACTTGGAGACTTTTTTCCCCCCTCTAATGTCAGGGCCCCAATTAACTTTTTCTAGTTACTTCTCTAATCAAGAGTAAGTAAGTGGGCAGAGAGAATTCCCAAGAAAAGCAGATTAATTTTGTGTCTCTCTTAGGCCCGCAATGCCCTGCTGTGTTCCTGCATGGAGTAACACAGCGCAGCTGGTGCTGGCAAACTTTTATCTTGAAATAGCACGGGGGAAATGAGCCTCTAGGCCTCCGCCAATGGCTTTGCTGCTGCTGGGTGAGTTTTCTGGAGGTCTCTGCTGTCACTGCTGCAGCAGCCATGTCTGCCTTGTCTGGAAGGTGGCATGAGCTGTGGGAAAAGCAGAGGATCTGCAGGAACCGAGCCGGAGCCAACTGGCTGCTCCCCTCGAACAGGCCCAGCTTGGATGGGGCGAGATTGGGCCAGGGGGAGGGTGCTGGTGCCTCCCGAAATGTGAGGCAGGGGAATAAGAGCTCTTCAAAGAATGGGCCGGTGGTGGGGCTGGTGCTACACGTTGGTGCCCCACCGTGATGAACGGCTGCCCTCCGCTCGGATCAGACCGCAGCGTGCCCGCCCGCCGAGCGGTGCTGAGGAGGGGCCCTGCCTGCGAAGGCAGCGCCGGCCTGGAGGTGACCCGGGAGCGAGGCCCCTGCGGGCCCTTCCCAGCCCATCTCCCCCTCCCGCCTTTCGGGCAGGCCCTTCTGCCCCTGCCCCTCGCGAAGCCCTGGCGGCGCCCGTCCCCCTTTCCCCGTGAGGCCCCGGCCCTCCCGCGGCCCCGGGTCCCGCCCAGCTGGCGGTCGGAGGCGGGCCGGGGGCCCCGCGGCGCGGACTACACTTCCCATGATGCCGCGCGGCAGCGGCTTCTCCGCCCATTCCCCCCCTCCCGGAGTTCCGTGTCCCGGCGCGCCCCCGCCCCTCCTCGCCCAGCACTACAGTTCCCAGCGGGGGCTGCGCGGCCCCGGAGCTGTCCTCTCCCTCCCGGGACTACATTTCCCAGCAAGCCGCACGCGGCGGCGCCCCAGTGTCCGGCGGTGGGCAGGCGCGCGGCATGCCGGGAGCGGTAGTCTCCCCGCGGCGTGCGCGCGCCGCGAGGCGGGCCGGGGCGTGTCCTCGGGGGTATATAGGCAGCCGGAGGGGTAGGGGTCTGCACTCTGCCGCCGCCGCCCCTGTCTCCAGCAGCTTCTATGCAATCCTCGGCCGTCGCCGCTCCCCCCTGCGTTGAGCCCGCGCCGGCCTCCCCGACTAGGTAAGGGCCGCGCGGGCCGGCCCCGGTCACCGTGTGTGCGTGTCGGAGGGGGAGGGGGGGG
>WHYT01015159.1:62869-109453 GCA_009806455.1 Tetrax tetrax | reverse complement strand
TAGTTACTTTGTTGCTAGGCTTGATTAGTCTCTGGGGGTGATACTTCTTTGGGTTTTAGATTAATTTGCTTTGCTGAATGCTTATGAGAGCCTCTTTAGAGCTAAGTGAGAGGGACGTTCATTATTAGTTTGTAACAATGGGAGAAGAGTGAAGAATCTGACTCTTCCTGTCCAGGAATTTTTAGCTTTCAAGCTCACCTATCAAAATCTTAGGCACAGACAAATAATTCTTCATTACTTTTGTAGGGGTAAAAAATATGGTGAGACAGCGGATGAGTGTGCAGAAGCTTTTTTTTACTATGGAAAATCTCTCCTGGAGTTGGCAAGGTATGCTAACAGTTTCTCATCTGGTTAAGAGTCTGCCTGGGGTAATAGGATTTCGCCCTCGCGTAGACAGGGTTGCCCTGGGTGGGAAGGGACAGCTTGTGCAGTTAAAACTGTTATTACAAGAGCTGAGGGATAATAAACTTTTTTGTTCCCTTTAGAATGGAAAATGGTGTACTGGGAAACGCCTTAGAAGGGGTGCAGGTGGAAGAGGAAGGAGAAAAAGCTGAAGATGCTTCTGCGTTACCAACTGTCGATGGTATGTAGAGCTGCCTGCCGTGTCCTGGAGGCAGCAAGCTGCGTTTTCTTGTCTAAACGATCCAGGTTCAGTCCATTGGTAACCCACGTAGCCCGAGTCGTTCTGTTGAAACTCGTAGCAGCCTGAATGGACCTTTTTTTTTTAGTTCTTTTAATCTTGCTTAAAGATTAGACAAAACCTCCAAAACTTCTGCAAGGCACTGGTCACTGAAAGCATGTGTAAAGGCTCACCAGGTGTCTGTGTCCTGAAACACTGGGGTGAAACTTGCTTTCTTAAGCTTCACAGTCAACTTGAACTGCTTTGTAACCTTGTAGCAGTACAGTGTGTGTAGCAGAACAGGTCAGCATCTCTGTAAAAACTCCAAGAACAGTAACTATTTTATACTACCTGCAGCTGGAGATAATACAGGAATTCCTGTCAATCCAGACTATTAAAACACTGGCACCTCTTGCTTAGCTGTGACTAAAAACGCTAGCGCGCACAACTGCACACTGCTTGAGCGGCCGCTTGCAATAATGCAGCCTGGGGAAGGGGAAGGGATTTGCCTAGCTCAAGTTAACGATGTTGGTTGCGTCCTAGTTCCTTGTCCTTTGGAAATGGAGCTTTTAAGAATTGTCATCCAACTTGATGACAAACCAACACACTGGAGGGTCTGAGGGTGGTGTTGTCAGTGCCCGTTAATGTCTTTATCACTAAACTCGAAGAAATGTTTATGCTTCCTCAATCATGTAGAAGAAGCGAGGGAGGAGTTGAGAGAACAGGTATATAACGCCATGGGGGAAAAAGAAGAGGCCAAGAAGTCTACACGAGAGTCTGCAGTGCTAACTGAGAAGGAAATCAAAGAGGATGTTGAAATGGAAGAGATCACGGAAGAAAAACCAACAGAAGAAGCCATTCCTGACAAGGAGGTAAAGCTCGAAGAGACTAAAGAGGAGACAGAGGCTGCAGTGGAAAAATCCACCTCAGAAGAGCAGAAGCAGCAGGTAGCTGTGGAAAAGGAGCCCACGAAAGAGGAGGCAGCTGTGGAAGAGAAGGTAGCAGAAAAAGACCAGAAGATGGTGCCTGAAGACAAGGTAGCGGAGGCAACTGAGGAGGAGGAGGGAAGGACAGAAGTGTCAGACAAGGAGGCGAAGGCAGCTGTGGAAGAGGCTGAAGCTGGAGAAGCAGCTGCGGAAGAGAAGGGAGAGGTGGGAGAGCAGAGAGCAGAAGCAACAGAAAAAGAGCCAGCTGTGGAAAAGGGAGAGGCTGTAGAAGGGCAGGCAGAGGCAGCTGCGGAAGAGAAGGCTGCAGCACGAGAAGCGACAGCAGAAGTGCAGGCGTCGGCTGCTGTGGAGCAGAAAGGAGCTGCGGAAGGGGAGGCAGAGGCTGCTGAACAGAAGAAAGGAGAGGAGAAACAAGAGCTGGCAGAGACAGCTACAGAAGAGAAACCAAATGAATCTAAAGAGACAGAGTCCTCAAAGGAACCTGTGCCCACAGAGGGCAAAGAGCCACCTAATGACATGGAAGAAAAGGCTGAAGTAGCTGCTAAGGTAGAGAAAGAGGAAAATAAAGATGACCTGATGGAAGAGGGTGAAGGTGCTAAGGTAGAAAAAGAAGAGAAAGATGACCTGATGGAGGAGGGAGAAGGTAACAGTGAGAGGAGAAAAGTACTTGTGGGTGGATGACTTGATGGATTTGGCTAACCGTGGGTAAAAAGTGTTCCATTCAGAATTTTCTGTTTGCCTTAGAATAAGGAAAAGGCACGGTGAAGGGGCTCTTGAGGGATTTTTACATCCAAGTAAAGTTTGAAGGAGCAGTGAATAGTCTCAGTTTCTCTAGACTAACGCTTAACTAACTGCAAAGCAAATCTTACTTAAAGCAAACTTACAGCCCTGTGAAACGTGTGAGTAACGGCCAGGCTGGTGGAGAATACTGAATGGATGTTCACTTGCATGTGTCTGGGTTGATTGCACTAACCCTCAAATAACTTGAAGCACAAGTTGCCTCTGGTTATAACCATGTTTTATGTTAAAACAGTGGAGCAGAAAAATAAGAACAACTGAATACGTAACAAGACAGTACATTTGCTTTTTGTGGGGGGAAGGAACTCTCCATTTGAGTCTTTCTGGTGGTAATTGCAAGTGACAGTCTAAACTTAATTTGCCCTGGAACCTGAAGGCTTATTGCTGCTATCTAGTACTGTCTTCTAGCTGTCTAAGCTTCTTCTGCTGTTCTGCTGCCCTGCTCCATTTTAGCTGTTTGCAGGATTATGGTAAAGCAACCTGGTAAAACTCGTACACTTTGAAGTATTACTTGCGTGGTCTTAGTAGGCCAGTGCTTTTAACTGCACACGTGAATTGATGAGCTGATAATTGAAACTTTGCTTGTCAGTAACTCAGCTTCACAGGAGGAGCCTTATTTTAGGAGTGGCAAATACTCAGACTGAATAGTTGTGGACACTAAAAGCGTTTGTACTGCTGAGCGCAGTGGTGGAGCAGCTGTCCAACAAGGTGTCTGTCTGGACAGAGTATGACTGAACGTAAACTGAGAGTAGTTACCCACTCCTCATCCTGTGGAAGGCTGCTTATGTATGCATACCATGATTTTTTTTTTTTTCTTCTCTCCTCCTAAAATCTGTTAGTGTGAGGACCCTCTTGAACATCCTGCTCTGGTGCTGTCATTCCAGAGTGCTCCTGCTGCTTAAACTTTAACTTCCTAACATCTCCTCTGTTTTACCTTTGCTCAAGCTGTCCTCACACCCACAGGTTTGGCCCCCTCGGGGTAGGTGTGCGCTTTTTGGGGGTTAGACTAAGGAGCTCAGACTTCTCTAGTCTCCACCCCCTCGAGCTCCTGTTACTCTGGAGTTAGTCAGTGGTGGTGGTGTAGGAATTAAGTGTGTGACTTTACTGTGCAAGTCAACCATTGCTCTAAAGTTAGTAGCCATAGTCCTGCACTGCACATCTTCCCCAGATGTTTTCTGCTGGCGGAATAGATCACGCAGCGCTCCTACACAGCGCCAGAAGTCAAATCAGTGCTACACAACAGCAGGTTCATTAATAATGTTGCCACTTAATGTCTGACACGAGGAACACAAATTCAGAAACAGTCTTGTTTGTACCCAGCTTGGCAGCTATCTTGCTGAAAACGCTTGTTATCTGTAACGTGAAGTCCAGCAACTGACCAGTACCTCCAGGGCTGCTCAGGGTCCCGTGGCTTCAGTGGGAGTTCACAGTACATTTGTGAGAACTGAATTCTAGGTAAGTTTCTGCTCTAGATAGTATGAAGTTAAACTTAAAAGGAGGACTAAGGTAGCCTGGAACTACCTTAGTCTGCCAGTGCCTAACGCTTTCAGCAAGATGGCTGCTACTGATGAGGATTTAATGATCTGTGCTCCTTGCATCACACATCTAACCTGTCACTGGAAGGGTAAGGGCTGGGTCTAATATCTTCTACTGACTCCACGTGAAGCAAGTGTGGTCACAAGTAGTGTTCTCATTCATCTACTTGCCTTGTAGAAACAGAAGAATCTGAAGAGGAAGATAAAGAAAATGATAAAGCTGAAGATGATAAGGAGAATGAATTGGCAGTGGAAGACAAGGTGAGGTTGCTGAGCTCTGTCAGCGCTCTTGGAAGACTGCAGTGTCTGTCTCGATGTCATGTTAGCGTCTGCATGAAAGCTCACTCGTGTTTCGTTTAGTCCAGTGTGGGAAATTGCTTTTCAAAACCAGTCTTGCCTAAGGAGGGGGCAGCGTTACGCGTATTCCGCATTGTTGGATCTTGCTCAGCGCTGTGAACCTGGGCTTGTTCAGCTACGCTGACACAAATGCAGGCTGCTGGTGAGTAATGCAGCCTGGTAAATGCAGGGGCAGGCCCGGAGAGTTGCTTTAACTTGTCACAGAAGTTAGTTACTTGTAACAGCTTATTCTCTGCTTGTTTTGCTGCTGTCTGGCTCAGTACATTGAACGTGCCCAGTGCAGTAAGCCATGATTAGGATGGGAATTTAGTGGGAAGTGAGGCAGACGTAGCAGTCCATACAGCTGGAAAACATCTGGAGCCTGTTAATGTGGCACTAAATGTGCTGTCGTCTGGAGTAGAGTATCTGCCTTAGGCTGCTCTAATGGACTTCAAAAAGCTCCCTTTAAAAATGTGAAACATGAGTTCCTTTATTTAGTTTTTGGTTCGTCTTAATGGCACCTTAAACAAAACCTTATTCTTAGGATAATATTGGTCCTTGATGCCCTGTTTCTAGAAAAAATTAAGGCCATGTCAGTTAACAACAGAAGCTTATGTTCCATTTCTCTGCCTTCACCACAGGCAGAGTCTCAGTTGATGCAGTAACCTTCTCCACGTTTGTTTTTTTTTTTCCCCCCTTCTAGTGGTAAACTGTTTACCTCTTAAAGGAGTTTATTCCTTGGCAGCACTTAGAGACTCAGTGTTGTTCTTTGTGATGTGTAACCAAGTCACTGAATCTTTAATGCATTTCTAGTCTTTACAGGAAAGTGAGGAGGATGAAATTGGAAATCTTGAGCTAGCCTGGGACATGCTGGAGTTAGCAAAAGTCATCTACAAGAGGTAAAGGCTGAAGTCCTAATTTGGATGTGTGTGGAGAAGCTCGTTGGAAACTGGGAGTGGTGTAAGCAGCTGGTGAATGTGGCATTTTCCGATCAGGGTTTTGAAAACTGCCTTTTTCTTGATTTAGACAAGAAACAAAAGAAGCTCAACTCCATGCGGCTCAAGCTCATCTAAAGCTAGGAGAAGTTAGCATTGAGTCTGGTAAGTAATGGTAATTCTCGCGTGCAAAGTCTTCAGTTCCACTTTCTGCCGCTGTGATTTGTACTTTAAAATGGGTGGAGGTGAGCTAAGGCTGTTAAGATGAAAACAAAATGGACGTTGTTTAACTCCAAAGCTGTGTGAGAAGCTTTGGAATCGATAGATGAAGAAGTTGGTGCCTTAAACAGGACCCTCCATGCTTTTCCAGAACAGTGGAAGAAAGCTTTGAGTAAGAAGTGATGTGTTCCCAGATCAAAACCAGCCTTGTGGTCCGCTTTATAGCCGAGGTTTGATTAGCGTCAGAAAGTGAGAGACACCCCTTCCTTGTGGAACTGCTGAGTTGCTGAGCTCAGTGCTAGGTGTCAGTACCGTGCTGCTTCCGGAACAAAGACTGCAAGTAAAATGATTGACTCTCTTAGACTTTCCAGAATACCAGGATACGGTCAGAAAACACTCGGATGCTCTTGCTAAATCCAAGTGGGGTGTCATCTTTCTCCGTGGCAAGCATCAGAAATAGTCTGACAGGGTTCTGGACGAGGGTTACAGAACGAGGGTTGTGTTTTGTGTCACTGGAATGCATTCAAGGGAGAGCTTGACTGGAAGGTAGTTGGATCTTGCTTGTTTGGATCACTGTGTGGTTTGTGAAGGCCTCACGACTTTCTCCTGCAGAAAACTACACGCAGGCTATAGAAGAGTTTCAGGCCTGCCTGGCCCTGCAGCAGAAGTACCTGGAGGCTCACGACCGCCTGCTCGCTGAGAGCCACTACCAGCTGGCGCTGGCCTACCACTACAACAGCCAGTTCGACGAGGCGGTCCTGCAGTTTGGGAAATCCGTAGAAGTCATCGACAAGAGAATGGGTGAGCGGATCTCTGAAACTGCCTAGCAAATGAGAGAGCTTTCACACGTCAAAGCAGATTTTGTTTAACTGCCCTAAAAGTAGTTGGGTATCCTTATGACCTTGCTGTGCAAATGTTTACTGGTCTGAAACTGGTAACGGGCTATACCGATACCAGAATTGCTGAAACTGTGTGCGTTAGCAGACACTTGCCTCTGGATAGCGATACCTAGACAGCTACGTTGCCTTAAGGATTTTTGCCATGGTGACTGTTTCCCCCTAGCAATGCTCACTGAGCGAATAAAGAAGGCGGAGAGCGCGTCCCCTGAAGACGAGAAGGAGATTGAGGAGCTGAAGGGGCTGCTTCCTGAAATTAAAGAAAAGATAGAAGATTCAAAGGAGTCTCAGAAGAGTGCAAGAGTAGCTGAGCTGGCACTGAAAGCCACTCTGGTTAGTGTGTCCTGTGGCTTCCTTCTAACCAAACGTTTTTCCTGTGAGATTTTAAGTGAACTAGCAATGGGAGGAGCTCAGAGTTGGCTGTACGGACTGGGGGCTTGTGGTTGCTCACAAATGTCGTGGGCTGTGGTTGTGAGGAGGAAGCTGAGGCAGATGACATCTAAAGAGAGGATAGTCAGTAAATGCACCAACATTAATTGTTCCAGACTAAACGGGAATTTGGTAGGCTTCTGTAGCAATTAAATGTGTTGGGGCTGGAAGTGATGGGTCAGCCAAACGTGGGAGCGGGCTGAGTGTTGTATCGCTCTGCGAGCTCTTCAGCCCTGTCCTGTGCATTGGTGCAGGAGCAGAACACAGGGCTGAGACGTGGAGGAGCTGGGTTCTCTGTCCCTTTCTAAACCAGCATGTGTGGGTTTGTATGAGAAGACAGAACTTCTTCCACTGTTTTTCTTCTGCTTTTTCTTAAGGTTGGAACTACATCTGGCTTTGCACAAAGCGAAGACAGTGGTTCTGTTTCCACAGTAAGTTAACTGAAGAGGGATGTTGATAATTCCTGTCTGCTCTAAGGGTGACTGTTCGCTGTTACTCACGTGCCAATGTCTTGTAACAGATTCCAGTAAGAAAAGCAGCTGATGGTGCTTCTCAGTGTGTTACAGACATCTCTCACCTGGTCAGGAAAAAGGTGAGTCCAGAAGTGTGTAGCTGGACAAACAGTTTGTTCAGGTACCACTGGCTTGCTGTCTATAACTGGATTTCTCAGCTTAAAGCTTTTTTCTTAACTTAGTTTCTTTAATGGAAAAAACACTCTACAAGTAAATCCAGAAATAGTGCATGAAACTCCTTTCCGCTGGGAGCCAATCAGTCTGGGAACCATCCAGCCTCCAGGAGCCAGTTCCTGATGGTTCAGCACCCCACCTCACCCACGCCGGTTTAACTTTTGAGCTGAGCTGTGTGGCTTCTGCAGGCGTTGTCCAAAGGAGAGCCCTCCTCTGCCGAGGGCCTGTGAGGAAGAGCAGGGTGGCCTCTGGGCCTTAAGAAAAGGGCCAGCACCCAAGGCTGAGCTGGGTTCCCTTCTTTCCAAGTGGAAATGGAGAACTGGACTGAGGATGATCCAGCACTACAGATACTAGCACCTGAGTAATGTTCTACTGGGAATTCTGTGTGGTTGGGACCTCTGTACCACAGCTTCAGAGCTTAGCACTGTACTTGGGTATCTGTCTCACCCCTGGCAGGGAGAATTTGAGTAGATAATCTGTAGTGACATCTATATACTGACTTTCTAAAAAAAAAATATTTAATTTGTACATAATGGAGACTAAACAATTTTATCTTCAGAGGAAACCAGAGGAAGAGACTCACCAGGGAGACAGTGAAGCTAAAAAATCTAAACCAGAGCCGGCTGTCAATGGTGGTGCTGGTGATGCTGTGCCCCGTGGAAATGAGGTGGCAGAAAAAATGGAAGAGGAGGTGGGCAGCTGAGTCAGGAGTCTGTGCCACGTTTGTGTTCTGGTTTTGTTTTTTTTTCTTTCTTTTTCTCCTCTCTTCTGGCAGGGTTTTGTACCTGGCAGAGGTACTGATTTTATTGCCTCTTCTTAAAGCTCTTCTTAAAGCTTCCGAGAGGAGGTGGGGAATTCCCCAGTTGGCAGGATGTTGTAGCAATGGTTGGACACTGTGGCCTGGAAAGACAGCAGCTGTGGAGACTCCCAGCCTGTGGGGTGGGATGGAAATGTGTTCTGGATGTTCCAGTTGAGCTGAACTACAGCTCAGGGCCCTTCCCCCCAAAGTATTTAATACTCCTGGCTCTTAATACTTCTCACCGGGGCTACAGGTGTTAACAGCAGTGTTTGAGGCTGGAGACCAGCACAGCTTGTGTAGTCAGTTAAGTCTTCCCATTCCAACCCCTCCAACTGCTGCGTGAATGGGTGCTGGCAGGCAGTGTAACAAACCCTTTTCTTTCCTTTTAGACAGAGAAAAGGCCACAAGCAGAATCAGGGGCTGCAGTTGAAAGCACAGTATGATAATTCTTTAACCTTGGACACTCCTCTCCTTACAAGGAAAATGGTTTTGTATATAGTGTATTTTTTCACTTTTTGGCAACTTTTGTATGACTTCAATAAAGATTGTAAGCAAATGGTCCTTGTCTTGACCCTCTTGCTGTTCCGAGCTCTGGCCTCTGCTCCTCGGGGCCCTGGGGTGCAGGTCCCAGCCCTGGCTGCCTTCAGACACCATCGAGGTGTGACAGGGCCTCTGCTCCCCCCTGTTTGTGCAGGGGGCTTGAGGGGGGGGTGTAGGAGCAGGAACTGATGGAGCCTTGCAGGGCCATGGCTGATCCCTGAGCCAGCCTCTGTCCGTGCCTGCCCAGGCTGTGCTAGGACGCTGCGCTGGGGGAGGTGGGGATGTGTTAATATTACAAACAAAAACCCCAGAAGGCCAAGAAGCCATTTATTAAAACGCCCAGCATCGCCTCCAGCACAGCAGAGGCCATTTCACTGGGTTTTGCTGCTTCCTGAGGCTGAGCCATGAGTGCTTCTTGTGAGGCTTCTCCTAGAAAGGGCTTGTGGGGGGAAGACAGGGAAAGGGAAAAGAAGGGGTTGGACCCTCTGCTGAGCCCCAGCCCCTCCTGGTGAACCTGGGCTGAAACCACCTCTGCGTGGGCACCATCCTGGGCTGAGGAGCAGCCGTAGGTGGAAGCTGAGCCATGGGGCTCAGGGGCTGCTGGCTTTGAGCCCTGCCTTGCCACTGCCAAAATGCCCAGAGCCTCTCTGGTCCCAAAAGGGCCCCTGTCTGGGTCTGTGGGGCCCCAGTGCTCATTGGACAGCTGATCCCAAGCCCCCATCCTTGCAGCTCTAACACATAAATTTTGCCATCCCTTCACCACACTTAAAGCCTCCATTTCCTGCCCCAGCCTGGTCAGGGGATGCCAGGGGAGGCTGGGGCAGTGCCCCGGGGACACGGCCCGGTCCCCTCTCACCTTTGGGGAAGTTTATGCGCTGCTGGGGGCTCCCGAGTGGGAGGGGGGTCCTCCAGGGCCATGAAGGGGGCGAGGGTGAGGCTGGGGGGGACACGGGAGCGGCTGGGTGCTGCGGGGCTGCCTGTCTCCAGTGCTGGCCCGGGAGGCTCCTGGGAAAGGAGAAAAGTGGTGTTAAGGGGAGGAGGGTCCTGGCACCGTCCTGTGACAGGCACCGGCAGGAGTGGCCCAGCCACCCTGTGCCCCACACGGCTTTGGGCGCGCAGAGCAAATCACGCCCGTGGTTCAGCAGGGGGAACCTGCTGCCCTGGTGGCCCTGGCTCTGTGGGACACTCCTGTCCACAGCTGTGGTGGAGGCAGCAGTTCCCAAATCAGCTCCCAAGTCCCTACCTCCACACTCATTGTCCCAAGAGGGCTGGCAGCCTGACCCCATCTCCCCTGGAGACCTGGAAGCAGCGCTGGGACGCGGCTCTTACCGTGAAAAGCTCTGGTGCAGTCAGGGCTGGTGGGAGCAGGGGGGCCACTGGAGGTGGGAGGATGGTGGGGGGCAGCTGTGGCCCCATCTGTTCTGTGTGGCACCGCAGCATCCCCACCTTTGCCTGGAGCTGGGCCAGCTCCTCCGCGTGCCGCTGGGCCACCCGTGAGCCTGTGGGACAGCAGCTCCTCACCCCAGGGTTCAGCCATTCCCAGGCGGAGCCACCTCCTTGCTCATCTTTGCATGAGCCGCTGGCAGCCCAGAGGCAACGAGGGGCTGTGGGGTGCAGTGGGGGCTGTCTCCTTCCCCGGGGCCCATCACCTACCGGCATTGGCTCTCCTCTCCCTCCTGACCTTCAGCGCCAGCAGCTCGTCTTCCAGGCGCCGGTTCTCCAGCTCCACGGCCACCAGCGCCGCATCCAGGCCCTGTGCCCCAGCGCCGGGGGGTTCTGCTGGCACAGCCAGGGCTGCCTCAGCCGCCGGCCGTGGGGTTGGCGGTTTGGGCTGGCGTGGGGGCTTACCTGGCCTCCTGCCCCTGCGCAGCTCCGCAGCTCCTGTCTCCAGTGCCGTGGCCTCTGCCTGGAGGTGGAGGAGCTGGGCCAGGATGGCTGGGTCGTGCCCGCCAGCGCGCAGGTAGGCCAGTCGCAGCGCCCTGCCACAGTCCTGGCGTCAGCCAGCGTTGAGGATGCTTGGCAAGACGCTCAGCTCAGATCCGCCATCGCCCGCAGACCCTCACCTGGCCTCAGCAGTGAGCGGCCCAGCAGCTGGTGGGAGGGTGTCGAGGCAGAAAGCAGCCCTGGGGAGGAAACAGGGAAATGGGGAGGGGGAGAGGGGCTGCAGCCCCCTCCATCGAGAGCAGCCGGCTCCCCTGGAGCGGTGCAGAGCCCCGTCCCCCAGCTGGGGCTCACCCTCCATGCACCAATGGTCCCGGACGATCCCCCAGCACCTCCAGGGCCCGGCTCAGCTCCAGTGCCTCCTGCTCAGGGTGGGGGTCCGCAGCCACCTGGGCCTCCAGCGCCGCCAGCCGCTGGCACAGCCCTGTGGGACAGCGAGGGGCCGCAGGGGCTCAGCATGGCCCCCACAGCCCCGCTCCCTGGGGGTTACTGCAGCCCACAGGCCCCCATCACCCCAAAACCCCTGCCAGCCCCTACCCTCTCTCTGCTGCTCCAGCTGCTGGGTCCTGGCCCGGATTTCGGCCACGTGGCGCTCGTGGGCCTCCAGCAGCTCCTGCGGCCTCTGCCCGTGCCCCTGCCGCGGGGGCAGCTGCCGGCTGGGCTCTCCCTGCTGCACAGGGGGTTGCAATGGGCAGGAGGGGCCGGACCCCAGCAGCCACGAGGCTCAGTCGAGGTGCCAATGCCCACCCCAGGGGCGCGGGGTTTGCCGTACCTCCGCCGTCAGCCTCCTGGAAGCAGGGTCGGCCGGGCGGAGCAGGGCCCTCTCACGGCGGGTGAGCACGTCCCCCAGGGGGGGTCCCCGTGTTCGCCCCAGCCCCCTCTGTCCCCTCACGGCCGGCGGGAGCCCGGGAAGGATGAGGAGATGGCGTGGCTCAGCGCGGGCCCAGTGCTGGGACACCTTGATCTCGCAGAGGCAAACAGGAAGAAAAGTGGGGAAAAAGCCCTGCTTCATCATATAAACTTCTCTGGTTTTGGTAAAACCAGCACTGAGGGCTGCCCGTGCAGCGTGGGGGGGAGGATGGAGGGTCCCCCCGGTTCAGGCTGGGCCGGATGCAGCCGTGGTGGCTGTGAGGCCCCGTTTCCTCGCCCGCAGCACGTCCCGGCCCAGCACCCATCCCCGCACCAAACCCACGCTACCGAGGGGTCCTGCGGCCTCCCCGCTGTGCTCGCAGCCCCCTCCGCAAGCAGTGGGCCCCCCTCGGGGAGGTCGGAGCCTCTGGCCCTCGGGGGCCCAAGGCAGAGCTTCTCCTCATGCGCCCACAGCAGCGGCCGGGAGCCGAACGCCATGCGGCAGCGGGGGCAGGCGAAGGCCCCCGCACCCAGCATGGGGCAGCCTGGAAAGCACAGGGGGGTGGGGGTCACCTGGGGTGCCCCCCTGCCCGGGGAGAGGGCTGGGACGCGCACACAGACCTGCTCAGCCGCGGCTGCCGTGTTTGAAGCACCGTTGCTACGCTGGGACAGGCGAGGGAGGGCAGCCGCACCCACGGCCGATCCCATTGTTTATCATGGGCACTGGAAAGGGGAAAAAATGTCACTTGGCCACCTGAGCAAGACACAGAAAGCAAGGGGGGAGTACACACACGTCACGCTCTGCTCTCTCCCCAGGAGCAGGTTCCTTACTACGGACAGGAACTGCTCGGTGATCCGGTTCGTCCATTCCACGTCACTGCCAACATGGATCTGATGTAAAGGAACCGCGCTCTGCTCCGCTCTGGTGAGACCCCACCTGCAGCATGGTGCCAGCTCTGGAGCCCCCAACATCAGAAGGACGTGGACCTGCTGGAGCGAGCCCAGAGGAGGCCACGAAGATGGTCAGAGGGCTGGAGCATCTCTCCTGTGAGGACAGGCTGGGAGCTGGGGCTGTTCAGCCTGGGGAAGGGAAGACTCCAGGGAGACCTGATTGTGCCCTTCCAGTACCTCAAGGGGGCCTACAGGAAAGGTGGGGAGAAACTCTTCAGCAGGGCCTGTTGTGATGGGACAAGGGGTAATGGGTTTAAAACAGAAGGAGGTAGATTCAGACTGGATACAAGGAAAATATTATTTATAGTGAGGGTGGTGGAACACTGGAACAGGTCCCTTCTAAGCCAAACCATTCTATGATTCTATGACCTTTTAAAACTTACCCAATTTCTTGACAAAAATGCAAAGACTTTTGCATAATTTTTCACTCCTACACCCATTTACATTAAAAAAGAAATTATAAACTTCCCCACAGAAAAGTCATGTTTGATGGGACCAAAGTGGTAGGACCTTCAAAAGGAACTAGACAATCTGTGAAGTGTCTTACAGGAGACCGAGTGCTTCCCTGAGCATTCCCAGCGACCGGAGCTTGGCTTCCGGCCGGCAGCGATGGAGAAACACCCCGGGGCCCTCACTGCAGTACCAGTGGGAACTGAAGGCACGAGTAGCAGAGTTACCTGGTAGCGCTGAGAGTGCTCCCTTAAGTCCAGGTGCAAAGATTCACGGCTAAATCTTACAACTTCATTACACATCTGTCCTCCTCTCTGCCTGGCCAAGAGTGGATTAAAAAAAAAAACAACAAAAAACCAAGTAAGACCTCAGGTGAAATCTCCCCAGGTCAGCCAGATCAGGATTTCATACTCTGTGTGCAATTCCATCCAACCCGTCTGCAAGCAGTGCACGACCATGCGAATATTTCCCAATCCAAAACGTTTGTGTACAAGCTGAACTTAAAACAGACACTGAAATAGCTTAGGCCACAACTGAGTTGTTTGTAAAATCCTTTTTAATCTAATAGAAATGTTTTCATGAATTTTTAAAAAAGATTTCAATGAAAACAGCTTTGGATTCAGACATTCCCTTGCCACGTTGTGAACATAAACAGCAGCATTGCACTAGGAACAAGTGACACCGACCAGTCGAGCTTCACGATCTTGTATGAAGCGGAAAAAAAAGCAAACTGCTTTAGTGGAAGATAATTTGAATTACTTACTTTCATTCCTTTTTAAAAAAAAAACAAAAAAAAACCAAACACCACCAAACAGGGGCTATCATCTCTCCATCATTCTCCCTCTCCCTTCTTAAAGGAAGAGTTTAGCTCCTGCAATCTGAGCGCTACAGCAATGTTTGCCAAATAGAAAAATACAGCGTGAGAAGAAACTATTTATCCCCAGTGCTATTACCCCCAAAGTTGCAGGTCCCTTTAGAGGAAAGCTTTTCTTACATAAGAAAGACAATTAGAATTGGCAAACTGATGCAAAATATTTATTCCAAGTTAGTTATTTTTGATGCAGTAGTTTTTCCCCCTCATACAGACTCAATGTGATAGTCACTTTTTTAAATCTGTAAATAATGTTATCAAAATAATCTTAATCTTTGAAATCTCACAAAAAATTTATATTTTACAATCCACCCTGAATATCAAGGCTGCAAGAAGAAGAACACAAACAATTCCTATATCCAAATATTTTACAGCTGTACCCAAAAAAAGAAAACCACAAACGCCTGGTTAAGTGATGAAGCTCCCCGAGCCGCCAAAAAAAAATAAAATAAAATAAAAAATTCATGTTATTAGCATTAATTTAACATAATTAGAACTTCAATAGCCATTTTGTCATTGACAATGATTGTTTTAGCACACTGTTACCGCACGACATTATGTAATGCGGGCGGCACTGTTAGAAGCTTGTTGTTGCAAAGATCAGTCAGCCACTTGTATCCTGCTTACAAGACTGAACTTGTACACTGCCCCACAAGGGATTTTTGTCAAAATTTGCTAGCTGCACAAACTTCTATTAAGCATTAGGGCAAAACCAAAAGAAAAAGCTAAAGAAGCCAATTTCTCTCTTCTTTGGGATACAATTATTTCCCTTGTGCATGAAGTATCAACAACAAAAGAAAAAACTGAACAGACTGGAGACAGAATAAACTCTGTTTAGTTTATACAACCCCAAACACATGTTGAACTATGAACTGAGTTTATTGGGTTGGTTTTATTTATTTTAATTTTCTTGTGCCCACTTTCAGGCATCGTCATCTGACGTTTCACTGCTACTAGTTTCTGTGTCTGAGTCCTCAATCTTTGTCTTAAAAGTGCTTCTCCAGTGGAACAACAGGCTGGAGCCGCGGCCCTGAAGAAATCCATTCTTCCCAAATCCATTTCTTCTTCGCTGTAGGAACAAAAGCAAGTTTTTAAACAAGCAAAAGTGCAAGAGTAACTGTCACTAACAGTGTCCGTGGACACAAATGGTATATTTCACCATCTACACACGCTCTGCGTGGATAATGCAGTCATCAACTGCACTACAATCTCACTTCAACTCTCTGTCTTCTCAAGCATCCTCAGAAATTACACCACAGAAGACTTGTGCATGAGAAGGGAGAGGGAGAAGAGCAGCCACAAGTGGAAAGAGCTTACAGAACATACCTGCTCTGATTTAATTTGGAACTCTTTGAGCTCATCCTCCGTGAGGGGAAGATAGTTCTCATCATTTTCAGGGTACTCCTGCCATCCCATTTCTTTCAATAACCTGATTTGTGGAGAAAATAAAAGTGGCACAGGAATTAAAGCAAGGGAACGATGGCAAAGGAGAGAACACGTTGGCCATGAAGCACAAGGTTTTGTATCAAATCACTCCCAATTCACCAGAGAATCTTCTATAGTAGAGACCACTTCAACAATGCTTTAGTGTATACCCAACAATTTTCATACCCAAAGTCTTTTACAAATATTCAATCATCAGCAGCCTGTACAACAGGTAAATAACTAGTCTGGCAGAAGGAAAGCAAGGCAGAGATTTGAAATTCTACCCAAGGACACTGAAGGAGGACATGAGGCAATCAAACCAGTACTGCAGCTCAGAATCTCTGAAAACCTATCATCTGCTTACACCAGATGCTCACACTGAAGCGAGATACAAGCTGAGATACTAGGTAAATATTTTCTTAACTCTCCTCCACTTTTACAGCACTTAACGCAGCACAGGAGTATTCTAAGCAGAGAGAGAAGGAAAGTGGGGGTGTGTGAGGGTGTATTTTCAGTCTTCAGGCCACTATATTTAGGACATCTGCTAGTAAACTAACCACACTAGGTCCAGGCCGAGTCCCAGTGCAGGCAGGTAAACATCAATGCAGCATTAAGACACAGGGATGTGGCAGAGAAGCACCAGAATTTAATGACAGTCCTTGGTAAAGTCTTGGCTCACCTGTCATCAGTGTCTTGTTTTACTGTCAGTAAGACTCCACCCAGTCCAGCAGTGGTCATGAAGCCCACACTTCTAGCTCAGTACAAACAAAGCTACTGCTACTTCCCAGACCGTTTTCTTTAAAGTTTCCTTCTCCTCACACAGACCAGGGACTCCCTCTCCTTTACTCCAGATACTTCATTTTGCTGTTTACTCACCTGTGTTCTGCTTCCAACGAGTGAGATAGGTTTTCTCCCTCCTCCGGCAAAGGGAGAGAAAGGCCATTCTGATGGCAGTTCTCTTCCCAGTTTTCCTTTGGTTCTGGTGTGCTGTTGCTCTCCATCTACAGAAAAATAAAAGCATCAAGGTGTGCTTGCACAGACTGTGCCAATAGCACAGTTCAAGTTCAAGCTTCTGCTTTTTCAAGTAAAGCCAAGCCTTTCACCTTGAGTCAGTGTTTTTACAGAGCCTGGACTGATATTGACTGAAAGCAACTTACAGTACAAATGAAATTTGGGGGATGGCATTTTTGTGTCAAGGGAGTAAGCGCTGGCATTATAAAGCCATCATCAGTGGCTCCAGAGTGAGAGTAATAAAACTAGGAGAGTTAAATAGTCCTAGTGACCTCTCCTTTATATACACATTAAGCCACACTTACGCATTAAGAGGTCTTGTCCAAGCCTCTGAGGCTTGAGCCACATGGGGCACCTTTCACAAGCACTGAATTCTACTTTGCTGTGGATGTAGTTTGACAACGAAGTTTGAAAGCAAATTAAGATGTTAAAATATGGTATTGTTCCACTTCTTCAAGAATCCTCACAAAAATCTAGATTACCTTCACCATCTGCTACCTTCCCTTCCACCTCATTTATTAGTAATCCATTTGCATCTCATCCTGTTACAGATCTCCCTTCATCACGGTGCTGTGCGCTGCTTCTGCTGGCCTGTGAGCCAGAGCAATGAAGTCATTCCTTTCCTCCTCCAGACCCTGGCTGACATAACACTGCTCTGCTTTTTTTTTTCCATACCCAGCTCCTAAAACACACAGTGACCATATACACAGTAAGGACAGCAATCTTACATCATCCAGCTTGTCGCATTCTCTGTTCTCTGTTATCTCCCCGTTCCTATCATCTTTCAGTGTCTTCAGGAATTCGCTCTTTTTATCAGTGGTACGGCGCATCAGCTTTGTCAAGCGTGAAGAGCAGATCTCGATGGGAGGGGTGGTGCTGGAAGGACTCTGGACAAGGAAGGTAGAACGTAGAGACTTTCAAACTGTATTACTGCAAAGACAGGGCCCTCTACAGTATCTGTACTTACACCTTTCAAACACTCATGAGTTCTTTGCTTGGCTCTTAACCCCTCAGAAAACCAGTAATGTCAAATTCCCATCAAAACACTGACCAGTGTTGCACAGTCACTTCTTCCCCTACCAGCACGTTGTTCTCCCACCTATCATTATCAACTCTTAATTTTTTCTTCCCCTAGGAGTCAATTCATATGTCTATGAATATGTTTATTCTGTTCCTTGGCAATACAACACTCTCAAACGATGCTGGAGCTTACAATAGAATATTAAAGCAGAGAACTTCATGCAAGACACTTACCCTATAAAAATTAAAATGTTAAGGAGATTAAGGCTCAGTTCAAATTTGCATCTTAAGTCATCCTGAGACTCTACCCTGAAATTAAGCTATGGGGTGGTAATCTCCTTTCAGGGAGTGGCCACATCCTTAACTGACCACAACTGGATGTGAAACAGGTAGCCACAGCCTCGGTATCCTCCCTTGGAGAGCACGCAGCCGATTCCTGGCTGTGTACACTCACAGCCCGATGGGTCAGTGTGGAGCCAGACACAGCCAACCCTGGAGCCTGTGGGAAATCTACTCAGCTCAATTAATGAACCCAATGTAATTTCTCATGCTCTTCTGCAGCGTTTAAGCTTTCTTAACTATCTTGAATCCGTGAACCAGGGATAAGGCACAAAGTTTGCACATTAGCAGTATCCCAGTCATGACACTGCAATAAAACCACTACTAACCAAGATGAGCTTTCAGTTTAATCCGTTCCATCATTCTGACCGGACATGCAAAAGAAATCTAAGAACATGTCATGTGAAAGTTCCTGGTATTTTAACCCTCTGCTCATATATGGAGTTCATGTCTGGCTACTCTAAGGTAACAAGGAATGTAGTCATTCATAAGGGTACCCGACACTAAAATTTCGCATGCAAAACTATTCTTTTCCTTCACTTACTTGCTTTGATTTTTTTTTTCCCCTCAATATTAAAACAAGAAGAAATTTTCCTAAAGTCTGTAGTGTTTTTCTTCCCCCCCATACTTTTTTTAAATTAGGGTGGGAAGGTTGCAAATTCAGACTCTTCAAAATCAATCTCCTTTGCAAAGTATTTTTATCAGACTCACATTGCTTTGAGCAAAGATCAAGGGAACTGAAATATTTAGCAAAACAAAAAAAAGGCAGCAACTGCTGCTTATATCTATACCTGCTGCATATGAAACACTGGTGTGCAATAACCCTTTCCAGGGAAGTGCATGCTGACAGTAATGTCTTACAGCAAACATTTCTCAGGTGGCCTTTTCAGATTCTGCCTAATTCAACACAGTAAGGCACAAACCAGCAATGGTAACAGACATAACAACTGACTGTGAATATTAGGATAAAAAGCTAGCACAGCACTGAAATTAAAGCTCTCAACATGGTAAGCAGTTTGACTACAGTGACAGAAAGTAATAATGAACAAAGGAGACTAACAATTAGATGTCTTCTGGTGATTTGGAATACTCTGCTACAGCACTTGAGCTCTTTGCTAGAAGTACTGCTTTAACAGCACTGCATAGAACCACTGAGGTACTAAAATTTAATTTCTGCACATTAGGCGAGGGCAGTTACAGCCAGGGTTCAGAAACAAGAGTCCTGAAAGGGAATAAAATTTTACCTCAGTTCTGATTTTATTCAGAACTTTCTGTAGAAGGCTTTACAACACTAAAAGAGAATGTTATACAAAGGAGTGCAAGTAGTTATTTTTGACATCTTTTTTTTAAGTTTCCTTTGACTGAAACATCAAGGTGCGTCTCAGATTTTTTTGGTTTTTTTTTTTTTTTCTTTAAATGAGAGCACTATGCATAAGCTCAGATTTGTTCAGATATCATTCTGTTTAACAGGGGTGCCTACTCTAACAGAAGAGTCACACTGTATCATTTTAGGAATTCAGACCATATCTTAATTTGGTCATCTTAGACTGGCTTCTGGGGACACATTGCCAGTGCTAGCTGGCACCCTTTTAGCTGTCAACACACCGTGATCTCTTAGGAATAAAGGTGCCATTCCCAACACGTCTGCAGGAGCGGCATTTGCCCATTTCAGAAATAAAAAGGCAAAGATTACTTGGAGTAGGCCTGTGGAGCTAGGATTATAGTAGTACTTACTGGTCAGAGTCCTGTGTTTTCATACTGCGTGTCTCCAACAGATTCAAAGAAAAACGTATTACAAGCGTTCAATTTTAGTTGGAAGGAATTTTAAAGCCCTTTTTGTTTAGTTGATTGTTGCTGGTAATACAAGAAGTATTAAAAGGAAGTACTGCTTGTTCTGGGGAAAACCCAGCTGCCTGTTTCTGCTGTCAGGTTGGTACCTGACATCTTTGCTGACTAAAGTTTCAGGCAAGACCTTCTTGAGGGTGGGGATAAGACAGTGGAGAGCACTTGTGTTACTACTGTATGATACAAAGTAAATGCCCTTCTTGCTATCTACCTGGAGCTGAAAGCCTATGAAGTGTACGTATTTATGCTGCAAAGGTGTCCATACTATGCTGTGCATTACACAAAAAGGAAGGCTGCCAGGAGCACAAAGGACTTGGTCTGAGGACAGACAAAAGCAAGGTAAGGGAAAGGGATACGGTGTGACATCTATTTGTCAGAGTGGCAGGTGCTTGTTAACTGCCGCTTTTAACGACTGCTCTGCACTCCGCAGAGGCTAAAGCAGAAAAGTACAGGCTCTCGCAAAGGAAAGCCTGCAAAGCAGACAATCATAAAACCAACAAAAACCTTATTTTAGGAGGCCTGCAAAGGAAAAAGACAAATGCACAACTAAAAACCCCACTGTCACACTTGAAATGTAAACAGAATAATTTCAAATTTCCAGAATAGGTCACTTATCACAGTCTGTTTTATTTTTGTTCTTTTTACATACGATCACAAACCTTTTTAATTTTGATTCCCAAAAGCAGAGGAGAAAAGTTATTCAGTGTCACTTTTCTATTAAGCTTTGTGGAATTTCAAGCTCCAAAGTAGCATTTTGTATATTAAGCTATGAAGTGATGCATAGAAATGCTGGCCAAAATGTGTTTTGTCACAGTTGCTGCTGAAATGTTAACAGATTTATATGCAAGGTTCTCTCCATACCTCAGACCAAAACTGGAGGTAAGTCAGTTTCCACTTCACCTCCTTCCAACACCAAAATTAAAAGCATTGTAGGTGAAGACACATGTACACACATTAAATGCCCTCAACCCTCTCAAAGTTCACTACTTGCGCTGTTGCTCTCCTAGAGAAAGGAAATGAGGCAGATCACTCTCCTTCCCCTTCTTTCCCCATATTAAATAACAGCATGGGAATCAGTTCATCTGTCTGTTCACATCAGTTCTTGGTATCTGCACTCTGATATCAAACATCAAGTCTATGCATGTCTAGTTATGCAATACTATTTAAAACACTAGTACTTAATTTTTTTTAATATCGGAGGGAAATTCTAATACATTCAGACAAACACTGATGCCTTTACGTGCAGGTAAACCACATTTTTATTTCTTTTAGTGTATCAGAGATATGGCAGAATGTGCTAAGAATGTACAAGTGAGTCATTCTTCAAGGGTGCAAAGGTAAGGTACACCATGTACAGAGAGGACCTTATCGTGTTTAAGCTCTAGTAGGAGATTGTGATAAAAGTCCCCACCCTATCCCCAAACCTAACCCCTTACCTCTTTGGGAGAGGTGAGGACTGAGCCACTCGCCAGTACCGCTGGTTTGGTTACAGACACTGGACTGGTAAAGGCAGAGTCACGGCTGGAGGAAAGCGAGCCTGGTTTATGTTCACTTCTGTTGGCTTTCCATGGACTTGGCTATATTGAAGAGAACACAAAATACTGGACAGTAAACGGTAAGGTACAAGAAGGGGTTGCTTGCAAGTAGTGAATCAAATAAACACCATGTTGGCTGTTGTACATATTTTTTCCCTCCCTCTCCAAGAACAGTCTCAGCAAGTTTACCTCAACACTCATTATTTTCCCCCCACCATCTTCTGTTTTCCTCAAACCACACAAAATTCTGCTTCATGGGCACCACCCTCCAGTAAAACACCTTTAGAGCTCAAAGAGAAAATCCAGCATTGCTCTTCATTAATTGCAATTACCACTGAGTAATGCAATGAAACTTACAGGTACCCACAGGTGGGAGGTAAAAAATCCCAATTAAATTAACATTTCATATGGGAACACTGTATGCCACAAAGAAAGGGTCTGCATCACTTGACAGGAGCTTTCCCTGTGCAAGGAAGCAGCACATCAAGAAGTATTTCTGTCCAGGCTGAGAATGCAAATTGTTTACTTCCTTGGGCCCTGAAAGTGTCCATCATCACACTGATTTAGCAACAACAACAAAAAAACCCAAACAAACAAGAAAAAAAGAATAAAAAGCAGCCAGTTCATTAAAGTGCATGAGCACTTGCTGTTTTGCTCTGGACACTCTCTGCAGTATCCCTTCAAACACACTGGTGATTTATCTGAAAAGAAAAACTTCAAGATATGTTTTTGTTACTTGGAATGTTATTCTTCAGCCTCTCTAATCAACCAAGGACAAACACTGTGAAGTGATAGTATTCACAGAAAGGATCCTAACAAGAAACTTGTATCAAGTAGCACGAGAAATACACCTCTCAGAGCATTAAAACATACTGGTTCCTTTGACCTATTAGACTTCTGAAGCCAGCTTCAAGCCACTAGCAAAATAACTCATGCACAAGCGGGATTCAGTTCAACCTGAGATGCAACAGATCTTGCACCCTGCAAGCAATGAGAGCAGAAGCCATTATTTCAGTATGTTTTCACTCTCCATTGTGTTATTTTATTTATTTTAAAATAAATCAATTAGTAGGGGAGGCCATCAGCATTACTCTTCCACTCTAACTTAAAAACAAGAGCAACCCACATTACTGAATGGATTATTCGACATTCACAGCACACATTCCAAACATTCCCTTCAAACCCTGAAAACATCCCGATCCACACAATATTGCCTGGCACTAAAATTAGGGCGTAGAATTACTACAGCAAAAAGTTCCTCTCCGCAGATCTGCACTGCTTAGATACCCAGATCTCGGCTGCTGATTGTTGTTCTCCCAGCTTCCACAAAGAGGCAGCTCACACAAATTCAAAGACAGATCTCTGCTGCTTTCCTAGGGAGGCCACCAGACCGAAGCACAGCGACTAGCGATGAATGTCAAAAGGAATCGTTTGCAGATTATGATCTTCATGGATTGCTTGGCTGTGAACAACTAGCCATCTCAATTAGCCAAGAAAGAATGGTACAACTTAAAAACATTTCTCATTCAATTTACTTGTGACAGTTTTCCAATATTGCTGACTTTGTCAAAAGGAATGTTTTGACTCCTGTACTACTAGAGTCTTCAGAATAATGCAGCCTACCATAGCTGCTTTATGTCTGTTCCTTTAAAAAAGGATTTACACGCAGTTTTTCTGGCTAAGGATATGCTGATCTCTACCTTTTAGCTTTACTAATGGTCACCATTCATTAACAAAAGGGCTGTTGATGACACCAGCAGACAATTCTTCCCTAGTGCAATCCCCACCAATCACAGCACCATGTCAATGCATACAGACTTGGAAAACCAGGATCTAAGTCACTAAGTACATATTTATATCTTAACATGACTGATCTTTTGGGCTACACATGGGAAGTCAACACCTTCTCCACTAGTCAAATGGCACTTCCCACGTTATCAGTACGGTCATAGTTCAGGTATGAGTCCAGCTGTGATCCAGGCCTACCAACTGGTTCAGTGAAATAAATACTTCATTAAAAGGAACGCAGGCAGCTACCACTACATATTGCCATAATCTCCGATTAAAATACACGTATCTGGACTGCAAATACAAGCGGTGTAACACGGAAAACAAGCTAACAAAAAAGCCCTACCATTATTTTTTATATAAGCTGAATTTCCATACAACAGTCACAAGGCTGTCCTAGACACACAGCATATTTTCCAAATTATCCATAAAAATTAAAGGGTTCATTCCAATTGTAAGCACTGAGTAATGTGGTTTTTTTTGGTTCATCTGAAGAACCAAAACTTAGAGTCTAACTTCAGAATACAGTAAGAAAAAGCTTCAAGAGCAGCTCTTCTATACAGAATTAATGAAAAATCTGAGTATGAGCTTTAGAAGTAACCAAAACAAATGCAATGGTGACTGCACAGCAAGGAATAACAGCTAGAACAAATTTTTACATCCAAATTCTACAATTTCAAGTAACAGGTATACCATGACCGGCAGTAACAACGTACACTTACATAGCTTTCGGAAGAGCATTTCAACCTCAATCTCTACAGTTGGTGGAGCACTTACTTTCAAATCTCGCAAGTTAGCTGCTGTTGTGTGCAAAAATAAGACAGAAAAACTGTGCATTCCTGTTCACTAAAATTTTTTACGTTGAAGCAATCAAAAAACCAATCTAACAGTCTGGACAAAACTGTATCTTTACCTTTTGTTTTGAAGGCTACTTCAAAACATCCAGAATAGAACCAGGTAAGACTATATATATATGCATGTATCAAGCTGTACATACAAAAATAAAAGCCACAGGAGACTCCCTATCCATCAGAAGCTGCATCTCGTTTAACTGTTCTAAACAAGTACATTCATGGACTGAAAACTTATCTGGAATGAAAAACTTATTAATAAAATACTTATAATAGGTCAATGTATTGCACCTTGCCTAGAAGGAGATCGGTTTTCAAATCAAAGGTTTATACTAGATTATTTGATAATAATTTTAACAATTAGGATTTTTCCTGTAGTTGGCAGAATCTGGCCTGAATTAAGAGAAACTTACAAAAGGGAAAGAAGCTCTAAACTTGCTTTTTACAAAAAAAGTTGTTACTCTTTCCTATTTTGCTTTTATCTTTGAAGTGTGTTAACAATAATCTACTCATAGGGAAGATTTTGTTGGAATGTCACAGCATCAGTAATAAATAGATTTTAGAACTCAAAAGTATTTGGACACTTTTTTAAAGAACAACCAAGCTAATAATTTTCTTTAGCTTCTTAAATACTTTCACTATCACTCCTACAAAGTTTTTAGGGCATGTATACATGTAGATTCTCTGGAATAACAGGCAAGATAAAGCCTAGAACAAAGAAACAAAAAGCTACTTGTTTTTTTTTCAACACTTGCATATTTCCTCCAGTAGAATTACGGCACAAACCCCATTACTTTTCCAGGTTGTCTTTAAGGCTCAACTAAATTAGAGCCAAATTGCAGGATGTTACAATCTAATCTGATCTTAGCCCCAATTGTGTTTTAAACACATCAAAGTATTGTAACCCAATAAAGATTTTTCAAGGTAGTTACGTGAAGAATTCAAGTACATCATAGCACACATTCCACTTCTCTCCCATTGCTTGTTTTGTCTAATTAAGATAAGGATTTGTCTAATGCGTGAGAAGACACTCATTCAAACAGACATTAGTACAGTCAGAAGAGAGGTTAGTTCTCTGTATAGACAAGACCAAATGGCACTTTAACAGGGAAAAACAATTTTAGTAGTAAACAGACCTCTACTGTAAAGGCAACTACTGGAAACTACTAAATTTCAACTCTTGCTGTCTGTTAGGGAGTCAATTCCTTTGTCAAGGGAGAGAGCTTTCCCTTGATCTGCATTTCACTAACTTGGTTGGTACCCCTGTACCTTGGAAGGAGGAGCTGCAGGTTTAGGAACCAGATTTTTGTAGACACTTGGGACAATGGTGGTGGCTTTGTTGCCATTTGCCAGGTGAGAAACAGGTGACGTGAATGCAGCTGAGAAGGCGGCGGCAGGATCCTCTTTTGAAACCTTTTTGATGACCAGCATCTTGGTAGGTTGCTTGGCACTGGGGGGGTTTTCTGTAAAAACAAAATGAAAAAGATCCTGTAATACAAATGTTCAGTTTTGAAACAGCTTCAAGTACACGGCTCCAGTTCTTCCCTTCTCAATCTTAAATGCTACACAGCTCATTCTGAGACCACAACAGGCCTCTTGACATTGAAGGGAAAAACCCACAGTGATGTAATCAGAACAGATATCAGCATTCTTCTGAGCAACCATGGATCAGCCTTGTTAATTCACTGACACAGCAAAAATGCCTTCCATAACTTCTACCTCCAAAGATACAGCACTTTTAGACAAGCGCATTTAGTATCTCTTAGGCCAAATTAACACGTTTGCAGGAGAACAATTTAAAAATAGTAATAGCATAAGCAGCTAAAAGCCCCATAAATGCTAATTGTAATTATTTTTTGAGCAGAACAATAGCTATCTGACAAGCACGCAAAAAGAATACAACTTGGTATTATAGCAAGAAGTGTATCTGAGCGCTTTTTTTTGGTATTTGTACTACTTACAGTACCCAACCCAACTAATCTAGCTACATTCTAACTAGAGATTAACACACCTGTATTTAGTTGCTAGAACTGGTATCTTGTTTCACACAATCTATTTTTTTTAAAGGCAGAGATTTGCATACCACATCAGAATCAAAAGCAAGTCTGTTGTGAGTTTAAAAAAAACAAATAAATCCAAACGACAGAATTATGACAATTTTGCTGTATTTCTAATATGAAAATCACAAGTCAGGAACTAATGTCTAGTTCACTCAAACCTGCTCTGCTCCTCAAGTGATGCCTGCGTGAAATTGTAACTGCAGTAAGACAGGAAGCAAACGCAGAACAGTGACATTACTGCCACCAGCAGTTTTTGTTATGACAAGACAAGCACAGTTTCAACTCGACATAAAGGCCAAGAGATTAGTGAAGACTGTGGGAGGAAAACAACAAAGGAGGGAAAGCTGCAAACTGTCTGCTTCACTTAAGTCTTTAAAATGTTTTTGAGTGAAAAAAATAGCATTTAAATATCAGTTACAGCTTTCCACTTCAGCATCAGCATTGTGTACAGTGATGTAAATACCTTTACCTACCCCATACTCCAGAAGGTGTTCCTAAAGGTTTGTTCTGGTTGTTGTGTCTTCCAGCTTCTGGGTTCAAAGATGGCTGTAATAAGACAATGCAAATGAGCATATCATTATATTGCACATAAAGAAATCCAGTATTAACATACATTACGCTCCTAGGAACCCAGAGTACAGGTAGATTTCTCTGAACAGCACCTGAATTAGATGGGAGTGCTTTGTCACAAGATATCTAAAAAGATATCTAAAAATCAAGTTTGTATTCTCCTTGGCTTCTGCTGTATTTCCAACAGAACTACCAGGGGGTTCAGGATAGGCCCTTTAGACTTCTACTATATGATTAAGTAAATTCCACTAACCAATACACACGTAAAAAAATTAGCTATTTAATCAGCAGCTCAAAACATAAAACAGCACCCACATCATCAGTATAAGAATCTAATCTCATTTCCCAAATATTTTTATATAGTAACTATGCATTAAACAATCAAAAAAAGCCCACCCAAAATTAATACTAAGCTCCTAATGTAAAGTAATAATGAATATATATATAATATATATATATTTACTGACAAAAGAGCTACATGCAAATTTATGTTAAGCTTCAGAGTCCACTTTTCAGGACAATTCTGCATGCAGACTCGGTGCTCTCTGCAGACTTACCTCTGATTCAGTATCAGAATTCAACTAAAGTGGAACAACTAAGGACATGTCCAGGCTCAAACCAGAGTAGAGAAAATCTAAGCATTCAACGACTAGTGTTCTTGATCAGCTGTTCCTCTTCCCCTGTCCCAAATAACTTCAGTTCAAAATAAAGCCATCTTTTTCCTCTTTTTAATGAATTCTTCATGTTAGTTACTATGGTGACAGCATAAGTCTCTAATAATGAGCTTCTGAAATAGTGGGCATTCCTGTTCTATAAGAGGAAAAAATCTCACACCATAGCATAAATTCCTGCCTCGGACCCTAGAAAATCCTGTTTCATTTTTCGGTTACAGGTCAGTTGTATGTCAGGGTACTCACACCACAGAACTTAGATCTGCAGATCTTTCAGGAATAGTGTTGGCATCGTCAGCCACACAGGTCAAACAGCTACAGACCTTACCACAGTATACATTAATCTCACCACTATGGCAGAGACAATACAGGACTTATTTAGCAAAGCTTGCTACTAGATAGTGTGTGGTATTATAATCTTAAAATAAATTGTTACAAAAAGTAATTACAGAAGAAACATCCAGGTAGCTGGGGAAAGGTACGCATCAAGGCACTGAAGGAGAAAATGAAGGACACGGAAGAAAGATTTAGCCCAAGACAGACTGCAACAGTGCAGTTGCAATCATTACTGTAACTTTCTACATTCCAACAGGCTTTTGACAGTCTAAAGCAGCAGCTTACAGAAATCCTGAATTACAGTATTCTTGAGAAATCAGATTAACAGAAATCTACACACAAGCTTTATCACTGCTCTACAGGTGTTAACCACCTTGTGATGCAGGGTACCACTCCCAGCAGAAGCAGCTGAACAAGCACATGCAACTACTCCCCAGGCAGTTCACTGAAAAAATTTCAGTAGCTTAAATTGAACCGTCTCCCATTAAGTGGAGACTCCAGCTTTTGGCCCAAAGCAGCTGCGTGGCATTGGCAGATTTCACTTCAACTCCTAACTTCCTGAACAGAAGCAGTGCCATCAAAGTGCCACAACTTCAACTGTAAACAGCCTTCCAGAGTGAAAAGCTATGTAAGAGTAAAAACCTCAAGATGATGATGACACACAAGTCTGCACATTATCACCAGAAACTGTCATTACTGGAGGCAGCAATGGCTTCAGCATTGAAGATGAAGTCAGAGGAATTGCATCAGGTGAAGAGACTGAGTTACTAGAACCACACAGATGGTATTGACCTCATTACACTGGCCAAGAAGAGCCTAGATAGAGTGAGAAATAAGACGCAAAAAGCAAAATACATAGTCTGATAACAACAAAATCCTCATCAGTGGACAGGAGAAAAAAAAAAATTGGAAAGTAGAAAAGGTGCATGTATCTCAAAGCATTAGCATTAAGGAATGCACATGGTAAGGATGAAAGCCATAAATGTATTTGGTAAAGTTTGGAAAACTAAAGACATTCCAGTAGAAATAGACCCAGGATGTAAGAGACTATCATGCGGATAATACCACTTGAATCAGAACGTTGGAAAAGAAGAAAGCTGATGAACTGGAGATAGTGATGGAAGAAATGGCTCAAGAAACCCTGATCTACAGATTAAAGTAGAGATAGGAAAACACCTCTGATAACAAAGTACCACTGCAGAAGATCCAGGACAGATAGTTGCAAAGGTCTGAGCATGTCAGGAACAAGCTTGGGAAGGTTATCACAAACACCAACGTGTACCAGAACGCAGGAAACAGGAACAGCAGGCAGACCGAAGATAGCTGAATAGATGCACTAAGGAGCAAAAAAACCCCGCACCTTTCCAAGCAAAGCTACAAAGTCAATACAACTCCTACTCCTGTGGCAGACTGAAGTGTCACCTTATGGATTTCGCTGAAGTTGTGACTTGAGTGTTACAATGCTGTCTCCAGTTCACAGTAACTATTTGGCAAAATACGTTAATGTGCCAAAACCCATAACCCAACAGGTCGTCAAGTCCTGAGGACTCTGGGTACCAATTAGCATCCTGTCAGCACTGGAATAATTTTGTCATATCTGTTGTGATCTCAAACATGGAACAGAATGCAACTCTAGATCCTCGCCACCTATCAATGCTAATAAAAATGAGATCTGAAAAGCCACTTCTCACAGCTGCCACTTCAGTGAGAAGCTACACACTTACAAAGTCTTCTTCCTCAAATTGCAACTGCTCTTTATCTTCCTTCTTCTCTTCCCTGGATTCAACAGGCAGCTTTTCTTGAAAGGCGGAACTTTTCCGAGAATGGAAGTTGCCATTCCAGTGGCGATGAACTCCAGTTCCTCCTCCACCACGCTGGTTCACACCATCATGGCCCCGTGAGGGACCATGCCAGCCAGGCTGACCGCCAGAAAGCCCAACATGAGCTCCTTTAGAAACACCAGAATCTACAGAATCATGGCGGAGAAGGGATGGCTGATGCCAGCAGTCTAAACAAAAGGAGATAAGTATGCAAATAAAAAAGTCAACACAGCATGCAGAATATCAGGTTGCTTTTCTTGTTGTTAAAAGTCAGTGTTCACTAAGTAACTACTAGGCTGAACTTATTAAGCTACTGTATGATTATATCAGAAAATAAACCAAGCTACACAACGCACACATAGCTACCCCAGAAACTCCTTAAGGCCTGAGCACACAGTGTGGGAGAAGAGAATAGCCAAGTTTCTTCTAGGATGTTTTGAAAAAGTATAGTTTTGGAAAACGTTTTTTACATTCTGCAGAACTCTTCATTCTGTAGAATATTCCAAAATGGTTCCTCTCAAACTCTCTCCTACTCACCTCCCGCAGTTCGGAGAGGCCCATTATTGAAAAATCCATCAGAAGAGTTGTGTCTCCTACGGCTCACCCCAAAGCGGCCCTCTCCCCGTGGAAGATGTTCTCCATGTTTCTCAAAGGTGGCTGCAGGGGACTGCAGAATGAGAAAGGTGATGTAATTAAGCACTCATTAGGGCACTCCAGGAGCTGCTGGTCCAACAGTGACATATTGTTAATTAAAAAAAAAAAAACAAACCACAAAACCACCACAAAACAACCAAAACTCCTAAACTCCACATTCCTGCACTAGTTTTCAATGTAGCATCCATATCTGCATTGCTTAGCCAATGGCATCAACCACCACGTGAACCCAGTCAGGACGGCACACAAATCAGTGTTATCCTACACAGAATGAGAGAGAACCTAACAGATTCCAAAGAATCTTTTAGTCTTCACTTCCTCTCATTTATAAAAAATTCAGATGTTTGTTTTAAGTGGATCAAATATCCTGCAATTACTTTTGTATCCTCATATTTAAGTATGAAGGTGAAAACTGTATTCTTACTTGTTCATCAATATTGTCCATCACGATCTGCTTTGCTATTCAAATGCTTTTTTCCACTGTCATGCATAAATACTGCAAATTGTTATCGAGTCCTACAACAGACTTCCTGGGTCAAGCTAAGCTTCTTCTGGAACCAGTTTTAGAAAGAAGGTGACAAGCAAACCACCCTCATTTTAAGGCTGCAAAAAACTAATGAGTATTTCTGAGCTTGGAGTTAGAGCCCAAGGGCTAATCAATCTACTATTCAGCAAGGGACAGATTATTTCCATACATCAAACCCAAACTATATCCTGAATTATAAATAAGTAGCAGCCCAAGTCTTGATCCCCACAGATTCAGAGTAATTTCTTTAATGATTTTCTACCTAGAATCTCACTCAAGTCTCAACACAAAGACACCGAACTACTTCCATGTCTGAACAAAGACTGCTCCTTCTCTGAAATAAGAAGGATACATTTGTTGAAACAAAGACAAAAATTATTTTCACCTCAGTAAGTTTCCAAAAGCCTTCTTTAAAAACAAAAGTTTAATTCAAACTTTTTAAGTTCAATAAAACACTAGGGCAATTTTTTTGCTTTTTACTCTTGTCGTAGCTGTACAAAGTGGTGATGTGTATTAACGTTACCTTGGTTGACTGTGGCGTTGAGAAGTTAAGCCAGGCAGGAACAAAGTCATGCTGCGCCATTTAGGTCCAGTGTCTCCCTTCAATAAAATGAGGCATCAAACCTCATGGCCAGGATCTGTAAATGAAAAGAATATTCCATGACTGCAAACTGAAATAATAATACAATTTATTTCCAAAAGTTTGGCCTACACAAACAGGAGGGGAAAGTGCTGTAGTTTTTCACATTACACAGAAGATTTTTTTTTTCCTGCTGACTTTGTTCCTCTGACCAAAACAGGTAAGAATTTAAACATTCCCAGTTACTTCCTGTTTACAATTAACACACCCACAAAATTCACAATAGGATGGGCGTGGAGGTGGGAAGAAAAGAGAACAGCATACAAAAGCCATACAATGCACAGATGTGCAAAATCAAGATGTGACAGAATTTGAGGTATATTCCCTCATTGCTCATTGTCTGAGTTTACAAAGGGGTGATCACCGCATGTTTTATTCCAGAGGCTGTAAATCAAACGTGACCAAACTGGTGATGACATTAGAGACACTGAGAGCAGATCAGAGACCTGAAAGACAACCATATGCCAGCTCCTGCACCCCCAACTTAAAATTGTATCCAGGGCCACCAGCTTCCACACACCAGGTAATCCCCTAAGACAAAACTGCTTTCACAGAGGAGAAACCAAACAGTTAGGAACAGCACACAGGGTGGCTGCAGGTCTGGGTAACTGAATGCTGCCTTCTTGTGGAAGGTTCTCCAGTTTACCATTTTGCTTTATGTTTCAACTTTAGTATCTATGAAAAAGTCAACGTTATATAAGCAAAGAAAAAAGTACATACGATCACTTACCCTGAGTTTGGCCTCTGCAGTTCAATGTCCTCAGTTGCTGTGCTTCAATGACCTTAGGGTTCCTTCCTTCTCCAGTATGCTCTAAGGCCAGCCTTGAGGCAATCGTGCGTCTCAAAGTGGAGCACGAGAGGCCGCACTTCGTGCCAACTGTGCCCTTCACCCCTCAGCTGCTCATTTTAACCTCTCTTTATACTCTCACTACAAAAAAAAAAATACCTAAGAAGGTAATTTGTATTTAAAAAAAAAAGCCACGACCACGTTCACCTCATTAAATTTCCTCTGGTCGTGGTAGTACAGAAGTCAGCCTTTACATTACAAAAAGGTTTGTCAAGTCTGCATGACAACATTCAGAGCAACATCATGGTTAATACTGAACAGATACACTCAAGTCTGCTGGATAATTCATGATCTGCAGCAGATCAACCTGAACACTCTGGAAAAAGGACGTTACATAAAAATGTTTGCCCCAAATGCTGAGATCTAAGCAAGAAGCATCTGCCCAAGCACTCTTAAAATATAAACTTCATTTTTATCACATATATCTGCTAAAAAAAAGGTATAGTATTTAAAAAGAAAAAAAAACCAAACAATCAATGTTAGGATATACTCTGGTCTTCACGTGATGTGGTTAATGCTCCACAGAGCTAAGCACTACTTGATATAAAGCTCAAAAGCAGGCACAAATGTTTATCTCCCTGTTTTTCACCATTTACATGCTGAAACATAAGTCACATGAACAAAAAAATGCCAGGTCCAAAAATAATCTCTTCTACTCTATTTTTTTGTAGACTGGGTGCTGCTTTTAAAGGGACAATTATTTCACAAGAGCCTCTTGTTCTACAGTGGAGAGTTCACTTCTGGGTCATAGTCCTCTTCCATCAAAGAGGCGAGACAGGAACTGTAGTCACTATAAAAAACAAACAAAACCTCATCAATACGAGCAGCATAAACACGACAAAGCATGACTAGAGAGAAGAACAGAAAGAGAAATTGAGCAACTATAGTGCAAGTGCCAAAAGCTATTTGATCTCTGAACAAAGCAAAATCTGAAATAATCTAATGTTAAAAAAAGTCCCTGAAAAGGGCAATTCTGCTTTTAAATGATCACTTCCCAGATTTAGTTTACAAAAGGGCAATACAAACAAGTTGAATCAGAATAAAGGGAAGAGTTGAGAAACTGTCTGCAGCTGACAAAAGGGATTCCGCACTTCATAGCAATTTAAAAACCTGCTGCTAAAATAATAATGAGACTCTAGGCCACACGTAGGCTTGGCCATTCCACATGCCTCATCTTCTCTACACGTCTACATCATTCCTCATCGGCTCCAATGCAGTGAGACTCCTCTCTCGAGAGACTCATGATACTAATACATCCAGTAGTCCATTAACTCCTCCACAGAAAATACCACCACCACCACCAAAAAAAAAAGGAATTCTGAGTTTTTCTGCTATGGCCTCTTTTTCCTTGAACCATCTTACCTAACCAGAAGCAAACAGATAAGTTTACTGCTCCTGAGATACCTGAAAAGTTTTATTACTGTTTTGATGCCATCAGCTGTTTTTCAGGATCCCTTTAGGCATGCCTTATTACGCCTGTGTATTTGACTTACCAGAGTTTGTTTTCCTTGTTTGGATACGGTTTCATTCTTTGATCAGTTCTGGTTTTCACTGCCCTTCTTGGGCTATTCTTGACTCTAAGCATGTGGGGTTTTTTTTTTTTGTTTTTGTTTTGGGTTTTGTTTTTTTTTTAAGTTTTAAAGATGGTTTTGACAGAGGCTCAAAATAAACACACATAGGGAATAGTAAAAAAAATCACCATCTTTTTATCCTCTGGGTCATGCCCTTTAATAAACCCCTCTCATTTTATTATAATTTCTTTCTTCCTGGAACTAGATGTTATTGTTGTGTAAGGGAGTTTGGAAAGAGGGAAACATTTTTGCAACTAAGCTGTAAACCATTATCACATTTCTGAAGGGATAGTAACAACAAGCAGCCTCACAACTGCTACAAGCTACCAGCGAAGACAAGGCCAAACCAGAGAGGACGTGGCCACACACAATACCGTCCTGGGAACTTTCTGAGCATCCCACCCCATACAACAAAGCTAGGAAGGGTCATATGCTGCAAACAACAAAGGTGTTAATCTATCAAGACCCGTTTTTATATTAAAGGGTAATTTTTCAGTGTGTATAGGGACATCCTGGAACACCTGCTGCAGGCAGAACAGCCTCCCCACCATGCTCAACTCAGCACTGCTATAGAACTCCTTTAGATGTGACCTTCTGAGGCTGCTACCAAATGTTTGAATTGTAAGTAGAAGATAAAACGGTGACAAAGACACCGCAGTTTACTATAATTAAACAAGATTCATTACCTTCTGAATAAATATGCTTTTCAGAACAAACTGTATCGCAATTAAGCCAAACTATTGACAAAAGTAATATAATTTAAGAAGTTGATTTAATGGACCTTGAGAACTATTCAGAGCAATGTGAAACAGACCCAAACAGAGCAAACCCCACCCAGAACTGTTCTCTGGATTTAAGGGTATCTAAATAAACACCACAGAATTACAGTTTTGAAGTAGGAACTACGTCTGAGTACACAACAAAAATAAAAAGACCACAGAAGTACAATACCCAGGTTCCACTTGACATAAAAGGCTCCCAGTACCTTTGGCAAAGGAAACCGAAAAGGAAAGCATATCAACAGCTTGCAAAACTTGTGTCGCTGCAAGGCATCTTTTTATATTTCGGCACAACCAAAACCAAAGTGAAACTCTTTGTCAAATTCCACCTACCAATTCAGAACAGATCTTGCAGAAGATTTAGGTCTCCTAAACCACTATTTTGATATCACTGGTAGTAGTATTGACCTGGGCAGTTCACTAAGGAGCGCTATCCACCATGCACATGGACAGTCTAGTGCAATTCCTAAGACATGACATTTTTGACTGATGTCCAAATCTTGTAAGCATCATGCTTGCACAGTTAGCATAAATCAGGCACTGCTGATTAGACAACTTTACACTTGTTAAAGGAATGACCTCCACATCATCTCAAATTTTATATCAAGTGTTTTGATACTTCTGTAACCTTTATTTTGAAACAATCTCACTTTTGGGTGTCATAGTTACTGGCAGGCTCTGTGTTGAGGTTGTGGCAAATGAAAGCAAAAGGCTTAAATTAGTCTCCACTCCTCTTCAAGTAGCGTACAGAAGGCACACTTCAGATAGTAAATTCAAAGCAATGTGTTGAGTCCTTCCAAAGTTGTGTTTCCTGGCATGAGCGAGGTACTGAAGGCTATAGGCCAACAAACCGTGTGCCGACACACCCTGCAGCTGGCTGCTTATTTCAACAGGCACATATACGGCTCTTCAATCATCACCTTCCTGTGTACGTACGATCACAAAGAGAACAAGGTATGTGACACTAAAATGCAATATTTTCTTTTTGCTAAAGCAAAAAAACTTGCTGTTAGGTGAAATGTTGTAAATTATATTACCACTGAAACCATTCGGTCTCCAGGATTAGCCCACATGCTAAGTCTGACAGCCTCCTCACCCACACGTTCTGAATCCTGGCCAACATTACACCTTCAGCCTACGCTAGACCACTTCCCATAACCTGTGCTACCCATGCTACTGACGACAGTAACATCACAAAATCGTAACGGGCAAGACCCAAAGTCTATAACAATTACCTTCTCTGACACCAACGGACAATAAATCTTAAGAAAAAGCACAAGAACAAGAGCAACCAGGGCTCTCAGGATACTTTCTCAGACTTTTAAGCCAGAGTTGGTGTTATAGTTTATTACGGATTAGTGCTTCTATGTAAATGTGTGCCTGACCACATTCTATTCCGTTTTCCATGATACTCATGATTTTTTACATGATCTATGTACCACTTGTCACCTCTCTTCCAAGCTAAGTCAGACTACCTGTGAAAGCTTTCCTAGCCTTTACCATGTCTTTTAGCTATAAAGGTCACAAAAAATGCATAAAACACTTAAGATCTGGGAGCATGACCAATTTACACAGTGGTAAAACTGTGCATTTTTTTAACCTTTCTTCCTAATATCTAAACATTGTTTCTTTTTTTATTACTACATAGAACTGAAATGACCTTTGCCAACCACTCAATAACGAATAGAGCGTAGAGATTCCTCAAAGTACACGTGGGGTTTGCTTTTCTCTGGTCAGGCACATGAACATGTGCGTGGAACAAACACTCACACATTCCCTGAAGGCAAAGTTTTCAATTCTCATATTGCATTTACATTTCAGTCAAACTGGTCTCTGTTTCACTATGGAAAACAGCAAGGACAAAGATCATCCCCAGTAGCCGCTCCCAGTTCCAGGAAAAAAGCAAATGAAAGTGCTCGTCAATGCAAATTCAATTAATGCTGTGTCTCCTTTTAAATGAGCTCAAGTTTGAATTATTTCTGGAAATACAAATCAGAAAAAGAGAAAATAATAATAGTATCACTAAATAAGATGTTCTATAAAGACACACCTCCTTCCAGAGCAATGAAATCTGCATTAATGAGCTTTGGTGAAGAAAACAGGTTGTCCGTCAAACACCCCAAAATAATATTTCACTGATCAAAACAAAGTTGTCTTTGGCAAGTAATATAAGTATTAAACTATAGGTAAAATTAAACTCTGTATTAGCACTTGGGTTCCACTTGTTAACAGTTCTAATTATCCTCTTTAAAAAAAGTAAATTACAATTTTGCATTATTTTTACTGTTATTTCATAGCAACCTCTGTTCGTAAGTTTTTGTTGTTACAAAAGTACTTCCTTCCCTTGGTAAGTGCTCGAGTTTCACACCTAAATATCCTTCACCATGTCACTTAACACGCAAGTGGAAGAAGTTATATTTATCACTGAGTCAAATAAACAAGTTAAAATTGTCAGATGTTATTTTATATGACGAGATTTCATTGTGTATTTGTCTAAAGAAATATTTTAAAGTTGCCACGAAAATGGGAGGAATATACAAGCATCCCGCATTTAAAGAAGAGGCACAGACAGGACAAATTCCCATCCTCTAGTACACCACTCAAGGTATTCTTGCTGTGTTGCAGTTGAATACAGTTGCCTAGTTGTTTTAATCCTGCTGGTAACTTTCATTTCTACTCCAAATATAGACTTGATCAGCGTTAATCTCTAAACCAGAGAGAACTTCTACAGCTTTGATTCTCAAGCAGAGCTTTCCAGAGCAGGAACCAAGGAGGTATTCAATATGTAAAGACTATACTGACCAGAACTTAAGGGAGACAAGCTAATCGAAGCCATTGAGCTATGGAAACTGCTCACTGGAAATGGATCAAGATGTTTCAAGAGTCCTAAGAAAATGCATAGATTAGCCTCATGAGCAGTTCATTCTTCCTGTTACTTCCTCTTCCATCTCCTGCCTCAGCCTACAAAACCGTAAAAGCCCAATTGGAAGCAGAATCTGCCCTGAGATAGAAGACTGCCTGCCGTGCCACGCTGTTCTGGCACACAGCCTCTCTGGGAGTACCTGGCACCAGGGCTTCTACCTCTGGTCACATTATGTACTGCAGTGCACATTTTGAAAGGGACGCGTTTTACTGGATGCTTTTTCTGCCTCAATGTTCCTTACAAAACTCCTCAGGTCCCTTCACCTTTGCTGTCTACCCAGTATCCCATTAATTACATTAACTCCGTTTATCACCTCCTGCAACAGCAAACCACAAAGACTTCAAGCCTCTAGCGCAAAACCAGCATAAAAGTAAACTTTTACCCTTCATTACGCATTTATTAATCCAACTAATAGCAGCTGTAAAAGGTCACAAGGACAACATCTGTCTATCCTTGCTACAATTTCAGTTCACTTCACTGCATTTCTATGTATTTCTCTAAATAGAACGTGTTTACTTAAAAAAAAAAAAAGTAAAGATTTGTTTTTCTAACTGGCCAACTCAATTGGGATTTCAGTAATATTCCTAAAGATTAGATGTCAGCTGGGTTGCAAAAGCATTCAGAAAAATTAATGAACAATTTAATGGATGCATAAGGCAGAACAGAATTTACTTCTCTCATCAGTTTTCTTTCTGTGCAGCTCTTTTAAAGTTATGTAATTAAGCAGATATGCCTAAACATACAAAACAAACCTTTCCACTTAGCTACTCTTCAGAGTGTCATTTAATAGATGTATGTTAGTTTATGCTAAAGAATTAATACCATATGCAGTCACTAAAATATGATCTCTTTCTAACAACTTTTGATTAATCCCACACATTCACAGAACTAGCAAGTCACAGCCTGGAGCCCAAGCTAGGAGGAGTCAAAAGCATGCTACTGATTTCCTTAAGGGTATAAAAAACCACAAATAAAATTTCATTATTCAGTTTTCCACAAAAGCAGACATGGCTTGGTCTTACTATTATTAGAAACATTTTATTGAGTACGATAATAATATTTGGGCACATAGCCCTTTTAGAATAATGTCATTATAAATCTTGCTTGAACTTCACTTGCATTATTAAGCCTTACTATAAAAGACACGAGTGCAGCATTACTACTTCCAGAGCTGTCCTAACAACTGGTGAGCTACGTCTTCTCAAGTTGAGATTGTTTATTTGCAGTTAACAGCACGTTCACCTACATAAAGTATCTACAAAACAAACTTACTTCCATTTTGCTTTCAGCTTCCATTAATACGGTTGTCTAGACACACCTTCAGCCTGTCTACACGACTGAAACACGGCTACCTGTTGAGAGGACAAATGTAGATGTTCCAGAATGGCATGTACAACTGGTAGTGCTCACACACCTGAGTTATTACATGCCAGAGTAACTTCTGCCATTGTTAATTATTTTTTTTCATTAGATCAAATAGCTAGACCCTCAAAATGGTTACTCGAACATAAAGGACAGTTCTATTAAGTAAAAATACTGCAGAAAACATTAAGTTGTATCTAGCTGCTAAAAAATATATACCATCTAAAAATACAAAGCACTCAAACCAGATTTTATAGAATTATGGAAACATGAGCCCATTAAAACACTAAATGACAGATTAACATGTTAATCATGTACCAAACCAAAATCTTCCCAGATACAGATACTAAAAAAGAGCTTGGTTGTGAGCACCAGCTATTATTGAAAGATTAACACCTTGTTTTTCAAGTTTAAAGTAAATTAATCCATCTTGCAGAATCATCAAAATTCATGTTTCATGAAAAAGTTGTTTCATGTTCTAGAAACAACACTGCAAATCTATATATTCCAGGATTAAAACATGCCAGAAGTTTGTCCATACAGAAGTTTTTCTAGAGTAATAAGCTGAGGGTGGGGGAAAATCACTGTTACGTACCTGACCACTTTTGCAAACCAGATGACTAACTTCAATGAACTGAAAGAAGAAAGGTCCACACGGACACACCTATGTGGTAAAACCCTTTTCTCTATTGACAGTCCTCCCACTGGCGTCTCACACTGTACTGCTTCACAAACAACCTGTCCATTTACCTGCTCACTTTCCACTTCTCTAAGGTCACACTTACCGAATCCCATCTCCTCCAAACCTTCTGTAACAAATATATGCACCCACCCAACCACACTCCTTGCAAAGCCTTAGCAGCCTGGTCTTGTGAATACACACTGACATCTAGCATGCAGCAAGGCCCAGGTAAGCAGTTTTTTTTTTTTTTTCTTTCTTAACAGCAATCAAAGATACAAGAGCATACAAGAGTGATATAACCAAACCACAGAGAAAAGCCACTTCTAGGACTGCGACGTAGGAAAGATTCTCCATCAAATGAGAAAACACCGCTGATAAAAACTTCACCTTTAGCAATACTATTGACCAACTGATGCCTGCCCTTCCAGCCCCGGCTGATGCAAGTTTCTGCCAGCGAGGCTACCACCACATTGCTACTGGGTCAACAGTATCAGGTGCACTGAGAAGACCACGGACCTGAAAGACAGCAAGCCTGTCTTCGGAAGCAAGCTGTACTTTGGACGAGCACATTTTGTGAAAGAAGGTATCTGGGGTACTTGTACAGAAGCCTGTGTAAGATAAGGCTCTGAACCTCAGCCAGGAAGTGTGATACGTTGCAACTGAACCGTTCCAGTGAGTTTTGATGAGCTTACTCCGAGTACCAAAATAGGACCATTTTAAGCATGGAAGATCTAAAAGGCTCAACTCCTTATAAACACAGAATAGGGACAGCACAGACTTTCAAGATATTATGGCTACCAACAATTATTCCTGGATGTTTTATATTGTACAGCCACTGGCAATACTGTCATCCCTTATGCCTCCCTCCTCTGTCACTTGAGATTGCACTTCCCTCCAACGTCCCTCTAACAGTCTTCAGTCTGTTTATGTTAGAGAACCGCGGTATTTACCTGAAATACTAAAACCTGCTCACTGCTCTGCCCTACCACAGGGAGCAAGGCTCCAGTAAGCAATATATCTCTATTAAACAAGTGTATCTACTGCCACTACTGATACAAAACAAACAATATTTTAAATAGTATTAGGCTTTAAACTTGAACAATTTAGGCTTTAAATTCTGAACTTTCAACCAGCTTTAACATTTTATTAATTAAAGTATTTTAAATCTGGAGAAGGTGTTCTGCTAATTTTAATTAAATTCAAAGGTCTTTTTAGCTCTTGAACGGAACAAAACCAAACATCTATCTTGTAGTGCACTTTCATCTACAGAGCTTTTGAACGTATCTGAGGTCAAGATAAGGCTCTGTTCTGCCCTTAGTCTTACAAAGCACAACACCTTGTATGGCTGCCTTTAAAGGTATCACCCAAAACCTCACAACAAACCTAGTGAAATAGCAATGAAGAGCCTACCTGCACGGTCTGCCCAAAGCCTTAATGAACAAAGTCACTTCTACTGCTCGGTAGCGTACACCAGGATAATGTTCCCCATCATAAGGAAAGAATTGCAAATATGTAATTACGGGCTTATTCCGGCTGCATACTACATACCTCCTGCCCACCTGTCCTCCACAGAGGTACACAGAGCCCAAGCAGAAGTGAAGTAAGGAGTTCTCCAGTACCTTAAAAAAAAAAAAAAATAATGGGATGGGTGTTTCCCATTTAGGGTATTTTATAACCAAGTACTTTACCCCCATTACTATCACTACTATATCACATCTACATTTAAATATATTCCATTTGGAGCAGAGGAAAACATATTTCCTTTGGAAAAGAGCATCAAACGCAACCAGACTATTTATAAAATATTTGTGTCAAGGCAAGAGAGACTGTAAATCAAGTACAGGGAAGTACAGATCTGCGTTCCAGATGAAAGATAAGAGAGTAGAAGGCATGTCACTTGCAAAGAGGAAAGAGAACTGAGAGTCAACAAAACAGAAAAAGACATCCAGAAATAAGAGAACATTCTCCTAAACATTATTATAGTAATTCTTCCCCTTGATACCATTATCCCAGCCCTATGAGACCAGTACTACAAACTGGAAAGGGCACTACATTCCAATTAAAGCTACTTCCCACCCAAGACAGGAGGCCAGGACTGGGGGACTAATGCTACCCTCTCTGTCTGTCCCTCCGCTTGGATTATTTCCAAACCATTTTAACTTAAGATCAGGAAAATATGAAGAAACTCCACATTTATTTGTGACTAGGACACAACAAAGACAGGTTCACTCAGCACTTTTCAGCACGTGTACAACACCTGCATTACAGTCTGTAAAGTTTACATTGTCTGCTGTGTTTTTCATTCTATTAGCTTAAAACTTTCAGCACTTTCTCTAATTAAAAAAGTATTATCAAACACCAATGCAGAAAAAACACCAAAGACAATGCAGTTTAAAACAAACCCTATACATATAAAACAAGCTGCACAAATAATAAATATTCCATTTGTTTGGTCTCTGCTTCAGAGGAAAAAAAAAAAAAAAAAAAAGGAACAAGTCAACCCTAATCCTGTGATCTGATGATTTGCTGCAGCTGGCAGATACATCCTCCTCAGACACTCACAGGGTTTTGCTGGAGTGCTCTCTATCATCTAGTCTCTGAAACTCTTCGAGATAAAACACAGCAAGGAGTTATGGACAAGGTTTTGTCCAGCTGGTTTGAGCTTGATCTTTAGATGTTGCAGAGATTTTTTTTGTGCTGTCATTCTGCAGGTACACTGTGCAGGCTAAGAGTCAAACTATGTAATTCTTCTATCCTAGTGTCCTACAATAAACTAGGGAATACTAGGAAAACATCTAGGGGGAAAAAATAAAAATATTTTCAGAGGTTGCACAGTTCATTTAAAAGATTTTAGCTCTACCCTCTCCCATCAGTTGTCTTTGAAAATAAAGTAAGCAACACCTCCCTCTACCAATTTGTAGAGTGATCTGCAGGCTACAGGGGTCCAAAAATTAATCCTAAGATGTCTCAAAAAGTATAAGAAAAATGAGTTTGTTACCAGCAGACTGGAATTCATTATGCAGCTATTCATACCTCCACGGGAATATTTTTTGGGGAGCTGTAAATCAAAATATTATTAGCATACCAGCATTCTCCAGCATATCTCTACAATCTGTTTTGGTTATTCTTACGGTTTGAAAACCTGTCCCTGCACTTAATGCCTAAGCTAAATACACTCCACTGCAATTTCAACCCGTAACTACTTGCCAGTACTCCAGGATTCCTTGACTGAAAGGCAACCTTAGCAAGTGGCAGGGAGTTTTTTTTGGGGAGGTCAGGGGGAAATCCCATAGACCACCCTGCATTCCAGCACCATTTGGCAGCAGAAAAAGGATGTAATAACATACACTGGGATCAAATATAGTCACATTTTTAAAAAACAACCAACCTTCCCCCAACCACTCAAATTTTATTGTTGAAGCTGTAAGCTTTTAAGTTCAAAGGACTGATGACGAAAAAACTGATGTGACCCTCCTACCAAGCATGACAGCTTGCAGGCAGTGACAGGATGTCAGAGCTGGCTCCCAGTTACACCTGCAGGTAACTTTTTTAAGCTGCTTTATGGATCACCTGCTGATGTCTGATGAAACCATTCTAGAGCTAAACAATCAATTGTTTTTTTTCCCCCCAATCCACACGCAAGGGTGTTCTCTTTTTACAGACTTTGTTATCTTCTTTACAGATCTTGTTACCCGGCCATAACTTTCCCAAGCTTTGCCTTTTTCTAGATGTTGCGAGGGGAAGTGCTCCTCAAAACTTTTCAGTATTCTGGAACTTTTCCCACTCCCACAGGCTCTCAGTTCCCTAAATACTGTAAGATACATTCCATGAGGCTCAGCCAACCTGAAGACATTAAAGTCATCATTAACCTGTTTCTCTGCTTTAACTAGAGTTCAAAGTAGAGGAAAGAAAGTTTTCCCAAACTAACAGTCAAAATCATAACGCACTCAACATTTTCAGGGTGAGAGAGTTCCCTTGCTGAGGGGTTTTTTTTTTTTTTATTTATTTTTTTTTAAGATTAGCATCAAAGGTCTTTTCAGACTTCACGTGAATCCTGATTAATCTCTTGATGATGGATGACACATTGGAACACAATGGCACAGCACTCCTTTCTGCTGAAAGGCTGGAGACCTGTTGTAATGTTTACCATACAAATTCACCAGCAGCTTTGTAAATATCAATAATTTCTGTGCCCAGAGTAAGACCATATAACTCCGTGGCAAACTCAGTCCTTTATTTACAAGTTAATTGTTCAGCACAAACTGAAGATCACAAAATTACAAGACAGTGATGACTATTGCCACATACTCTGTATGTTGCAACTACACTGTGAGGGTCATAACTACACAGACATCCCAGAAAGCAGTCCCTGCCATGCTAAGCCTCCATCCCCGCTGCCAGTCATTCCTGGCCATACCACTATCCACCCTGACACTTACCATCTACTTGAACCTAGAGCAAATGCTGAAAATAAAACTGCTCCAAGGGAAAGAAATTTAAAATTCTTCAATTCTTCCTGTATTGGAAAAAGGGAATTCCTAAAACCAAGGACATGCATTCAGACTGCATTATATACACACACATCTTTGCTCATTAAGAACCACCACCATCACACCATGAAACTATGATGCTCCTTCCAGGGTGGAAGATAAAACTATGATAACACTGAACTGCAAGTGACCACAAAATTCAAGGGCTGGGGGGAGGGTGGAGACATTGGCATTTTTTGCTAGAATTACTTTAAATCCTAGAACTTCAGAAGCTCCCGGTGAACTCTCTAGTACACAACAGTCCCTGAGGCACAAGGTCATACACTGCAAAATATTTGTTTCTGACCATCATTTATTGCAGAAAACCTCAGTCATGTTTGGATACACTGGTTCAAAGGAGTTTTGTTAAGCCAGACCTTGGAAGTGCAACTATTTCAGATTAGTCATTTTATGGAACTCCACATACCAACACTTTGCAAAGTCTTTTTGCTGTTTAATTACAGAATGCTCTGAGAAGCATGAAGCGTTAAAATTCTTCTGAGGCTTCTGAAGGCCAGCTACAGAAAGTAGGAACTGAAATAGTTAAACAGACTTTAATCAAGAAATTCCAGTTTGGAGTGATACAGCCTGATCACTAATATGTATGATTAATTTAACCAATATGCTTCCCTTCCCACTTACTGTCATGCTAACGGCCCTGTCTAACCTAGAACTTTTAGGTCTGCACAGTGTTTGCACATACATGTATGGGGCGGTGGATACTTAGCCACTATCAATCTCTACCTAAATCCACTCCCAAAAATGTAAGTTTATCTTCTGACCATACCGTAACTCATTAAAGTTTGGCACATTTTCACAGGAACATATTAACTTACAGAACACAAGTTAAACAACATCCTGGCATTCATGGAATATTCTAAGCAGGACCATGTTTCTGCCAACTTCACTGCTTTTCATCAAATCTGACAAGGAGAGCATGCACTTCAATTACTCCTACTGTAACGAAAGCCACATACGATTTAGTTGGTATCCTGGTCACTACGTAAGTAAAATGTCTACTTATATTGTTGTGTCAGCAAAACAAGATCTAAACCACTCCTGCCTCTAACAAATAAGTTAACATAAAACTTAAAAATCACAAACAAACTTCCTGGTATACACACTACCTTGCCAACTGCAAAATTCAGTAACTATGACCTTTCCCTGGGTAAGTTACAGCAACAGTCATTTCGTGGTTGTTTTTACAAAGCCGTAAGAAAAAGCTGTATCCATGCAAGAGCAGCCAGCACTTTACTGAAGAGAAGTGCTTTATGTTTCAGCTCTACTGAACAGTCAGCCCTTTTCCAATCTGTTCATACAGACAAACAAAGCACGCCCTGAAGTACACTTCACAACCAAATCAATTCAGCAGCTACACAACTGACTTCAAACATCTCGTACCACCAAAATTAAAATTTAAAAAGCAACTTTAACTCTTGAGCCAATAGTTTTTGTTCACTTAGCAAAGACATGAACTACACCATCTGACACCTCACACTCCTGAAGTAATGCACAGATCCAACCATAGTATTTTTCTCTACTGAAAACAAAGTGGCTACATCTGTGAGACAAGGTGACCACACCCCACAAAATGTTCTCAAAGTAAAGTATTTTTCCTAACAAGTCAGAAAGTGTGCACTTCCACTTGATTTATTATATATCACATCTGCATTCTGCTCCTCTTATTTCTGAGGCATCCATAGAAAAAAAAAAAACAGGATTTTTTTTTTTTAAATGCCATCTGTTCCTTGCTTATTTTCCCTTTAAGTCCTAGTACAATAACTGCAATGGAAACTTCTGTGTCATATAGGATTAAGACTACAAACCAGCTGAATATAAAATGCAGAGGCTGCACTTCCCAACACATGGCTGTTAAAAAAAAAAAAAAAAAAAAAAAAAAAAAAAAAAAAAAAGATATAAAAAAGGAGGAAGTATATCACCTGAAGCTTTTCTATTCTAAACACAAAACTTCAAGAAGTTATTCTTAAGGTACTTCTCTCTAGAAATGATCAGAAAGAATATGAGAGGGAAAACTGGTCTCCTTCAACCTGGTGATCTTAATTATTCCTACCACTGCTCTACACCTGTTTCCTTCCTGAGTCAGAGACTGTAAGTTTGAAATACCGGTCTCTAAATGGATGAGCACCGGGAACCTTTCACTGAAATACCAGCCATATTCATTTATGAAGCAACATTTGCATAAGCTTTTTCCATAACCACCTAGCATTTTTATAGAAGCAATGTCAACTCCACATTAAACTCAGCTTTGATGGCTCTTAAATTATCTCAGCTGTTTTCTCATCTCCATATCCCCCTTTGCTGTTTCCATACTTTGCTCAGTCACTCGCAAGGTTTCAGAGCATTATCAACATTACTAACACTTGTGTCACTCAGACCTCGGGGGCGGGGAAAGGAAGGCTGACTTACCTGGTCATGTTAATATAAAAAGATCTTTAAGCAATGCTCTGAAACGATTCTACCATTACCTGCAAGGATTTAAATAGCGACCGCTCCTCTAAAGCTGTTTAAAAACTTGTAACTTGTGCAGACACCCACTAACTGCTCTAAAATCGTTCCAAAGCGGCTCATTACTAAACTGAGTTTAATTCAAGGTTTTAAATGGATCTTTGAAATGCTAGGTGTGAACACAGCTGCTCTGATCAAGTCCAGCTACAGCCATTTAAGTTAAACCCTGGGAGAGCTTAGGCCAAAACGCGGGTCACACAGAAATAACTTTCACGACGGGAAAAGCCACCTCACTCTCAGGCCAGGCGTTATTTTTTCGTAGGAGCGGCTAACGAGGGGCGCCTGACAAGCCCCCCAGCTCCCGTGTGTCCCGGCCCCCCGCGCCGCTCGGCCGGGGGAGGCTGGCAGCGGGCTGGGGAAGCCCAGGCTGGGCTGCCCGCAGCACACGTGTCACTGCCCGGCGCCGACCGCCCCCTCCCGCCGGGGGCTGCCGGAAACGGGCGGCCCTGAATCCCGCAGAGCCGAAGGGAAAG
>WHYT01015159.1:19762-62575 GCA_009806455.1 Tetrax tetrax | reverse complement strand
CCCGGGGACTTCACCCCCGCGGAACGCGGCGTTCCGGCCCGTCCTTCCCCCCCCACCCCCGCGCCTCCCCGCCTGATGACAGGACAAGGCTAAACTCCGGGCGAGAGCCGGAACGGCCGCGGCAGCGCCGAGGCAGTGTCAAGCGCTAGGAACTTTCCGGCTAAACAGGAAACAATAAACGAAGAGCCTCGGCCTCGACCGCCCTCCCCCGGCCCGGCCCGGCCCGGCGGCCCTGCCCCGCAGGGAGCCCCTCGCTGCCGCCTCCGGGAGCGGGTTCCCCGCGGGCCCGCCGCGGCTGAGGGACGGGGGTAGGCGCGCAGCGGCGCCGAGGGCGGAGGGATTCCCTCCCCCCCCTTCCCCAGCGGCCGCACCGCCCCCCGTCGCCGCCGCCAGCGGGGTCCCGGCCTGGCGGGAGGCCGATCCCGGGCCGCTCCGAGGCCGCAAAGCCGACGGGGGGACAGCGAGCCGGGTCCCGGAGCGACGGACGATGAGGCCGCGCAGAAAGGCGCGGCGGGACGCCGGGAAGAGGGGGGTGGGAGCCACACTCACCGGCCAGGCCCCTCTCGCTGCCTCCTGCGGCCCCAGAACCATAACAAAGCTCTGCCCAAAATGGCTGCCCGGCCCTGCCCGGCCGGGGGCCGGAGGGGGCGGGGCCTGCGGGCGCGCAGGGCGGGGCCGAGGAGGCGGAAGGGACACGCCCCCCTCCGGCTCCCCCGGCGGCCACGCGGAGCGCTCCCCGCCCGCGCCGAGGAGAGGGCCGCGCGCGCGCAGCCCTCGCCTCACCAATCAGAGCGGTAGCACACATCACCCTTGCCGCCCGTCGGACGTCGTCGGAGACTACGCGTCCCAGAAGCCGTACGCCCTCCCGCCGCGCCGATCGGCCGGGCGCGGTGCCGCGGAGCAGGCTGGGATTTGTAGTCCGTCAGCAGCTCTCGAGCTGGGGGTGAGCGGGGCTGCCGCGGCGGCAGGGGAAGGAGCGTGCTATTGCGGCTCGGCCGCCCCCGGTCTCAACTCCGCCAAAAAGCGGGACCTCCGGCTCCAGTGGGGGTCACGTACACCCGGGCACTTCCTCGGCACGGCGGAACGAGATGGCCCGCGCCGGTTCCTGCCCGGACTTGCACCGCTGAGCGCCGGGCCCCACCGGAGCGCTTCCCGCGGCACCGGAAGGCGCCGCAGCGAGGAGGCTCGGCCCGGTGGGACCCGCAGCTTCTGTTCTTCCCTCCGGGCCGGGGCTTTGGGCAGCAGGACCGTGACCTGGGAAGCCAAGTCTACCGGTGAGCTGCTTGCCGTTCCCGGTTCGTTTTGTCCCCGCTACAGGTTGCTCACCGGCAGCTTGAGGTGCGGTGACGTTTCCACTCCTTAACGTTTTTTCCACGTGTGAGGAATTGATCGTTTGTAATCTGCCTGCAGCCATTTATCCCCTGAAAAAGAGACGATCCATAAACGGGAAGCCATCACCTCTTTCCTGACACCCAGTTCTTTAACTAGGAATTGTTCCTGTAGCAGTTATTACAACTTTAGAACGTCAGTTCACAGAGCTACCTGAAACAAAATGTCCTGTAGTGGGTAAATAAGAATGGAGTACGTGTAATATTTATCTTATAAGAGCCTCGCATGTGATAACAAGTCTAGAGTGTGATTAACTTTGGACATAGGACAACTCAGCTGTTCTTCAGTTTCAGGCCTTCTCCTGAATTTTTGTTCTAGCCCCTCAACAAAGCAAACATGTTTCCTCTCATACAACGATGCTGCTTCCGCACACCTTTCAAAGTAAGTTCCTGAAGCCTTCTTTACTGTTTGTTTTGCTGTATGACTGGAGCGTTGAAAAAAAAGGTGACTTACAAGTTGGAGAGTAGCCACATGTTTATCACTCAGTTTTTCTGAGATAATTCCTAGTTTCTACAGCAGCTTTTAGCCGAAGTTATTTATTTTAAAAAATCAAGTTTAAGTGTCTAAAGGCCATTTTTCTTCTTTTAATTTTTTTTTTTTTATTGGTAGAGCAGGGAAGGGATAGTAGTAGCTAGTTCCTGTGGTGACCTTGTCCTACTTTTGTAATAATTTTATATTTTACTCTGAAAAGAATTGATATATCTTAACTTTAAAATGCCTAAAGAATGCATGCATGAGTGGAAGAATAAGAGGATGTACACACCTTTTGTAGTAAGGTGTGTAAAGTTTGTTTATTCACTGTGTAGAGCCTAGTCAGTCGTCCTCAGCTTGCTTGTTCAAGCTGCAGCTGTTAGCTTAATTAGTTAAGTTACAAACACCTGAAAACCAAGAGGAAGGGCAGCTGTGATGTGACCTGACCTGGAAACTACTTGGTACAATATTTCATAGGTAGTTTATGTAACTGTAGATCTGTAAGCCTACATTGTAAGGTGTTCAGAACCAGTTTTATAATTGCAGCTCCAGAAGTTAACTGGTCCCAGACTGCTACTGTACGGAAAGAACAAGATAATTTGCTCTTCTTTTGGTCTCCATCTGCGGAGAGATGTATGTCTTCTCTCAAGATCTCCAAGCCTCAACCCAGCATCAGTATACGCAACCAAGCTCCAGGCTTTTCACACCTCTCCCCCCTTCTTCAAGAAGAAAACGCCCAAAGAATCTGAGGCCGAAGACTCGGGCGTATTGCAACGAAGTATGAAATCACTAAAGGATTCTCCAAAGCCAGCCCTTTACTTAAGCCTCGCAGGGCTAATTCCATTTGTTGCTGTGCCACTGTCAATGGCCATCCAAGGGACCTACTACCCGGAGCTGGCGTTTGCTCAGATCACGTGCGGTGCCGTAACAGTCTCTTTCCTAGGAGGAATGAGGTGGGGGTTTGCACTCCCAGAAGACAGCCCGGCCAAGCCAGACTGGCTGAACCTGGCTAACAGTGCAGTTCCTCCTCTGCTTGCCTGGCAAGCCTTACTGTTTAAAGATGTCACCCATGGTGCAGTAATGCTAGTAATGGCCTTAGGAATAGCGCTGCATTATGACATTTCTCTTCTCCCTACTTATCCTAGGTGGTTTAAAGTACTGAGGACAATGGGAACAGTGGTGATAGCACTGTCGCTGTTAGCTACCGCAGCGTTGAAGGCTGTTTCAGAGATGCAGCTAAGTAACAGTGGAAACAAGTGGCAGAACACAAAATAATAAATCAAAAGGAAAATGTTTTTTATCTCCCAATAAGGTATTTGTATTGAGTACCAGGGGAAATAAAGGCTTATTTGTGCTTAGAAGTCATAAGATAGCAGTGATCAAGAACCCTCTTCCCAAAGTAAGCAACTTAGCAATTTTAATAGGGAAGGACTGTGAATACCAGTGACTTCCAGGGCAGGCATGAGTCCGTCCTTAGCCGTAGAAGAAAGTGTCACTCTCTTGACTGAGATGTTGCTATCGTATGAATTTAAAATGGAGATTCAAATGACATGGGTATGAATTGCTGTATGTTGAATTATTAAAGTATCTGGTTGAACGATAATGCGTGGTAATGCTCTGTGGTGGGGAGAACAACTGTCATAACAAATAACAAGGTGAGAGCAGTTCTAGTTTAGTGTTTAAAGAAGCAGAGAACATACATGTTCAATTCCTATGTAGTGGAAATGCAAAAAAAAAAAAAATTAAACTCTTCAACTGAGAAGATGCTGAGAACACTACGTGATTAAGTGCTAGTCTGGTAAGAATGGTTTCCAGTGGCAAACCAAAGTCAGCACTTGCCTAAAATATGTCATCCAGCTGCTGTGATGGAGTGGGGAAAGCTAGAAGGGGAAGCTTTGTATTCTTGACAAGGTGCCATGAGAGACAGAAGGTTAGCTTCCTACTTAGGCTTACTTAAATAAAAAAAGGTACCTGGGCCATCTGTTCCTAGGTTTTGTTTGGACTTAGGGCTGCCTAGCCAAGGAAGCTGCATGCAACATACCCATAAAGATCTGTCACGCTCCTAAATTAAAGTACTATCAAATTATGATGTGACACATAGACAAATGTATGATATGACACAAAGACTCGATCACTGGCAGTAGGGAATCAGATAATGGGATTGAAAGTAGTTTGTATCTTCTCTCCTCAAAACTTGTTTTATTTGAGCACCCAGGGCAGGTACAAATGGACTTGTAGCCTGCAAACTCTCCGTGATGGGCCAGTTATTGAAAACACTGCAAGAGCATATGCTCTTTGTACTTCAGTCTTCCTAACACGTCATTTAGGGGAAGAAGATACATTGTAAGTCAAATAGATTTTATTTTCTAGCCCCAGCTACCTCAGTAAACCTATGAAATTGTATGTCAGCATATTCACTATAAGCTTTTTATCTTAAGTATTCTTTAAGTACAGCATAAGATGCAAGAAGAAAGCTGAAAAGTGACATTCACACGCATTCTTAGGAGCAATTTAGATAATGCTGATAGTTCTCTTAAAGCATTGTTCTTCATTGTTGTTCTATACAAAATAAAGCACATGCTGTCACTTAAAATTTGTTATCTGTTCATTGTGCAAAGAACAGATGTTTAAGAAACCTGCCTATCCTGAAGACAGAGCCATCCTCCTAGATGATATTGTTGAAACGGTAATTACATACATGAGCCTGTAACTTTCACAACCTTTACGCGTTAACAGCATCTTACCTCTGAAACAGCAATATGTCAGTGCTCTCCACATATAAAAGAAGTAAAATTGAGCTAGTAAACAAAACCAGCTCTTCTATTCTGTCTTACTTAAACATGGCATTTTTAAAGAAGGATCCAGAAAAGAGCACTGCTTTTGGCTTGGTTCAGGGAAAGAGGTGCTGACTATCAGAGACCATAATCAACTGACTTCAGAGTTTCATTCAAACATAATCGCATCAAACAGAAAAACTGGATAAGGTAACTTCGTAAAACAGCAGACTTCCTCAAGCTCCACTAAACAGAAAGCTTACAGGTAGGGATCAGAATTTAACTCCTAGTTCCCAAACAAATAAAATACAGCTAAGGTAATGTTTCTCAAATGGTTCATGAAGGATCCTAAAATGTAGAGAAGAAAACCTAAGAAATATTACCTATAATTTGATCCCAGAGAGGGCTGCACAGAGCTGGCAAGGCAGCCAGACTTCGAAGATGTCTGAGTGATTTTACACTGAGAAGAGAAATACACGAGTATTTTACTGCAGAAGTGTGTTACTTGCACATTTCAAATAGTCAATGTATATAACTAATCTTTCCCAGTGTCCTACTGGGAAATAGGATTTCCAGTAAGAAAAAAAAAACGAACCAAACCAAACCAAACAGAATACAACTCAATAGGACAGGAAAGTGACCTATTCAAGAACATTCCACAGTCAGTTCTGAAAATGCATTTTATTATGAAAAACTGTTTAAAACAAGCTTAAACTTGGGGGAAAAAAAAGATAGAATAGACATTAGTTCACACATATAAGAAACCCTTTTGAAGTAAAAGCACACACAAGATCATAGAATGATCAGAGAAACAAATGTTCCATCGTCCAGCATGTTTAACCTGGCAATCTCCCAGCCCTGTGTTAGAACGTAAGGCCTGGATTCATGAGGTACCTGCAACACTCACCTTGGAGGCTTTTCTTCATGTATTAATTTGTTAATTTTACACAGGGGATATTGACCTAGACAGCGTGAACGCTCCTTTGTCTACACAGTGCAGGCTTCCTGTTTTGTGACATTCCAGTTGTGGTTTTGTGTTCTAGAACACCACTGTCTATCAAAGTTCAAGCAGCCTTGTTTCAGACTCCATCCAAATCATCCACAGCTGCGCAGAAAATGCAATAATGTTGTGCAAAAAGCAACTTCAAGTATGTTAATCAAATTAAGCTAGAAATAACTCCAAACTCCTAGTAGTATTGTTCTACTACGTGTATCCAAGCTAAATACAAACTCCTGAAGAACTCACACTAAGAGCATCACTTTATTGCTCAATGCAGCTAATTCTATCACAAAACACTCCATCTGCTCGAATCTGGAAGAGGCAGGATACAAGATGTAGCAAGGATGAAGGTGTGTACCTTGTAGAATAGCATGTCAAGTTTCAGCATGTGTCACAGGGTAAACACACATTTAACTAAGGAGAAAAAAAACCCCAAACAACAAAAAAGGACGAAAGGCTTTCCCTGTATTTTTATACTAAACAGCAGTCCTAAACAGAACAGCTGATATAATGAATAGCATTTCTATTCAAAATTCATCAGAGCTTACACAAAAAGGAGCTCTCCTGCCGTCACTGATACCTCTGAGAAGAAAAGCCTGTGCCGAAGTGGAATGACATCAGAACGGTGAGAATAACCTTCCAGCACAGGAAATTCTCAGCCGCTTGCCATTCAAGTTGGCGGGGTGGTCAGAAAGTAAATATCCAATTAATATTTAATGCCTGTCATGTCCGGCAGCAGAAAAGAGGCTCAAATACATCGAGGTCATAAGCAGAGGTACCAAGTCTTCTCCATCTGTTATTTCTCTTCCTTGTTTTCCACCAGAAAAGGACAACTACTGCTAACCAAATAGCCCATCTGCTCGTCTCTGCACATGACTCCTAGCTGTCCGTAGTAGCCTCCTTCCAGATTGTAAGGCCAGCGAAAGACGCTAGCTTTGGTGCACCTTAGAGAGTTAACAACCTGATTAATGTCTCTCATGTGCTGGAATGTTTTATTCAGATTTTTACAGGGCAAATTTGCCACTTATTTCAGTGAGCTTAACCCAGTTGTAAGACGCATTCCTGCTCTTAACAGAGTACTTCCTGAGACACACATTGGATAAGCCAGTTTACTTTGAAGGGCAAGAGTTTTAGTACCTCCTTTTGCTCAGGAAAAGCCCTCTGATCTAATTCTCCACTACCTTTACTGAAGCCCTGTGTCAGCAGAGGTCTCTGGCCAAAGAAACCAGAAATCTGAGGAGACAGATTTACTCATTCCTTGAATGAGTTTTCTTCTTTATGTTTTAAAGCACAGCTACACCTCCTTCGCAGCGGCTGGTGATCATGTTGGCAATTTCCGTCCAACTGTCCATATGAGGGTTATAAACTTCAACAGAGTCAGAAGTTACCGGAGCAGCAAAATCATGACTGGGAGCTCGGCCTCCTGAGGCATAAAGAAATCCATTCACAGCCACAACACAGACACCAGCTCTTGGTATCTTCATTGATGCAACTTCAACCCACTTTTCCTAATAAGAAGGCGAAAGAGTCAACAAGTAGCCTTAGGGTAAGCCCTGACTTTGATAAAAGTAACTTTTAAAGCTTAAAGACTGAAACATATACAAAGAACACTATGCATACACTTCATAGGCTCAAATATGGTATGTATACAGTATCAAGAGGATTGTCAAGACTGAAATGGCAACACTGAAAAGTGGTCCAAATCATGCTAGTCACTAAGAACAGCTCACATATGGTCTGTACACAACAACCCTCCCTTCAGTCACTGCAAGATGCAATCTGTCTCCAAAATAGAGAATGGTACAGAGTTTGAGGTGGGAAGTAAGGAAAATTGGATTCAATTCCAAGTGCAAAACAGAATGGCATACTGGATTGTGTTCTGCTTTTAACATTAGCTACTCTTCAAAAGAGCATCGTATAAACATGAGCAATAATTGTCAGGAATAATTTCTTATCTTATTCTAAACTTTAAGTGTTCAAAGTTATTTTTCTAGTCATGCTGAAAACAACACTATATTTTGATGCAGAAGAAAGATCCTCAACTTTTGCAACAAAGGGCAACTCATTTTCCCAGTGAGTGTTCTCTTTCTCATCAGATTATTGACCATTCTATTGCAGAAGGGGAATCTATCCCCCCATCCTAACCCTAACAAGTATTTACCAAACTATAGTGTATCTATGCATCATCAGTATTGGTTAGCTTTCAGTTTCCTAAAAGCACACAGTCTCCGTAAAAACTCCATTAAGTCAGACAGCAAGATTCTACAGACTGGTTAGGACAGACAGACCCTGAGGTCACTGGAGCTTTGTTTCACTCAGATTACCAGCCAGTAGCAAAAAGGAAATGGAATTTCCAACTTTTTTTTCTTTTTCAAGAAAGGAAGCAGGCTACCTCCATACTACCTTATAACAAAGTTAACGCAACTTACATTTATGAAAGGAAGGGACTCTACCATACCTCTTCAAAGGAGTATCTCTCTACAGTAGCAAGTGCATCCTGAGATTCATTCCAGCCTCCCACAGCATAGATACAATCGTTGAGAGCAGCCACACCAAGATACGCTCTTCGGGTGCCCATTGGAGCGAGCTCAGACCAACGTTTAGATATTGGGTCATAGACGTCCACAGAACGTAGTTCTACTCCTTCACTGCCGATACCACCAACAACATAAATCAAACCTGTAGAAACAGAGTTTGTCCTCTGTACATTTCATAATGCAAAGATTTGAAAGACAGAAAATGTTTGTCACAGTACACGTTTCAGTCTGACGTTCAGATGGCTTAAGAATGTCAGATAAAAATCCTCCATTTGTCCAGCAGTAGCCTACATAAAGCTTTCAAATGAGTAACTTGAGGCTTCAGCTCAAGAAGCGCTGATGAATGCAATAATTAATCAAGTGCAGAGGAGAGAATTCAGAAGGCTGCAACTGCTGACCAGGCCTGGATCAAATACTTAACAAGCACATTTACAGATCAAGTCTTTAGACAGGCCTGTCTTAAAATAAGCTGCAGCAACTCTACAGTTTGTCACAAAGAAATACACATAAATCCAAATATGGAAGGTAAATAAAAGCAGCATCAGGAAGAACAATCAACTGTTAAAAGACTAGCTGCATAATCACACTGGCAGCCACGTAAAAACTGTTCTCATGAGATAAAAGGCAGAAGACAGAGAAAACTTTATAGAGTTCCGCAGCACTAAAAATATGGTACTATGAGAACAAATAAGTGAGGCACAAACACATGCAACTGACAGCACAGTACAAAACAAAGGTAAGAATTCATCACTGAAACATAAAAGTTCCAAAGTCCAAAGGCTCTTGGGACTGTTTATGGATACCAACTGAACAATGCTCACCTTGCATCTCACAACACCCAAAGCAGTAACGGGGCACAGCCATGCTTCCCACCACATCCCAACTATTTTCTTCAGGATCAAATCTTTCAATTGTGTTGCCAATCTCTGCTCCAACCCAACCTCCTGCAAATAACAGCAAACACAGGAAAGAATTTAATGGCATGAAGCTGTGCATTAGCTGCATTTTTAAACATATGGTGCACCGTTCCAGGACAGACTAAATCTGAAACCAGCATGCAATCTACAATGGAAATAAGTTATAACTAAACAATAACTAATCCACAAAGATTTGGTATACTACTGCTCATGTAAACAGCTGTTCTGCAGAACTTAAGTTTGCAAATTTGCAAAACTAAGATGTAATATTTAAGATCAAATCAATTTACAAGTTCCCTGAATTAAAATTAACTTCACCTTGAAAAAAATCCCCCAAACTTACCCAAAGCATAGATAGCACCATAGCATGGGCACACTCCTAGTCCACAACGGGGATGGTTCATGGAAGCCACGGTGGTCCACTGCTTAGTAACAGGATCATAACATTCAGTACAGTCAAAAATCATTGAGTCCTTCTCACCTGCATAATCAGAGCAAGAACTGAGAGAGGGGACGCACAATGTTTTGCACTGCAGATGAAGAATCATTCTTCAGCTCCTTCCAGGACAGGCAACATTTTTACATAAGATCTTTCTTTTAGCTAGCCAAACAGCCAATGTAGCAAAAGCTTCATTTAGAACCAGAACTGAATCATCACTAGGAACAGCTTTCATCAACATGACACATTACTGAAAACATCAGAGGGGTGAACGACCACAGTTCTACACATTTTTTACTCCACCGCACAACTGGCAGCAACACATTTTTACTCCACAGCACAACTTTCGTTTCAAGATGAAAGAATGTGTTCTGTGGTGACAAAAACTGCACATTTGTATTCCTTAATGATGGGCACGTAGAACTACTTGTCACATCCTTGTGCAGACACACACAACAAGCCTTTCTAGGTATGCAGATCACAAGTGGCCTGTCCTGCACTACTGACTGCCTTTTATGCTGTGGGCTTCTGCTAGACTACAAGTGAGAAAAGAAATGCTATTAGTGGTGGTGCACAAAGTCTGCAGAACACCCGACACCTCTTAGTATATCTGTGTATATCCATATGCGTACCTGTGAGTTGCTATACCATGACAGAGAGAAGCTTAGTAAAAAATTGACAACATAGGAGCCCAAACAGGCACTTCACAGAGCAGTGATAGTAGAGTACCAAAGAACTACAATTCAACTGTTATTACATCCAAAAGTTCTATTATCTACTCTGGGGTTCCTTGGAACCTTACAGGAAGAATAATTTTCAAATCTCCATCCGTGAGTCCTCTAGTATGTACGTAACAAAGCAAGCATGTTCCTGCTGTTACCTCCAATGGCATAGATCATTCCTCCCACCACAGCCACACCCAGCCCGCTCCGGGCCTGGTGAAGAGAGGACACTGTGGTCCAGTAGTGGCTGAAGGTGTCAAACCGCTCCACACAGCTGAGGGCTCTACTGTCACTCCAGCGTCCTCCTTGAAGTCGGGTGTACCCACCTAGACAGCAGTAGAAAGATAATGGCTGAGTAAGAGCTTCCTGCTCTCTCCATGCTCCTGTATCTAAACCATCAAAAAAATGACAGTAACAGCCATCAGTCACTTTTAGTAGGCATTGTACTTTTCCAAGTAGCACTGCTTCTCCAGCATACAAGAAAGAATGGTTGCCCTTCAGGGCCATGTAACTTGTGTCTGAGCTGACCACTTCACCACAACACTACAAATATCACCATTCATGTTCTTAATAAAATACAGAGACCAGCCAACAACCTTTACATTTTAAGTCATTGTACTTCCCAGAGGGTGAAACGAGAATGTTCACTTCCAATACAAAGCTGCAGCTTTGCTGAAAGCTTGCAATTGCAAATATCCCATCACATAAACCAAAACATCCCGGACAGTGAAAACAAGGAGTGCAGGGAATTTGCGTACACCGTTACAGCAGTGAACTCCGGGCAAATCCTCTGGTGGTCTGCAGCTTTCCACCCAACGCAAATAATTTCTAAGTGGCAATATAGGCTTTGAATGCCATGTCATAATGACATGACATGTGAATGCTGCCCCTCTGTGCAATTCTGTGCAGAAAGCAGCTAACATGGTAACTCAGCCAGATGAAATATTTTGCTATTTTTATATGTTTTGATTTTTTTTTAAAAATCCAGTATCTCCTTCAGTACTCTAATGTGAGATACTACTTCATCATCTGTTTTACAAGGTTCAAACAGCCACATTCTAACCTACTGCATAAAGGTACTTCCTGGCTTTCCTCCGTGGACGACCTTTAGAAGCTTGCAGAAAACTGCTGACCTTGTTCTCTTTGGGAGATTTACAGACTTCACAATATTCTTTCAACAGAGTTTGCAGGGCCACCCGAAGGCTGAAATCTGGAATACCTTGAGGGAAAAAGCAGATTTAAAAAGGCATAGTGAAAAACTACAGACAATAAGTAACTCAGTTGTAGAAAAGTTACTACCTTCTCCTAAAACAGCAGACAAACAAAGATTGTCTACTTTTCTAAGACTTTTCCAAAAGCATGCTTTTAAAGTAAGCTGTGCTCATTTGTTAAAAAGTAGAATGTTTGGGTAATTTTTTTCAATCATTGCACTATTAATTTTTAAAAGTCCATCAAAATCCCGAATGACAGGAATCTCTCCGAACAACACATGGTTTGCTCAAATCCAAACATCTGATATTGTTTCTTCCCTTCTTTCACTTACTTTCTATGTATTTTAGTAGCCTTTGTGCTGGTAGCAGAGGGAATCGAACAGGCTCCAGCACTTCGACGACATATTTCTTTCTTTTCCCCACATCCTTCAAAATCCATTGCATCGCCGCTATGAAAACCTGGTACTCATCCTCGATGCTGAGGTCCTCACTTCGCAAGATCTTAACCAGCTGCTCTTTCGTCAGCGCCAGGAACTCCTCCCCACCCTGCACCTCCAAGAAGTGCGCGTGGATGTAGCTCTCGGTGAACTCCATCAAGTCGTGACAGGCGATCTGCTCGGAGAACTGGAAGAGGCCGATGCAGTTCAGCGGGTCGATCTGCCCCTTCAGGAACTCGCAGCACAGCTCCACCACCTCGGTGAGCTGCAGCATGTCGGCGGCGACGATCAGCTCCTGCACGTTGTGCTCCCCGATGCTGACCACCCCTGCGGGCGGGCACACGACGCTCGAGGCTGCGGCCCTCGGGCAACCGCCACCACGGCCCGCCAACCCTCCCCGCCGCCCCCCCCGTCAGCCGTTACCCGTGTAGATGAAGTCGAGGAGCGTGTGGAAGGTGCCCGCCTCGACGCCCGCGATCCGCACCACATCCCGGCCCGATTCCCTCATGCCGCCCGCGAAGAGCGCCGCGAAGTAAGGGCTGCTGGCCGCCAGCACCAGGCGATGCACGGCGAACGCCTCCGGCCCCACCTCCAGCCGCACGTCGCAGAAGCTCTGCCCGGCCCGCAGCCGGTTGATCTGGGCCAGGAGGAGGCGGGCGTGCCGGTCGGAGAAGGAGCTCCCGCCGCCCTTCGCCGCCATGACGCTCCCCGGGGGTTACCGGTACCTTCCCGCCCCCGCCGCCCCGAGGGAGGCAGACAGGCGCATGCGCACCGGCGCCCGCGCCGCCCGGCTCGGCCCGCCCGTGGCGCATGCGCGGTGGGGCGGCGGGCCGTTAGCGGGGGGCTGAGGCGGGAGGGCCTGCGGGCGGTGGGCTTCGTGGCCTCGGGGGCTTCGTGGCCGAGGGTCTGCTGGGGCGTGTGTGGGCTCAGCGTCCTTCTCCCTCAGCGGGCGTAAGAGGCGGAGCTGCCCTGGCTGTGGTACGTCTGTCTGATCCTTTGTCTGTGTGCTCGCCTGGTCACTTGGCCCTGCGGAGCCTCCTCGCCCCCCCACAGGCACCTCGGGCCGCGGGCCTGCTGCCTGCTCTCTGAGGAGCTTTCTTCTCTGGAGTTAAAGCCGGTCCCCTGTTAGGTGCAGTCACTGCGCCTGCTGCCCTGGTGAGTGGTAGATGTGCCGTCACGTTATTCCCTGCCTTCACAATCTCTGTCCCCCAGTCATGTTCCCCTCAGGCACGCTTTTGTCTGGATTCCTAGCAACCTTAATCTGTGCTTATGAGAGAAACATGGCAGTGTTGGGGAGAAACCGCAGCTACCCTCTGCCTGGGGGAACCCCAGAGATGGGAGGCCAGGGCTGTGGCCTTAGTCCAGGGGTGTGGCATCAGAGCCAGCACTGACCACAGGCAGAGGTGGCCCATGCACCCCCTTTCTCTACAGTGTCGTGCCATGTTTGGGCCTTCCTCTTCATTCCAGCATGGATGTTTCATCACAGTGACCTGTAGCAGTACCATGTGAGCCGCTGTGGTCAGCACTGACCCTGAGGCAGAGCATACTTCCGTCTTAGTTTGTATGATTCCCTGAGTCATTGCGTGCCTGAGCGCTGACCGAGGGATGAGCATCCCATACTGAATTACATGCACACAGTCACTGGGTCTGGCATAGCTGGCATTGATTCTGAGAGAAAAACATCCCTCCTGAGTTTTCCACAACTGTTCCAGCAACATGACATGCGTCCAAAGCAAAAAGCAATCCTCTTGGAACGCTTCCATATCTATTTACTGTGAGACTGGGAAAGAAAAACATGTCTGCTTACAGTTACAATGGTCGTGGCCCCTCAGGCTTTTCTCATGATTCTGTGTTTCATTGTAATAACTTTTAAATGTGCTTCTAGAAGGAAACTGAATCGTGGTACTCTCTGGGGACTGTTAGTTTCTCCATTTATCAACATCTAATTCTTGACAGTAGAGTGGTAAAATTACCTTTCAATCTGTTCTTTAAAAAATAGCCATAGAAAATCTAGCTCTAGATAGAAAAATAAGGTTTCTGCAAGCACACACAGTTGGCTGCATGCTGGTATAATGCAGTATAAATTTTAAGCTAGGCTAATAAATGCATTGAGGTTTTTCTGTCATTGATGAATCAGGAAAAGAAACCAGACCCCTCTTGCGCTGACATTTTATTCATCGGAAGTGGCCTGTGAGTAAAAGGCTTAGAATTCTCCTAAATGCCAGTGGCTCAGTCGCTGGCTGATGTCAGCTGTTAGACACTTGGCCAGTACTAGGATTTCACACCATAGTGCCAAATTTACAGACACAAAATAGCCTTGCTGAGACTGCTAATTTTGCCCTGAAGGCCTGTCCTGTACTGCATTAATGTGGTTGAATGGTTCTGCTTCCAGAAGAGGGCACTGCTTCAGCGTGTTTCTTTTGTAACCACACAGAATCTGTATAAGATGGAGCTACTGCTCCCACATATTTTTGTGCATCTCCCAAAACAAGCAGTAGATTTTCAGGAATAAGGCTGAAAGTCTATTTGACAGTGTGAAATCGCACTGTAATGAGGAGCCTTTTGATTAACTAACACCAAGAATGACAGGTCATTGCAGTGAAGGAATTAAAAATGTCTTCATTTTTAATTTAATAGGTTCCTAACACGATATTTGCCAATAAGCCAGCTGAGTGCTGACTGACATGCAGGACAGGCGGCAGAAAAGGTACGCCCTGTGCTCCTCAACGTGTCCCCCTGCTCATGCCTGCACAGAAGTGCCGCTGTCACAGTACCAAAACCCCTCAGTGAGAAGAATCCCACAAACAAGCTATTCAGGCTTTCTCTTGAAAAACCCCTGTGCCGTGCTAGAGCGCTGTGAAGCATTGCAGCCCTCCCCGTGTTATCCCACAGAGGCCTGTGGCTGCTCAGATTTCCCTGGCTGAAGGCTTCTCAGGAAAATCTTTGCAGATGCTTGGAAGGTGTTCTGCCTATCCGATAAGGTGTCTGTGCTCCCTTTCTGACATCCTGCAGATGGTGCTGCTTCTACTTTTGAAAATGCAGCAAAAATGGGTGGCTAAAAGGTGTTGCATGTGTGGGTGTTGTAGTTCTCTGTTGCAGGAAGATATTTGTTAGATCTAAGGTGCTTTGGTTTTTGTTTTGTTGTGTTTTTTTTTTTTTTCTTTCCTGAACTCCATAAAGATGGATGGCTTTTAGTCTCAAAGAAACTAAAAGAAAAATAATTGATTTGAAAGTGCAGTTTTGCCTTTCTCCTTCTAGTCTGTCCGTTATACCTATAGCTTTGGGGATCATTTTGTCTTAGTATTCAAGCAGTATCCTTACCATGCTTGGCTGCTTTCATGTTCCCTCTTGCAGAGCAGACATGAAGCTCAGGCCTTGGCTATTCGTAGATAACAAACCCTGTGGGATGTTTTGTGATAGGGAGCCATTTTCCATGAAAGTCAACCAGAATGTGCCAGGTCAAATTCCTCCCCCAGTTTCAATGGGTATGAATGAAATCTTCACTTCCCAGTCCAAACTGCAGTGCATCTCTGCACTTTGTCATCTGTGCTACGGCATCTGCTACAATCTTTCAGTGGTACAGTCAGTTGCTGTTTTAATTACTAATTACTCACTGTAGTTGCTGCTTGTATTTTAACGCACTTGGCATATCAGATGGGAGGTGTTGGACATCCTCACCAAAATGGAAAGGAGCTTGTTTTGTGTTCTGGTGTCCAGGTCACAAAACCTTCATAGGATACAACCATTTTTGCACTACTTCTCTAAGGTTCATGAAGATTTGAACTCAAACTTCTCCTAGGGAAGCCAAAATTGCAGAAGTAGAAGTCCACCAGGAGGACTAGAAATATCTGTAGTGCTTTAAGCTACATCTCTTACACTTCCCAGACACCTTCTCTCTGTTAAGGCCTACGTTTGCCCTGGTGTCCCATTTACCCTGGATGCCATTGCATGCCCAAGGCAATGATGAAGACCAGCAGTCTCTGTTGATGCACAGTTTAGTGGAGCAGTGGTGTTATGTGCTGCGTGATGAATTTGCAGCTTCTCTTCTCTTCTCTTCTCTTCTCTTCTCTTCTCTTCTCTTCTCTTCTCTTCTCTTCTCTTCTCTTCTCTTCTCTTCTCTTCTCTTCTCTTCTCTTCTCTTCTCTTCTCTTCTCTTCTCTCTTTAGAGGTCTTTATGAACTTTGTTAACTGTTTTGGAATCTGTAATTAAGTATTTTTATTACTTTCACTGTAATATGGCTTCAGGTAAAGGTGACATTAAGGTAACTGCCTGATACCAGAGTTATCAGTCCAGGCAGGTTTAGCATTCTTGAACTGGGTATTGAGAAACTCTTCTGAGTATCCACATCGCACCAAAGGTACCGAGAAGCAGGCTGTGCTAGAGTGCAGCTGAGTGGGGTGATGCCCTCCAATGACCAGCCGTACCCCTGGGAGTCACTTGGCAGGCAGCAAAAGTGGGGAGCATATCTGAGCTGCAAGAGCCTCCAGAGGGAATGTGACATTCCCAGTGAGTAACGCCTAGATAATGGCTTGTGATTTCAGGAGCACTGGCAGGATTTCACTTCACAATAGTGTTGGGTAGAAAGGTGATTGGTGTATGATAAAAAAAATTTAAAAAGGAAAAAACTTTTTCAGTCTTAAAGTATGCCCTAGCAATGAAAGGATTGTGTCATCTGACCCACTTGTGTGGAGAGGTTCGTGTTCTGGGTACACTTACCTAGCAGGAAGTTTGGAGGAATTCCAGTGAAACTGCGAATGTTGCGCAACATGCGTGGTTACAGTTCCCCACCAGTCAGAAGATTCTTGTGTTTAAGCCATAGATCTGGAGAAATACCAAGCAATTTGATTTAAAGTAAACATCCTGGATGCAGTGTGTCAGATACTAGCACAATATTGTTTTAGTCTTTCTCATTTCTCCTATGGGAATAATCATTCCATGGAGAAGGAAAGTGATCTAATGAGAGAATTAACTCAAGAGCTTGAACATTGAATTAATCACAGCTGTCTGAGAGGGGAACCAAGGCAAACTCCACTGAGAGCTCACTGCATTTGCAAGGAAGGAGGCCAAAAGAATACTAAGACTGAGATAGCAGTTGGTGATCAAAACAGAGGCAGGAGAGAGACGCTTTTAGCAGCTGAAGGGAAGCAAAACTGTGCAGCAGTTTCCCCCCTCATTTCTCTGAGAAGTTAAATCTCAGTAGTAGGCAATCGCTGCAATTTTTTCTTGGAGATGTTGAAAGCTGACAGATCATTGGGGTCTGATCCTCGCTGTGTCCTCACGCTTATCTGAAGTAGACGATTGATTTCATAGCTTGGCTCTTTTTTCACTGTTCCCTAGAGTTGTTCTGCAGCTTCACAGTGAGTTAGACCTGCTCGCTAAGGTGACTTTAGTAAGGGTGCAAGTCTTTTTTTTTGCCAAAAGGAAAAATGAGTTGTGCTTGAGTATTATCAGTCTGCAGGCACTCGGGACTTTTACTCTTGCCATTAGTAAAGTTTGGCAATGTTTCAAGTTGTAATCCAAATCCTAATGCTTTCTGGACTCTTTACTTAACTCTTCTTGTCTAAATCACCATGTTCCCTTGGATAATAAAGTAGAGCAAACGCACAACAGACCCATGAGCTGTCTAGAGTATGTGGTGTTTTTTAAAATAATTCCAAGTTATGCAAACCTTTTGGACAGAAAAAAAAGGAAGGAAAATAACCAGAAAATGTGCATAAATTCAGCTAATTTTATTACCATTATTTTCTATAGTCATTAGATGTATAGCAGGAGCATGTTTGCTCTCCTAGAAGGTATTGCACTTGTGGTGACAGAACTTGTGAGCTGATTTCATGGAGAAGATGGATAGAGTTAAACTCTGCCCGATACCCACCGCATTCCACAGCCTGTGTGTGCAGTGGGGTCATTCCAGAAGCAGCGCCTCCGCCTCTGTGGAGTGGAATGTGAGATACCTCACGAACTCCGTGAGTAACTGTTAGTAGGATGTCTGCAGGTCCTCCATCTGCTTGCTTTGTGAGTCAGGACATCCAGGGCTCCGCATACACTGAAGCCTTAAAAGACTAAAACTTCCTCAGAGTAACATTTCAACTGTAAATGGCATAGATTGCTACTATGGCTCCTTGGCTGCTCTGCTGTTCCCTTGCCGTTAGTTTCCTGGGATAAAATTTTTCCTTGATCTACCTTTCCTCAGTGCAAGCACTTTTTATCTCCCTTTTCAGAATTTCACCTTTGGGGTCTAGGACTAGCTCTCTGGTTAGAAAGATCATTTTTGTTCTAATCTTGTCCTTCAAAGGATTTGCAAAATCTCTCCTTCATCGTCTGAGTAAGCAGAAGTGTTGACCAGAATCAGAATAGATTCTGTCTGAAGACCTGTCTGAGTTTAATGACAACATGCTCACAGTAATATTTTAATATATTTTTTAACCAGTTGTGCACTCATGTTATGGTGATTTTGTTTGCACTTTGGCTTTCTCAGTTTGCTTATCAGAATGTCACATCAAACATCAAAAACTTTAAAAGGCCATATGTCATCTACAGCTTTCCCTTCTAGGGGAAGGCTTTCTACAGGCTTTCTTCAGGCTGCTTGTCTCTCAGCAAGGGAAATTAGCCTGTTTTGACATTATTTTTCTTAATCTAACAATTATTATTTTTGTCATTTCATTATCCTTCAAGGTGCATAGAAATGCATTGTTTAATAACTTGTTCTATTTTTTGGATGCTCGGGTTTTTACAATATTTTCTTTCATAAAATCTCTATTACAATTTTTGCATAATAACTTTTGTCCAAAGATTACCTTACAAAGCACAACTCCATTTGCAGTGTGAAATAAAGCTCTGAAACAGACTTGTCTGTGCTAGTCCTAGTTCTGCAATACTTGCAATGATCAGATAAGTCTCTTACTGATTCTCTCCCACTAACTCAGTTTGCTTCTTGCTACTTATTTTCCTCTCAGCTATATTTTGAAGGTTGATGAATATTTATAAAATGTTTAGTGAAACTTGCACATGAAAAATGCAACAAAAGTCGAAAATGTCATCATTACTGATGTTTATTATTTTTTAAAAAGGAAGCTATATTGCAATCAATATCCATGGAGAATTATGAACTATAAAAATAGAGTGAGGTACTCCACGAAATTGTGGCTGGCACAACTAAACTGAAGGTGAAAACGACTGAGTAACGTGACAAAGAAAGCCTTGCAAAGGCACAAGATGCAGTGGGCAAGTTTTGTTAGTAATGCTTAGTATTGAAATATATGCAGAGTGAAGTATTTGTATTACAGAAGGATGACGAAATCCTTTTCAGTCTGCAAGTAATTAAAGATGAGGTTCATCATCATAAGTAACAATAATTTTACAGCAGTGGGCTCAGATAACCTGTACTAAAGAGCTCTGACAGAACCGGCAAGAGGGATCTCATTTGTAATAACTCCTGGCATTTCAGTGAAATTTCAGAAGACTCATAGTATTGTGCCAATGTTTAAGGAAATCAAATTGAATAAACAGAGCAAGCAGGATGACCCAGCTACCTGTGTTATGGTTAACATGACATCAGTCCCAAGTAGCACAGTACAAAAGCTAATACTTGGCCGGGTAGTAAATAAGTCAATAATTGGCAATAATTTTTATTTTTATCAACATTGTCATGTTGATAAATCCAATTTAATTTGTTGATAAAGGTTGTAAGTCTGTTTCCTACAGATTAGTGTGGGAACATATTTCACAACGTATTTCACAAAGCATTTGATGTACCGTTGTGAAATTTTGATAAAGATCTCAGTCGAGTCCAGTGTCACTAAACACAGAGACATTTTGGTTGTCTGGGCCAGCGTGGGTCCAGAAGCAGGGCATGTGCTTTCAAGCTGTGATGCATAGCAGGCACTTACCAGATCAGGTCCGCATTAGCTGGGGATGTCTGCAATCACCAGTAACTTGGATCTTTCTTTTCTCTGGTTCACCTTCACGGTGTATTGTCGTAATCAGATTTTTAGTGATTTGTGTTATTTTTGATTTTGCTTCATCTGAGTTATCCTAGCCTTTTGGTAAATGTAAAATCACCACTGTTAGCATTTCTGAGTGATACAGAGATTGTTTAAGAGGTAAATTACTGTGAGTATAAAGCAGCTGGACAGAGCAAACAGTGGCTTAGGAAGGTTGGTCTGTTCACCTGAAGGTTTTGTAATACAGCCAAGTTGAAAACAATAAGCCTAAGAGCTAAGATCACAGTTCACACCTGGGACCTGGGAGCTGTATAGAGGAAAAAAGTAACACCAAGAAAAAATGAGGAATCATAACACATGGACACTGGAGGCATGCAAATAATCAGAGAGGCAGGACATGGTTCTCTCTCTGTAGGTCACCCTACATTGATTTGTACAATTCAGGGAGGATATTCTTGACTGGAGAAGGTACAGAGAAGAACCGTAAGTGTGGTTTAAGGAGAGAGGGAATGTCTTATAATGACATATGTAAACTAAATAGAGCTAAGATAGAGCTAGTTGCTAAGAAGCAATTTGATCTAGTGTGTATGATGGTGAGCAGAAAAGCAGAAAGAACTCTTTAATACAACAGGCTTTAGCAGAAAACAATGGCTGAAAGCCAAAACAACAAACGTTACATTAGGGATAATCTTTAACATCGAGGAAACAAATTAGGAGGTGCATTGGACAATTCTCCATCATTTGAAGTTTAAAATTAAGACTGAAAGTCTTTCTGGATGATAACTTGTATTTGAGTAAAACATATCTGGATCAATGAAAGAAGGACCAAGAGGTATGCGACTGTTTCTATGCTAGGGACAACTAAGTAGTTCTTGACTTTTGGCTTAGAAAAGAGATGACCTAGAGGAAGTATGGTAGCCTTGCAAAATTGTTGAGGTCACAAGAGAGTTAAATGGTTTGCTTAGGGCACACCAGGAGTCAGTGGGAAAGTTACGAACAGGGGCTAAATGGGCTTGGTCCCTTAGCTGCTGTAGGATCCAGTGCTGTTCAGGGGCATGCAATAGCCAGTCTCATGGGTCATCCTGAAACTAAGCATGGAAGAATTGTTTGTTGAGAGTGGATTCCAGGGTAATTTAGCTAGAGCAAAGAGAATAAAGTGGAATGGGAAGAAAAAGAGCAGAGACATAGGCAGAAACAATTGAACTATACTTAACAAAGAACATGAAGGAAATCTTTGGCCATGGTGATACAGAAAAAGCTGGTGTTACGGCAGTGAGAGGGAATAATTAACTCTTGAATTCTGAGCACAGCAAAGTAAAAAGCAGGAAAATTTCTGCTCTGATTCAGGTGCAATAAAGAAGGACAGGAAATAACTGAGTTAGTGAAATTGAGGAAAAAGGACTCTCAGGGCTTTACAGGAGACCAAATTCTTGTTCTTTCTTTTCAAACAGTAGAACTGACAAATTGAGTTAGCAGAAAATACAGATATGGCAAAATATTCTAAAAACAATTCAGTGCTGGTAGGAATTAGTCCAATGTTAAATATACTGAGAAGCTGGTTGGAAGCAGAGCATGACCTAATGGGTATAGCATTACTGTTGCAGCTGTGTGAAACCATTCAAATAAATAAACAGCCCAGTGAAGAACGTGTGCTGGGTTTTTAAGATTCTCTTAGTTTAACAGGATGTGCCAAGTCATTGTTTTAACTGTGGGCCAGATCCTTAGGGGCCAGATCCTTAGGGGCTGTAAGGTGTCTAGCTCCATAACAAGCACGGAGATTATGCTGATTTTCACAATTCAGTAATCTGACTCCCCAAATCAAATCTTTCTAATGATTTCCCTAATGATACCATTGTGAAAGGCTGTACAGAATGGCATAGACCTGTCCACCCTACAGTGATGTCAGAGGGAGTACGGATGCATAAGTGAAAGCAGGATTTCATTCGTCCTTACCTGATGAGTCCCTCTGGGACTGTAACAGTGATTCTGGGAAGCAGAATTACTGATGGCAGAAACCTAATTGGGGTCCTCCCTGACACTTCCATTTGTCAGAGATCATTCTGTTTGGAATAATTAAGTGGGATTAATTGCACTGAAAATTATCTTCAAATTCATATTGTAAGAGACTGGTACTGCTGTTGTTCAAGGTAAAAGCCCAGTGCAGCACACTGTGCATACTATGTAGTGGCAGTATATGGACCCAGGGATTTATCTAGTACACCACTATCCCCTGTTTTGCAAGTATATTTTTGAGATACAACATAAATACATTTTCAGCGGTCGGTAGCCAGGCTCACTGACCTATTTTTGCCTGCAGCATTTATTCTTTATCTTAGCAAAACCTGGCACACAGGAACTCGTGACAGGCGTGCTGTGTACCTATGCTAATGAAGGGTTTGGGGTGAAGATTTGGTGCATTATGGACATGGCCTTGCAGAGGTCTCTAGTTCTCACTCTTCCACGTTAAGTCAGCAGGAGCTGCCTATGCCTCTCCTCTTTGAAAGTCAACCCCTAGATGTTACCTTCAGGCTTCCAGCCATTCAGTTCAAGTCACACGATTACACCTATGCTAACCTGTCTGGGAGCTTTGTGATGCAGATGCAAAAACATCAGAGAAAATTTAATATAACCAGCCATTGATTTATTATGTTCTAGGAACGTGATGCCCTAAGCCCGACCTCCATGATGATTTCTCTTGTCCTGACATACATCCACCAGCATTTATCTTGTCTGCTCCCCTTCCTCTCCCTTTGATTTCTCAAACTTCAGGAGTTTCTTTTGGCAGGCATGCTCCTCACTGCTGCTGATGCTGGAGCTTTCCTCTGAGCTTTCCGAGAGGAGATACTTCATTGCCATCATGTCCTTCTTGTTCATTTGCAAGCAGAGGCAGGAGGATTCGCTCACCTTAAATGACTCTCCCCACATATTCTGGCACATGTCAGTCCCATCTGCGTACATCTGTGTCAAATAAAAAATGCATCAATTACATTTAAAGAGAATTGAGTTAAAATCAATTTGTATTGAGTTGATAAACATTTATAACTTTTAAAAACTTGGTACTGGATTATAGCAGTCTGCAGTCATCCACTGTCTTGCTGTGTGCCATGCTTCACCACTTCTCAGATATCGTAAAATGTTATCCAGTCCCACCACTGGCAAAAGAGATTTGCCTGTTGTGAGAGCAAGTGATTACACAAAGTGCAAAGTGATCGACCGCCAGCCCTTTGTTTCCACCCTGGGGCTGCCAGCCCAGCTAGCTTTCTGGGTCTGACCGACCAGAGCTGTGTGTGAGAGGCTGTGCAACTTGCAGCATGCCAGGACACTCTGACATGTCTCGGGATCTGAGTAGTGCTGAAAGCACCAGACTGAGTGCTTTGAATACGGGAATCTTTATGTCTGCAGGCTAGAGACAGCCCCATGGGGTCACAGCTCCGTGGGATCTCCCCGTGCCTGCTGCCGCGTACATCATGACCAGGCAGGACCTCACAGACAAAGAGAAGTGACGTAACTATTCCTGTGCTTTCAAACAGCCATAGACATTTTCTTCCAGCTCCTTTACAATTCCTGCTCTTCAGCTTGCTAAATTGGTAATTTTATTTTGACTTTCCTCCTAACTCTGCTTACAGATCAGAGCGTAGTCAGAATGCTGCAGCAGACAGACAGTGCACACAGTCCATTTACCAAACACGTCCATAAATTACCGCAAAGTATTCCAATTTTTCAGCTTCTTGGAAAATGTTCTAGTCTGTGCCCTAACATTGTTTGGGGAGCACTCAGCTGGGACAACAATGACAAAATGTGCCTCCTTTTAGCCAGGCTAAAACTCACTATGATCCATTGTGCATTCTTAATACTCAGCATTTGTTCCAAGAAGTCCTCAGAACCACTTGCGTTTGTCAAATATAGGGCTGCTGATTGCTCCTCCATATGAGCTGGGGGCATCAAAAGAAAGGAAGCATCTGTCCACAGTGCTCTGACACTGGAGAACCCTTTGTGCTTCTGGGTAACAGTAACTTTCTTTTCCATGAGTTGAGTCCAAACCAAGCAAGTCTAGTGTTTGTATATAATCTAATTTTCATATGGGAAATGTGTTGGTTTTTAATTTCTCTGAAGAATCTTCATCTTTACTGTTACTTACCATGCAAGCCTATTTTTGGTGAAAAACATGGGCAGTTTAGGGTGTGGTTTTACTTAGTTTAGGAATAGCTGTGCCTGGCTTCAAGTGATAAGCTCTCTGGATTTGCTGCATGTTTTTCCCTGCAGATGGTATGTTTTCTTTAAGAAATAAGTACAAGGGAATTCAAGGTTAAGAACAGCTATCTCTGGAGCAGGGACAGTTTGACCAGGGACTGGAGATTATTTACAGAGATTATCATTTCGTTTTTCACTTCATCTGGAACTACTGATGATTTAGCACATCTGGGAAACTAAGCTGTAAGTTTCCGCAGCCCATTTGTTTCTTGGCCACCTTCCTGAGCCTGCTGATTAGTGTCACTTTTGCAAGGCAGACAGCAATCCTGCACTAACTGGACTGTGACTTCCACTTGTATCAGTTGCTGAACTGACTTCTGGAAGTTCATGCACTTGAATTGAATTCAAAACAATGAATCTGGGATCTCTGCAAGCCTTACTACCAGTCCCTAACCCCAACACTTAAATTTTGTTTACTTCTGCAATTTGGATGTTTTTCATGGACTTACAAAGTTTAACTGTTAAAAATATTCAAATAAGTGTAGCAGTTTTGAGCTGTATTGTATTGCTCTGATGCTAAACTTACTTGAGTCACTAGAAAAAATCCTATCTGACTCTTGAACGGTCTGTAGATCAGGCTCTGGGCAACCTTGCTCCTATAAGTCTTGTCAGTTCTAATTTATACACTTTTGCTCATAAAATTAATTATCCCAACCATTAAATCTTCTCAGAAAGCTGGGATGAGCTCTCAGAAAGCTTGCCAGTGCTGCTCTTTAACCGTCAGAGTTATGTAGAACAAAGTTAGCTCTAGCCATTGGCAGACGCAATGGAGAACACACATCAGACATATGATCGGTCTATGGAGAACAAAAGGGAGACAGAAGAATGTCAGGACATAGGGATTTGGAGGATGGAGAAGGCCTTGAATATAACAAGGTAAAATAGAGAAAATGGCAAAGATGCCTAATAGGCAAGAAAACCTTAAAAATTCCGTAGTGATTTGGAAACATACATCCCAGTTTAAAAAGACAGAGTTATGTAAATCCCCACAATATGTAAGGAACCTTATAAAACACATCTCGGTGTCTCTGTTTATGAACAAAGTTCATTTATCTTTTACTTTCTAAACATGACAGTGGTTAAAATATCAGTGCTGCTTGAACTTTTACTTTTGTTTCCCAAGTGGTATGGACAGTGATTAATTAAATTTATATATACTTAGAGATCTACGTATATATAAATGTTTAAAAAAATATATACTTAAAAAGTCTGATGTAGGTATGGCTTGAAAACGCTGAAGTAAAAATAATTCACCTGTTGCATTTTACACCCATATATTCAGGAAAAAAAAAAGAACTCAATGTAATTTCTTTTCTCCCGTTCATCACGTTTTCTTACCTCCCTGTACGGAATACATGTATTCTTACAGTGGTTTTCTCTGCTTTCATCCCATTCCCAGTCCGTCAACCAGTTACGAACACATGTGGAATCGTCTTTGCAGGCTTCATACCTTCATGGAGATTAGTGTGGAAGATACAGTTATTTCTCTCACTTTTTTTTTTTTTCAGTGGACTCAGATTCAACTCAAAAAGTCTACATGGGCTATGCCAGTAACGTCGTGTGGTTGCACAGTGCAGCTTAGCAACAGCTCTTCAAGAAATGTGCACATTATCTCAGCCTGACACGTGCATAAACTCTGAGCTGGCCAGGAAGACCTAAATCCCCATGAAAACTAAACAGTTCACCCCCCGCATTTTGCACTCATAGGCTTAAGTATAGGTCTCATGTTCTGAGGAGCAACACTGATTCATGCGATGTTTTCTGCTTGGTTCTGTTTGCTGATGTTACTGAGTGGAGGAAACGCTGTGTGGGAGGGAGTTTCCTGAATGCTGATGTTCAATATTGTGACGGAGCACAGGTACGCTAGGAGTGAACTGTCACTCGAGGGAGATGTGGGGAAAGTTTGTATTTATGAATTAATATGGGAAAGGAAGAATGATAGTTCCTGGGCAGAGAATTGCTATGATGAATGTTCACTAAAATAAGGAAAATCCACAAAGAACAAAATCATGTGAAGTAATAGGCTGCCAGCCTCAAAACGACATTTTCAAAAATGTTAAACTTGAAGGAGGAAAGATAACAGTCTTGTAGGATGTAGGGTATAGGGTCCAAAGTTTTAAATTTAATTTATTTTTAACTTGTAAGTGGTAATGTAAAAAAAAAACAAACCTATAAATGGCTGGAACAAGTACGCTGTGCAACTGGCTGGTCTATGTGATGAGAGCTCTCAGGACTTACCATTATCCTACATGATTTCCTTCCACTTCTTTTTATGTTATGCTTTTTGGCTCTTACTTTTCTTAAGGATCACTTTATGCAAATCAGTTAACATCTGCTTAAATTTAGTCTCACCGGCTTCAGGTGGACTGTTCACACGAGTAACTGAGAGTGCCAAAACCACGAGGCACAGCTTTCAAAAAGTGAGCATTGTTAACATGGTATTTATAATTAATGCCTTTGGATATATTTTCTGTTTCTCGTTTTTGATCTTCAGGGTCATGTTTCCAAAACTACTTTGATATCCTGAGGACTGCAGAGGTATATTTAAAAGTGAAATATGAGATTGTCGCATGGTCACAGAACTACAGGAACTAGACATCACAGTACCTTTGCACATGCAGAAAGGTAAGAACATGCACATCTGCTGAACCTTCACATAGGTTTTCTGGGCTTTTTGGAGGGATAAATAGCAGTAACAAGTGGAGGGTAACCAGAGCCTGAACTAAACAGGTCTGGGGCAGGAGACGTATTCTCAAATGTGTTCATCCATGAATCTGCTGTCAGGGGTAGAGGCCCTGCTGGAAATATAGGCTGCAATTTGATAAATTAATATAATGTAACACTAATAGGCAGACCCTACTGGTTTCTGCCATGACCGGATTTGGGACTCGGGGGTATAAGAATAATTGGTTTGTGGTTTGTTATCTGCTGTGTGTACCCTGACTGAGAAAGACACACAGAGGTAACTCCCCAGTGCCAGCTGTTTCTCTAACGCTAGTGACTTTGCCTGCTTGAAGGCACACCAGCTAGGAGAATCAATGCAAACTTTTTGTATTACCCATCTATGATCTGTCCACATACCAGCATCAGATTCAACAATTACCCCTTGATTCTTCAAGCCATGCAGGCATGTCCTTTACTTTATGCATGCACTTAAATTCATTGCTTTCTACCAAAGGCGACCGTATCTACTGTGAGCTGCCCTATACTAGCACTTCCACTTAACGCAGTTGTGCCCTTCCCGCTGTCTGCTTTTTTTGGTTTCCTTTTTTATTTGGCTAAGTATTTTTCAGCCTGATGGGTTCCCAGACCAGGGTTGCTTCGTGGCCTCTCAGCTAGTGCTGCTGGCACATGGGTGGGGACACGGTAGGGGAAAGAATGAGCAGCCCTTGGGGCTGAGGAGAGGGCAGAACTGCTTCTTTTGAGATGAGTATCACCTTCAGTTACACTTTTCAAATTATGAATATGTATGTCAGAGTTTTACTGAACTGGGGCTATGCATCTAGTTTCCTCAGGAATTTGAAATAAATGTTTATTATAGCATGTATATTTTTATTCACTATTTTCTTTTGAATTGTCAGATGAAATGTTCCCTAATTATGATTATTGCTTGACTCTGTGGTTTGTTATGTAAGTAGGTAGCAAAGCATAACTCTATTGTTGCAATTGTTTTCTTTATCCCAGTGGAAGTAATTATGAAGCTGTTTATGAAACGTCATGACTTATGAAAAGTCTGATTTTTGCTGTCCAGAAACCCTTAAGTGGTTTCTTCAAACATTAATTAAAATCTGTGAGAAACATAAACATAAATACTTAAAAGATCCTCTCCGAACATACTAGTTCCCTATGCACAATGAGCAGGATATTTTTATTTTAAAGCTTTTTTTCCTCCATTTTTTATAATTAGCTGTTTCTTTTTTAAAGGGCACAAGGCCCTTTCACAGGTGGATCAGAAAATGGCTTGTACATTGGGTTCTTTCAGAAGCAATAGTTTTAGGACTAGTGGGAGCAAGGAATCCTAAGACAATAGGAAGAAAAGGAAGGCCCCAAGCTAGTCAGATGAATTTCTTTTAAATTAAGTCACTGCTCATTCAGAATCCTCTGCACAGTTCTGGCCACAAAGACACACAGTATGCAGCAGGCACATTCATGGCATGTAGAGAAAGTAGGTCACATCGCTAGCAGTGCTGCAGCACGCTAAAGGGACTCCAGTGAATAGAACATGAAAAAAATGTTACTTTAAATCACCAGAAAGAGTGGGAATTCTGTCCTCGCTCTTTTCTAGCCTGAGGCCTTAAGCAGGGTGAGGGAATGGGTTTGACATTGGCATTAGGCAGGCACACAGACTAGCATGCATGGTAATGGATCATCCTTACGTTTTTGATTCAAGCCAGGCATCTGTGACGCCAACAGGGGCAATGGATCATTGTTCAGTATTTGCTTATAGCAGAGCCTGCCCTCTGCCAGGAGCCTCTATACTGGAAAAGGGTTGGTTTTTCTTGTACAGCAGCTCTCAGTCACGCAAACCCATACTTTCCAACAACAAAAGTTAAAAATGCTGTTTACCTGGAGGTTCTGGCAATGCCCAGGGGACACTGAGGGTTTTGCTAGGGAATATTGACCCACTGTATACACTTTGGTATAAATCTCCTATATACTAAGGCTGGCTTAAACCAGTTCGTAAATGCAAACTAAATTTACAAGGTATATTTTCTTTAATCTTTAGACTTTAACTGGATGTACTAATTTGGTGATGACTTTGTGTGCTACTTATTTTGTGATACATTTATTTTAGATATTGGTATTCTATTACTTTGCTTGTTAGAGCTGTTCTAAAGCTCACTGGCAACTGCAATGCTTTAATATCCAAAGGCTTTCAAATTTTGGTTATATTTGGTTCTGAGCTTTGAGATTCTGAGCACTGAGGCAAACTCAAGGACTCAGTCTTTATCTTCAAGGAGGTCAATAATCTGTATTCAGTTGAGAAGATGACAAAAAATTTGGGAAGGAAGACTGTACATGACAAATCTGGTCCTGAGGCACATGGAGTTTCCTAACACAGAAATAAAATTCATCACTAGAGGAAACTCTAGGGAAGCTAAGAAACATATCAGCTCTTCTCTCTATCTTCCATTACAAATGCAAGCTATGCTTCTTGTTTCCTTCTCTGGCACAAAGCAATGGTGAAATATTTAAAGACAATTCCTACCAAAATACTGCACTGCATAATGACGTTGCCCTTGGAGAGAAGATGAGATTGAAAATGGATCCATGTGTCAATAATATTCAAGTTGCATAACCACTAGGGAAAGCACAGTACAGAGCAGTGCAAGAGAACCTGACCATACGCTACTGTGTGTTCTGTATTTTCTTTTATAACATTTTTAGAAGTATTAAAACAGTTTTCCGTGATTTTCAGAACAGCCCAGGGGATTCAGACATTCACAGTTCATTACTTTTGAGGGATGCTAGCAGTTATAATCCCGCAGTGTGAATACAGCCTGTGCTGTTTGTATTGTGCTTCACACCAGTTTAACTATACAGACAAGTTGCTGTAGTTACTAGGCACAACATTAATATGGTGCTGAGATTTATGTGACATTATTTAAGATCCAACATCTCGTAGCAGGGAGGGAGGGAGAGATATCTGCTGGATATGCACCACTGAAAACATCTCAGTACTCCACCTGGATATAAGGCTCCTACCCCACGACTGGGTTGTCCCCCTGCATATCTTGCACTCAGAAAAAATGTGATTCCGTGGTGCTATTTTTTGGGAAACAAAATTAAATGCTATTTAAATGCTATTAAATGCTATGCTTGCTCATTGCTATTAATAGTTTTAGCATTATTTGGCTGCAAGTTTCTCTGAGATTCAAGTTTTTAGAAGGAGTTTTAGAGAGGGGGATAAGGGAAGACAAAAGGCCAAGGGTGAAAAATTAAGGAATTAAGCTAATTTATTATATGAATTAACAAAACCATACAGGAAGTGGCTGCTTTCATGTTTTCATAGTGCATTTTATACATATAAAAGAAATGTATCATAACATGATCAAGTATTTAGATTTAAAATGCTAACTGCATAAATGCTAACTCACAGGCACGGGCTTTTCAAAGGGTGGGCAGGCCCTCACTGCTGCTAGTGCCTGCCAACGTCCTGAGAACTCCTCTGTCCTGTCAGGCGGTTCTGATGCCACTGCTCTGCTTCCTTGCGGAGAGCAGGGCGGTGCTGTCCCTGAGTCACTAAACTCTGTCAGAGTTCAGTGACTCCATCCTGCATTTAGCCTGTGTCTATTATTTTGGGGGTAGTAGCTCAGCAAAGTAAAATGTAGAGATGGCAAACAAGAAATGGACAGGAAAAACAAGAGAAAAGCCATAAAGGTGGTACAACACCATCGAATTTTACTGCCACTTGATTGGGAGATGTGTGCTTCATCCACCCATGCTCCTTGACACCTGAGTAATACAGGCGTATAAAGCTAAATAAAAATACTTTGATAAAAAGCTGAACCTACCAGTCATCACAAAAGCTTTGACACAATGGAACAAACTGAATAGCAGCTGTGTAAGTGGGATGGATCCAGCGAGCAGCATGTGGAGAACACCGGTAAAAGCACTCAACTTTCTTCATGAAATCTTCACAGCTGTGGTGGGTGAGAAAAGCCACAAATAAGCCTGTTTCTTAGCATCAAGGCTATAGCTTCAGTTTTCTAGGCCTCCTTTGATGTGGATGCAGTACTACAGATTAGGAGAAAAACACAGAAAAGCATCCTCTCGCCCTGGTAATGTCTAGGTTCAAAACTCATTCCTTTGGCATTATGTACAGACTCTGACTGTGCAATTACCATTGCCAGCTAAAGAGTGCACAAATGTTTCCATGCATATTTCAGCCCTATTTGTGTAAGCTTTCCGTAAACTTTTGAGGCCTTGAGTTTTCCTGGCAAGAGCGATTCCAGGCAATAATAAAATGTAGTTTAAAACTGTAGTACAAAATTTCTTCTATGCTGTAGCCTCATGGTTTCACTAATCTTTAGATTTTCCCACAGCCCAGCTGAAGTTACTTAAAAACGCATACTGTTGCTGCTCTTCTGGGAGTGGCAGGCAATAGCTGTTACTTTTGCGCATCTGTTTTTGCTTAATTGTTTTGTATTTTCATTCTTTTATTTCTATAACTTGCCATGTTTCACAGCTCTAACATCTAATGGGGTACTAAAAATCTTAATTACGAAGACATTCTTCATGGTTACAAAACCCACAGGACTACAAGAATTTTTATTCTAAATATTCAGAAGTTTCATGTCTGGACTCTTGTGCATTTTGTTTGTGAGATTTAATAATCTAGTTGATCTGCTTTCTAAACAAAGGAAGAAGCCTGGCCTGTATTGGCTCGGGGTCACATGCACTGAGCTGTGATGGTTGTGGTGTGGTTGTTACCTACCAGGTTTATGACTTTTCATTACTTGATCTGGTTCTATACTGAAAGCAAACTTGAAAAAAACATAGCTCTTTCGTGATTAAATGGTATAAATCCTTCTGCACAAATAGCATATGCTTAGGGTTTCACGGGCTTTTGTGAGAGGAGAAGAAGAGCCAGACGTTGGTCAGGTATGGAGAAAAGATGATGGGAACTCGGCTGGGGGGCATAATCTCTAGGGCAACCTAGGGGAGTTACCATTAGCTGCGTGGCTGCTACAGCGTAGATCTATTGAACCAGGACACAGACAACATCAAAGCTGACTTACGATTTACTGAGCTGCCCACATCTGTTCCAGTAGCTCTTGTTTACTTTAATTACTGGGGAATGAGCCAATTGCTCTGTGAAGTTTGCATAGCAACAGGAAGCTGTTAGGAATGAAACAGAGATCTTGCAGTAAGGATTTTCTTTAATACTGTATTTGGAAGACTCAAAATGTAAGATGGATCTGTTTTGGTCCATAACATGATAGAGTCTCTTAGTACTAACTAGGAGATGTACTCAAGCTCTAACATTTTTGGTTTTGGAAGTAGCAGTGTAAATGCTAAGTGAGGTGGACTGGCATCAACAGTGCATTCTCAAGGTGTGCCCAGAGAGCCCCAAGAATTTTACTAGTGTTCTGCCAGATGTTATATCCTGAGAAATACTAACTTTGAAAGCTACCAAACATAAAAAGAAAGTTGAAGAAATGTAATAAATACTGTACTTTGCTCACTATAGAATTTTGATTTCAACCTTTCCCATTCGGTTTCTGCTACAATGAATTAATTTTTATCCTTAATCACAATAAATTCATCTTTGCTGTAAACATTTTTAAGCAGATGGAGCTACAAGAAAAGTAAACTGCATCAGAATTTTAAAAAGATAATAAATGAAGTCAATGAGAGTTTTGCAGTTGACTTTGTTAAGAACCAGAATCTTATTCTTGATTTGCATGCAGCAAAATGCCAATGAAGAAAGCTTTTCAAATGCAATGTATACTGCATTTTATATATTTTTAAGAAATTAAAGGAACTACCAAAACAATTAGTATGTACAAAGCTTTACTCCTAGACTGATTATCTTTGGCAAAAAATAAACCACTCTTACATTTAGAGTACAGAGTGCATTCTTGCATATTTGGCTCAGGAGTTGGCTTCAGTTTGTGGGTGTCCCCTTCCAGACATCCATATTTTTGGCAGGTAGATGATGTCATGACAGCAAAGAGGGTGACAGCAAACCTCAGCATTGTTGTTTGGTTCTTTTTCCTATATGGAGAGAAGTCTTTATTTATATCTTTTATTTCTAGGAAAAGCCATAACATTAAAAGGAAGGACTACTTTAAAAAAAAAGGTACATATATAACCAAATAAAATACACTCAGTAAAGATGTACACAGAAATATTAAGATACACATTCTCCCTTTCTCTTTGCTTACATCTGAACACATACTTCTGCTCCATATTTTTGAGGTTCAGTGGCAAGTGACAAAAGCCACCAATAGTTCAGGCTATTTATGAAAACATGTTATAATTTTCAGTATTTAATAAAATTATTTTAAATTTCTTACACCGACCTGAATTTATCTTTGAACCAAGAGACATTCCTCTGCTTCACTAGATTTGAAGAAAAGATTTATTAGTTCTAAAAGTTGCAGAGTTGTTCTGCACACTTGGAAATTACACATTTAATACAGCTGCAAGTGAGCTAGTAGTGGTCAGCACCTGAGCTGGATAAATTACATTGATAACTTGCCTTTGTTGAGGCTATGGTGATATATACTTAAGAATCTGATCCATTATTTTCTGCCTCTTTTGTAGAGTTTGGTCAAAAATGCAAGATAAAAACATTTTATCTGTGAGAGTAAAATTTCTCTAAACATAGACTACGTACTTGTGAGCTATATAGATAAATCTAAAATCTGTTAGATACATCAATGCATTATTCTTTATACATGTTATTAATTTAACCCTTCATTCTTTAGTTCAATATTCACGTTATCTTTTTAGAATAGTTTTGCCTCGATGAGGACTGCAGCTTCTCTATATACCTAGACTTTTCAGACATAAAGAAAACAACATGTTACAGAAGAAGAAAACTGTCTCTCCAGTTTCTCAGTAGTTTCTCACCTCTTTCGCTTTCTTTCTGGGTGATACTTCTCCCTGGAACAGGAACACAGTAAATTGCTTTTCTCATTTTCCACTTTATATACACACCATCTGGCATTAGTGCTCCAGAATTTGTTTGCCCTGGAAGAGTTCCTTGACCTTTTGGAATGCTAACATAGATTTGTCTCAAAAGCAGATGCAATGACCAGCACATAATGCCCTTTTATTGCTTGCAAACGTCGACATGATAAAGAGGAAAGTACAAACATAGGTTAGAATTAGAAAAACAACAGCTCTCCAGTATACCAAATACAACTTCCCCCCCACCTGATTTTTCAATGATTCTTTTTATTATTAATTATTAGATTAATTTCTACAACAGTTTCATGGGGCTTTTATCACAGATTAGGACTTCACTGAATCAGAGATCTAGACAATGCTTCATATTTCATCCCGACTGTCTTAATTTCCACTGTAGATATGATGACTTCCTTGGTTTACATAATAATTTTACTGTAGTCCCTGGGAGAGAATCTACATCTCCTGATTCCCAGGTCTTCGCTCTTTGTTCACAAAGTCCCTTTAAAACCTGCTGCTTTTCGCTCTGGTTGCTCTACCTGCCTCATGTATACTCTCCAACCAGTGTCACAAGCACTACAAGGAAGAGTTTCTAATGATTCCTGATTGGATTTCATTGTGAGATCTGCTTTATGCAAAGAGGATTCTGCAGCTGAACATAAACCATTGCACAGGGTGGAGATGGTGATTACAAATAGTTGCACTTACTTTCGTAGATCAAATCTCGTTGAGTACAGTAAAGAGCAGCACCACTCAGTACCTTGCAATTATTTAGATGCATAAGGAAGGGAGCATCTGTTGTTCTGGGGTTTAGAGCAGAACACTGATTTGTCAGATAATACTCTGGGGCCATTATTTACAAACCTTTTTTGCTTGAAAAAACAAACATTGGCATAGTGGAAGTGTGGTATGAATTTCATTGCGCAAACTCTCTGAACATAATAATAAAACAATCCCTAGAAGCTATAAGCACTGATTCCTATCCTAGCTCTAGTAAATGCCTCAAGGCAAAAGTGTTACTGGCCTAAAAAAAGCCATTTCTAGATCAGTGGAACCTGAGTGATTTTTGTGTTCCAGAATGAATTTAATTAAGACAAGTTTAAAAAAATGAATTTAATTAAGGAAAGTTTAAAAAGGCATGAAGTAACTATAGGAGAAACTGAAGTAAATCTAATGGCTTATTACCCACTCCTTCACCTCGTGTCTTTTGATCCAGTGTTGGCTGAAATCAATGGAGCTCCTTGCTGATTTGTAATGTAAAAGATTCGTGCAGACTGCTCGGCACTTGGATCTGTGTGTTCGTACAAAAGAAGGACCGCTGTCTAATACCAGCACTTACTTCCAACATTGTGATGAGTGGATGGGCTGGCCAGCTTGGTAAAAAGCAGAGCAGTAGCCCCTGCTCTGTGCCTTGCTGCTCGGTTTGCATAAATGCTTGTAAAGGTGTAAGGGTGCCAGGAGGTTTCTTGTAATGCCTCTGTTCACTGAATTGACATACAAATTATATTAAGCTATAGGAAACTGGGATCCCTTTCAGGCCTTGAGTATGAGCCAAATGGGACCACTTGCTGGGAGATTAGGCAGAATTTCTAGCAGCAGGGAGGAAAATTGTCATATGTTTGTGATTTCTCAGACTTGGCTTTGGTTAGCAATAGATGTAAGCAGGCTCAGGCTAAGGAGCTTTTAGAGGTCTCAGCTATACATCTTAATCACCTGAGAAGTTAATCTTGATTCTTTTTTCTTAAAGTATTCTCTGACTAGTTATTTTGTGTGATGTTTTATACTGAGGAATTTGTTACAGGAAGTTTCTTACCTCTTCCCATACTTGAATAGGTCATTTCTCTCTATTTTTTAAAAATGAACTTATTTTAAAGTACTCAGTGATGTTCTTGTACTTTAAAGACTCCTACTGCATTTAATTTTTACATTGATAGCAGTGCCCTAAAACTTCTATTCATCTTTTCAAGAGTTAGAATTAAAGCATGCATGATGTTAGGAGAGAGAGTTAAAGCACACGTGAAGTTAAGATACCACTACAGACAGGAATTGAGGCACCACAACATTAAATTATTATTATTATTATCATCTGATGATCTAATTGATAGTGGCCTATGGTGCTAGTAAAAGTATGCATCTATCCCAAACCCACAAACACTGCTATAGGTCTCAAGAGCCATCTATGTGAGCAACTTCCATCTGGCAAGAGACATTAGCAGAAAATTAAGGGAAAAAAAATGTTTAAAAAATAAAGCTAGTTGCTAACTTCCCAGCTTCTGGCAATCAGTTTAGTAACTATGTCAACTGACATCTAACTCAATGTAGTGATTCCTTTTTTGTGACTCAGATCTCTTTAATGACTGAAGTAAGCTTTTACGGTTTTATATTCTTGTTAACTCTGCAAAGCCAATGTGGTTAAGGGAAAAATTGTTTACACTTCCAACCAGTGACAATTGCCAGATCCATTTCCCTTCTTGGCATCCTAAAAGTGTAACAACAGCGTGACTGGAGGGAGACAGAGTTTCAGGAGTGTAAATCAGAGCATTTGGCCTGTTATAGCTTTATTATAGATGGTAATATGTGCTAATGAAATTAATCTGTTTGTTCCTCATATCTCAGTGTGAGCCTGCAAGCTCAGAAGTTGGAAGTGTTTTTTCTCATTAACTGTACAAGAAATGTAATTAGGAGCACAGGTTGTTATCTAATTTAGTGTAATTCCTGAAGCTCCTTTGCAGAACTGCATTTAGAGTTGCAACAAGGCCATATTATTTGACAATCAGTTAAGTATATATTCTTGACTTTCATTATATTAGACTTCAGAATCAAGAGTTTGTATTCACCAGCCTCTCTGCTGAATATATCATGTCGTAAATCAAGCTGAATGCCAAAGGAGACACTCCAGATAGACTCAGTCTGTCACTCCTGACTCTGGGAAAAAAAAAAAGCTGAGGTCAAATCTTAACGCTACTGAATTTAAGGTGTGATTTGTTTCTGTTCACTTTGGTGGGGCTGGGATTTCTCCTTTTATTTTGTCTGAGTAAGGAATACATCATGGCACGAAGTAAGGCTTACTTGCTTTATTTGAGTACACAGATGTTGCTGAGCTAGTTCTCCAACAGGGCATAGGAATGACAAAAGCACCAGTAATTTTATAGAACCAAGAGAATGAGTCAGTGGGGGAAAAAAAGCAGATATTTTAATGAATAGTAGGCTTAAAAAGCAATCACAACCAAACCAACAAAATTATCACTGTAAAAATGTTATTTTAAGCCCCATGTTAGGTTTTTCAAAATTAAAGGGGACAAAAACCTACTTATTTTAGCTTATTACTGAGTTGAAAGCACCTCTTGAAAGCATGACTGAATGCTCTTCCTTTGCCCTAGTCTATCATTTGCGTTGCACATTCTGCTAGTCTGTTACTGTGAGGTTCCTTGAACCACTAACAATTATTGTTATTTTTTTTCTACAAAGAATAAACTTTGGCTTGGATAGCTACTGACTGTGTGGTGTGATGTGGGCTCTCACAAGTGACAGAGAAAATATGGGTCCAGCTTGACCCATACTCCAGAATTAACCAACTGCAATCTTGTTTCTAATTTAGACTATTAATATTTGATTGACTTTTCTACAATCACTTATGAATTATGAATTTCTTCTTAGAGGAGTATGAATACTATTTTTTAGTAATTTACACTTTTATTATGGGTATTTATTATTTGTATAGAGGTAATGCCTAGAGGCCCTTGCGTAAAATTGTGATGTAGTGTTTTAAGGTATTGGGTGCCAATACTGGCTTATGGATGGCCATGTCCCACAGCCCCCTTTTCTGCCCTGGTCCTGCACTGCCCCTTTCCCTCCACTGTGCTGGCACAAGCCAGATGGGGTTGTGCTCCCCACCAGATGGGAGAACTGATCCAGCAAAAAGAAATGCAGCACTTCCCCCTGCTTCCAGTGTTTCTAGCCAAATCAATTTCAAATTTCAGTTTACAGCACAGCTGTAGAAGAGTTGCGTTGCTGTGAGGAAAAGGGTGGTATATCAAATGAGACAGACAAATAGGGGAGGGTAGGACTGGCAGTACTTTAAGGCAGAACTGCCAAGTTCTAAGCCCCATTGTGTTAGCATTCTGGGTTTTTTTTTAATTGTTATGTTGGACACCTTGTAATAAAAATTAAAAGCTGACAGGTCTATAAAGAAAACAAATAATGCAAGCACAAGGTAACAGTGAGATCATACTGGTCAACATATTAAAAGGCAGTGACTGGAAACCACCAGATTAATCATTGCTGAGTTTTTCCTGTTTGTATCACAGCAGGGATGAATTTTAAGGAGCTCACAGTTGAGGTCCATGTAGCATCTCTAGCAGATATCTCTGAGGAATGACTCCCACATATGTCATACAAGTTCTAGATAGCTTGACTTATTGCCCAGTGATGAATCTGTGGTTAGAAAATTGACCACAACACTCATGGAAAAGGTATTTTTTCGCAATACCTTTCTTTACATGGTCCCCTCTCCCTCTTCATCCCTCAAATGGCTCCCCTCTCTGTCGTATCAATCAAAAACTGCTTTCACTTCCACTCCCTCCTCTGTTTATCTATGCCCTTTCTGTCTGTTCTCTTTCAATACAGACATGTCAAGTCTCTTGAAGTGTCCTGATGGCAGCCTCCACTGCACACCTGCTGGATTTCCATGGCTTGCTTTCTCGTATTTGTCATCTCATATTTGGGAGGCATTTCTATAAGTAGCAGTAAAATTATGTACAGTGATGGCACTAGACCTTCTTAAAACTCATCTTTGTTTGGGTGCGCAAAGAGAGGGTGACAACAGTTAGGATGGGATGCTGCTCCTGGCCAGCATCTCTCCATTCCCCGTGTGCTTCCCTTTCTGGACCTTTCAGAAATACAACCAAACATATGTATTTATATGCATATATAATTTGTACTCTGTTAACACCTAGCAGTAACAGCTCAACCGTGGCAATTGGTGTATAATCAAGTCCAAGCCGACAGTGAAAGCAGCATATTCACTGCTCTCTTTCTGTCTCTTTAAAGCTATAACGTGTTTGATGAGCTTTTGTTGCTAAGTGCTGTTAATTTAACTGTTGCTCTAAGCTCTCCATAATCTCACAGCCATGCTTTTAACTCCTGATATATATTTGTAAATGTACATCTTCTGTTTCCTTATCAGATGTAAATACGATGTCTAGAATGAGGTTACAGCAGTGCAAAGCTGTCACTGACATACTGCATCACTGCAAACAATGATAAATGTCCTTCATGGTATGTAAAGAAGCAAAATAACAATTGGAAAGCAAATCATATCCAGTTAGGACTGGACTTTTGTTACATATAGATCCAGTAATTGCCATCCTGGACCAGGTTGTCGGTTGGTAATGAGAGACTGAGTAATAGTAGTATCCAGTGAAGATGCACTGGAATAACATACTGTATAATGCACTTTTTCGAATAACCAGACTGTAAGAAATGTCTTCCTAACGCTATTTAATTCAGTGGTAAGTTCATGCCCTGAAATATGAGTGTTTATATCCTTCCTGTAAAAAATCCATATGTAACTATGAGTATTTTTATTAATTACACAAATGTCTAATGCAGAACTTCTCAAACAGCAGACCTCACTAGATTCAGATGATGAGTAAATTTCATGTAGATTGTGTCAAGGTCCCAGACTTACTAATTCTCCTGCATTCTTTTGGAAAATCCTGTATTTCTTACCATTTCCCTGGAGCTTAGGGGTGGTGATGGGAGCTGTGCTCTGTGGCTGAAGTTCTCAGCCGTGCAGGCAGCATGCATTGCTTGGCTAGCCTGACAGAGCTGGGATCGGTGTCTTGCTTTTTGCTGAACAAAATGATGGATCATGCTGTGAAGAGTAATTGATTAGTCTTAGTCAAAGCTTTTCCTAGCAAGTCTTCCTGCAGCTCATGTAACTACTTTTTTTTTTCCCTTATTTTTTATTTTCCTCATAACTGGTATTCTTCAGTTGTGTTATGCTGTTTTTTTTTTTTTTGTGAATCTTCAAAAAAGAATGCTGTCACAGGGCTGAAGTTAGGGAAATAGCCAGGAGTCATGGAGATGACGTGCAGCCTGCATAATTATTTGTCATTACTGACATTCTATGCAGATAGAATGTCTACAACATCCCAAAGTACCGTGCCCTCATCCGAGCGGACTGCATATTGCCAATTGTCAAACATTAGTATTCCACTGTAAAGACCAAAACTTCTTTGTGAATACCATTAGAACTGGGTCACTAAGGGAAGGTATGTGACAGTTTAACATGCAGAACAACTAAAGCCATTTTCTCCATCTCACGCAGAGCAGAAATACTGAGAGTGAAGATGATGTGTATAGTGTGAGCAGAATCACAAATGACAAACCGTAGTGATAGACTTTTTTGGTGGCATTAGTGATGCAGTTCTGCCTTGGAAACAGTGAAAATAGGTGATGAGCTGGGTTTTGTGCTGCACCAGTATTGCTAAATGTTCGAATTGAATAGGTATTCAAATGATCAAGTTAAGTATTTCATTTTGTAGAGGAAATTATCTTGCTCAGCAGCATCCTAATAACATATACGATTTAGCATTTTCTATTCTGTTTGGAATAAATAAGTTTTAACCTCACAGCTTCAAGCTGTATGTATTTCTATTCCAGCTCTGGGAATTATCGCTGTAGCTGTGTGCTCAGCAGTCATAAAAGTGCTGCAGATGGATTTGTGGAATAAGCTGGACTAGACTTTGTGTTCTGCCTTAGCAAAGTCCCTTTAAACCAGCTAGAGAAGAACAGAAGGGAACTCTTCCTGGATAGCATTGTTCCAGCTACCTTCTGAATCAGAAGGGCATGCTGAGACGTTCTTTATGCAGAGAAAATGGAAGGTGGAAGCCAGGGAAAGGAAGTATCTGGAACTGCAAAGAACAGAATTAACTGAGTGTCAGCTGAGTATCAGCAAGTGAGCTACGCAGGCGCTCTGTGGTCCTCAGCTCTTGCTCCGTGTTAATCAGTCTGCATAACATACGAACCAGCCCTTTAGAAGCCTTTATTAATTACTCTTCTATCTTTTTTGGATGTGACAGAGGATTTCTGGAGACAAACACAGTGAGCATAGGCGTGGCATCACACCATGCTCTGCCTCCTTCATCTGTACCCCTTTTCCCTGCCAAGCCTGTGATGATTTGTTCACTTTTACTTAAAGTTGGAAAAAAAACCAAAACAAAACAAAAAACAGTTCAGAAAACTAGCTCCTATGGAAAAGAAAAATCAGGTCATTCAGATTGGTCTGCAGATTCAGGTCATATTTAGTGACGAGTTTAAATGGAAAAAATATGGGAGAATCAGTAAAATGAGGAGTATTTTTCCTATTCCTTCAACATGGAATAGGACTGTTCTTTTGTTTCAAAAATATTGGAAAGACAACTTGAGTCCAAAATACTAAACAGGGATTAAACAGGGAAGGAAATAATCCAGAAGCAAATGAAACACAACCTTTTCCCAAGTAAAATGTCCTATTAACCCCCAAATGGCTTTTTGATTCGGAGTGATGAAAAAGATTTTTATATTGTTTTGAGTAAAATACTGAACCAGAAGGCAATTATTTGCAATTCTATCTAAAACTAGCAACTGAAGATTTGCTTTTAATGTTTCAAAGGCAGGCAGTGTTATTGAAATTCTCATTGTGACTTTTCTTCCCATATTCATCAGTTCTTTTTTGGCACACGAAGCGAACAGGTGTGAGCGAGTGCAAGGTGGCCCACAGGCCATAACCAACAAATAACTAATTGGCAACTATGTTGCAAGAGGGCAGAGATCCAGACAAATTAAGATGAGGCACCGTGCCATCCTAATAGACTCACATTATCACAGATGCCAGCATTCCATAAATTTGCATTATGTACATTTAGTTAGGGCAGGATTCTCAGCTGGGAAATTCCACATGGTTGTCCATCTCTATCATATACAATTTCAATGGAAAAAAGATCTCTGTGACTAATCCAGCATCCTGAAATAGTTTTCAGCAAGAATTTAAATGTTCTTAGTAATTATTTAAAAATGCTCCCACCCGTCTACATCAATAGATCGTTTGAAAGTGTATTTTTGTTGTCTTTGTTTGTACAAAATGAATAAAAAATTTATAAAATCAGACTTCTGCTTGAAGCTATATAAGCCTTTTCAGCTTGCTAAAAAGGGAGAAAGAATTGTTTTTTTTTCTGCAGCAGTAGCAAGGTTCCTCACTATGTAACAGTGAAAAAAAAAAGACAACTTTGAAGTTGCTTTTGTGAAAAATGAATGCAGAAACTGGTAACTTACACCCTTGGGAAATAATTTGCAAAGACAAAAATGCCAAGAGGGTGCGAATTCTTGAGATGAAACACAAGATGATGATACATGCTCTGATTACTCCTTGAGGTAATGAATCTCTGTAGGTTTGTCTTTTCCAGCGAGGACATGGTGAACTACATCTTAATCCGCTCCATGAAAAAGTGGGCTGCAGCGCGTGATGGCGCAGCAGGTGAAGGCCTTCCCGCAGCCGGGTGCTCCGGCAGAGGACGGGGGGCTGCCCAGAGGCACCGCGGCGATGGCGCAGTCACCACCGCATCGCGCTGGAGGAGCTGGGGGCCTCCTGGAACAAACAAAGCGTGGCATTTTCCAAACAGCTCCCTACTGCTGGCGACACCAGAGGAAAGGTCCTGGGCTCACCTTACGCTTTCGGGGGCAATTAAGAACTTGACACAGAAGCCGGGCGCTGCTGGACACCGCATTTGGGCCCGGATGATGGATGTTGGGTGCTGAAACGCCACCCTCACGTCAGGAGACGTTCTCACGTCGTGTGTCCTACACGGAGGACCCACGGGAGCCAGCCCGCCGGTGCGGTGCCCTTCCCGCCCGGTTCATTCCTCATTCCCGGGCGGTGCCCGCCGCCTTCCCAGGCTGCCCCGCGCCCTTTCCCGCCTCGCACCTCCCGCCCGCCCCTCGCCGCCGCTCCCGCGCGCGGCCCTCCTGCCCTCCCCAACTCTCGCGCCGCGTCCCCGCCGCCGGGCCGGTGCTCTCGCGATAGGCAGCGGGCGGGCGCGAGGCG
>WHYT01015158.1:220345-231229 GCA_009806455.1 Tetrax tetrax | reverse complement strand
GTCTCCCCGGAGCCTCCCCTTCTCCAGGCTGAACAGCCCCAACTCTCTCAGCCTGTCCTCATAGGAGAGGTGCTCCAGCCCTCTGATCATCTTTGTGGCCCTCCTCTGGACCCTCTCCAACTGGTCCATGTCCTTCTTATGTTGGGGACTCCAGAACTGGACGCAGTACTCCAGGTGGGGTCTCACCAGGGCAAAGTAGAGGGGTAGAATCACCTCCCTCGACCTGCTGGCCACGCTCCTCTTGATGCAGCCCAGGACGCGGTTGGCCTTCTGGGCCGCAAGGGTGCATTGCCGGCTCATGTTGAGCCTCTCGTCCACCAGCACTCCCAAGTCCTCCTCCTCAGGGCTGCTGTCAATCCATTCTCCGCCCAGTCTGTATTTGTGCCTGGGATTGCCACGACCCAGGTGCAGGACCTTGCACTTGGCCTGGTTGAACTTCATGAGGTTGGCACGGGCCCACCTCTCCAGCCTGTCCAGGTCCCTCTGGATGGCATCCTTCCCTTCGAGCGTGTCGACGGCACCACATAGCTTGGTGTCAGAATGTTTTATTTAGTATAATATGAGCTATGTAGAAGTATGGAAATGTAAAAGTTCCCCAGGACATTATATCCATATGATAGTACAGTATGCCTGACACACAAATACCTTTAACACACAAGATTTTTTTCAACCATCAGGGAAATTTTTACTTCTACGATCTATAGAATAAAACTTGCTTTTGTGAGTGAGTTACATGTCCATAAGTACCGCAAAGCAGAACCTAGTTAGATGTGAATTCCAATAATGTAAAAAAAAAACCCAAATAAATAGAATTTAGTCTACCTTATGTGCCATAAAATGTCAAATTAATTATGCATGGTTGGTACAGTTTCTCAGGAAAGCAGAAGAATGTGGGACTACACTACATGTGACCAGTCATCAAGTCTAGACGTCTACTATTGCAAACCTCAGCTTTATTCCTCTTCTATATATATGAAATTCAGTTTTAAAAATTATTAAGATCGTTGATTTCAGCATAACTCTAAAGATGCAATTCCACCTTACCTCGCCGCTTGTTTTACTGAATTGGACTAAATGGAAACACTCCAATGAGATCAGAGAGCTAATTTTTCATACCAGCCTTTGTTTTCAGGCTGTGTTGTAACTCAGACACAAAATAACTAGCTTAAAACATGTTAGATGATTGTTGTGTTTTCCAGTGTTTTAAGTGTTTAAAGCTTAATTAATCTCAACAGTACTAAGGTAACACAGAATAAATCTCTCAAAATGGACTCTTGATGGCAATTTCTTAATCATTGGGCTTTTTTTTAATCACTAGCCACTTATTATACTTAAAAACCAAGTCTTTTTTTCCTTAAACAATTGACCAAGGACTTACTGCTTCAGGCAATTCCTTCCTTTATTTTTCTTTGAAGTAGTTAGCCAATGCATTTAGAGACCTGGAAGTGAAGGGGAAAAAAAATCTTTATTTTTCAGACTACACTACAGAAGTCACTTACTGCTTTCTTACTAAGTATGTGTTAACAATCTGTTTTAGGAAACAGTAGGGCCTTTGAATGTATTTAGAAAGACTGGGATGTTAATTCTTATATTTACATCTAGTTTCAAAAGTTTACAATGAAATCTGTAAGTAAATTTTAAATAAAATTAGGAAAATCTATGACACTTGAACATAGTCTGTGGATGTTCTGGTTCAAGGAATAATAATTTTTGAGAATGAAACAGTCTAACACATTTGACATGCAGGATAATTTAGTGTATTTCTCGATAGTATTGGTATTTATGATTGTCTTTAATAGTCTTTATTTTTATAATAATTATAAATGAAAAATAAATACAGGATAGTTAAGATAGTATTAAATGTGCAGTCATTCCTCAGTTACTAAATAAATAAACTTTTTCAGAGATTGTGTTTATCTTGAAGGATCTCTGAGATTACGGATTATTTTTTCTTACATTATAGTAATAACTATTACGTCCATTCAGAGCCATGTCCAATTCTTGTTGCACGTTCCAGTTCAGATAAGTTAATTTGTGCTCTTTCTCATTTGGGTGACATGGCTATGACTGTTCTTAACATATGTTATAATCCCAGCAGAGTCAACTACATGATCAATTGCTGAATTTGATTCTTGATTTCAGTAAGTGGTCCTGTAATATGCTGCAACACCATCCACAATTCTTTATAATTTCTTATGTAATCGTATTCCTTCTATGAAAATATAACATAACTTTGTCATTTTCTGCAGATTATACTACTTCATTTCTAGGTAAATTTTTGTGTTCATTTTGTATTGTTTTCTATGTTTAATCTCAATTTACCTGAGGCATTTAAAATTCTGTCTTAAAGGGATTTAAAATGTAGAGAGACTTACTATATGTGAAGAATTTTAACATTACACTGAATAGCATTTAGAATATTTGTGCCTCAAGCTGGAGCTTTGATTTCTTTCACAGGCAAAGCTTCTGCGTCTGTCAGAAAAAGTCGTTCTCAAGTAAGGACAAAGGAACCTATAGAATTATATGGTGCATATTTGCTTTGTGTTAAAGAAAACAAAAGGAAATTACAAGTTAATTATCACAATAATTTGTGGTTTTCTTGTGAATAGTGCGTACTTTCTAACTTCATATATGAATCCTTCAGCTCCGCATGCCAGATTTAAAAGTGAAAAATCAGTCAAACATCAGAGAAATATTGCATGGTATGCAAGAGATGTTCATTTCAGGGCTAGGGAAGAGTGGTGAGACACAAACCAGAGGACAGAGTGGGCATGGCTTAACTAAGCTCAAGTCTCTGCTGGCAAAAATTCTTTCACCAGCAGAAAATTTACAATTTTAACTAATCACATCATAAGAGATAAACAAATGAGTGATTTAGTGACTCTCTCACTACATTGAACAGTAAATTATGTCCTGTGTCATTTTATTTATCCAAAGTGTTGAAAAACTGAATCAGGCCCAAGCAGCTGTAAGCTCTTAAAAAAGTCTTTCATTGTCTCATGGATTTTACAACTTCAGTACTTATCTTGTATAGCTTGTTTCTATGTGAAAAACATTTAGATGAAATCTTGTGTACATTCTTAATGAAATTGTGTGGGTTGGCAACTGTAAATAATTGTGCATTGATAATCAGTTACTCTGTATATGCCATAATACTGGTATATATTCTGTATTAGCTTCTGGATTACTCTTCATTTCATGTATCATGATTACAATTAAATTTTAAAAACAAAAACTAAAATTTGGTGTCAAACATTATAAATTAAAGACATGCAAAATATTTAACTGTAAAGTAAGGTATACCTATTCTCTAGCTAGCCAGCCATTTCTCCAATATTAGAGTCTTGTGCTTAGCTCTTGGTAGATATGCTTGTGTATAGAATTTTCATCCCCTCAAAAGGAACATTTGTGAAGTTGTTTTTTGAATAGAATAGTCAACCTTGTATAGTATTTTGCACTTAAAAATTTCACTGTTTTTTATTGGAAGATTTTTCAAAATTAGAGAGACCAGGTAGCTCCTTGTGACTAATGCATCAGTTTCTGTGGAAAAAAACCTATCAGCATAAAGGAATTAGATAGACCATATAGTGAATGTGTATCTTTCTCTGAATTTTAAATAATGGGATGGGTACCAGTGATACATGTGTCCTTTCACTGAGGAGGAAACAAAAGGAGCTCCATATTTGTAGACAGAACTGCAGGCAATCCATATAAGTGCATCTAACTGTTGTCAAAATATAAGGAAAAGTGCTGCACAAATACAAGCAGGAAAGAATAGAGGGACAGGGTCAAGGCTCACTCCATTTAAATGCCTTTAGTCAGATCTTCTGTTTTAATCCATCTCATAGCTCCCTGCTGTGAAACTTAAATGGCAACAAGTTCTTCTTCTTCTGTGTTTCTGTTTTCAGTCTGTAATGAAGGTTTTATATTGTCAGGAATATGGTACCCAATGCTGAATAAAAGATGAGTTTCTCATCAACTAAGTCATCCTTTACTCACCTTGCTGAAGCAGGGACTAGTCAGGGTCTAGCGCTGCACATGTGAGATACGGGAGCCTCTGCTAGTTCTTGATTACCTTGCATATTACAGGTAGTTTGGATAATGGATTCCTGGAAGAACTAACACTTGCTACTCTCAGCCTTTTCAGATTGCTCTTATAGACTTGAAACTTCTTGAGGACCATTCCAACAAACTCAAAGAATTTTTGAGTTGGAAACAGTTTGCAAGAACACTGAGATATAATGTTGAAGAAGCTCATCAAGTGCAGGAAAAAGTTGGGCTGCTAATCAGTTAGAGCTAACTCAGACAGCATAACCACTTTCATCACATGTGCTAACACAGCACGAAACAATATATGCTTGGTTGCACTAATGAAGATGGAATACAGGATGGATATCTGGAGATAACAATAGTAATTTTAGATCAAATAATTCTAGCTGAAAAGAGGCATTATGGAAGACTGTTCTCAGGATAGCACTTCCTTTGTTCTTTTGTCAGAAAGATAGAAGTTAAGCTAGCTATACTCGTATAGTCAGTGTTTTCTGTATAAAGGAATAGTCAGCTATTTAATTCACTTTTCCTAGAAGATGAGGTACTGATGTCTGCTATAAGCAGTCCCAAGATCCGTCATTTTCTTATAGTGCATCTCTCTCATAATGAAACAAAGTGTAATTTCTTCACATTAAAAAGTTAATCATCACAAACTTCAAAATTTTGACCGCAGAGTAAGAGATTATTTGAAAAAGCAAACAAACAAAAAGCAGACTAATACCTCTTTAAATCCCCTTAGCTTCCCCTTGTCTCATATAAAAGAGAATGCAGATTACTCTGTGCTTTAAAAAAAGGAAAAAAAAAATCCTACATTTTACTGTTTCTCAAAACCAGGAAAATAATTACTTTATTATCACTTTTAGCTTGATTATGTCATGAAAACATGAGAAATGTTTTACAGGAATCACCCAGATTGCAGAGAATGAGGAAATTACTGTGTATTACTGTGCCAAAGCCCTATTTGTCAAGGAACAATTTTGTATTTTTACCACACAGTGTCATTTCCATACCACGGGTATAACAAAACAGATTTCAAAATAAAGCAAGACAGTTTTGTTTTTCTCATATTTTGTTGTAGAAATATAAATAGGTCTAAAGAAGGTATATTAGAGTGAAAATTATGTAGTCTCGTGAGTGATTTCATATCCGTTTGTTGCACAGAGGATACTGTGGGGACAAGGGGAAGAAGGCATCAGAAATTAAATTATAGGAAAATCAGCTTAATAGGATATCAAAGCTAGAATCTTTGTAAGAATAGGAAAAGCATCCATCGGTGATATGAGTAGATCAAATCGATAAAGGAATTAATGTTACACAAGGCCTGGAAGCGTAGTCAGAAAAAAAAAAGAGATTTGTTGGAATGAGACAAGAGGTGAGTTCAAAGGCATTGCAATGTGCATAGATGTACAGAACATGGGGACAACTTTAACAACGGCGCATTAAAGGAATATGAGAATTGAAACTCAGATGTCAGGAAGGCAAGAAGAGAGATAAGCACCTGGGTGAATATTTTCACTATTTGGATGGAGTGACACAATTCTTTATTACCTCTAGTATATATTTTACTCTGTGATGCTAATATATTTTGAACCAAGTGTGGAGTTGTAGGCTTATAGTATTTTAAAACATCTTAAAGTGAAGTCACAGTTCACAGCAGTGGAAGGAGTTGTGGTGACTAATTGGCCCATCTTGTGTTGCAGGATAACATCTCTTCATCCTGTTTCTTATGGGGAGAGTTAGATTTTCTCAGAAGCAGAATAAGAAACAAGAGATGGTTTTTAAAATACAGCATTTGCATTAAAATAGGAGTGCAATATGTATTTTTTACTTTTTTTTAATTACGGGAAACATTTAGTGATTTTGAAATGACATATACACTCAAATCAGCACAATATTTTTAAGGTTACATAATTTATGTAAAATTTCTATTTAGAAAATTGAGACTACCTCAAAACTGATCTTGAAAACAAGGGGAAGTTTCAAAGTACCTATATTGTACGTAACTCCCTTGGAAGTCTAAAGCTTAGTCTTACATCAGCATTTTCATAAACATGCTGTTCTGTGTGCTGTGCTTCCTGTTTCCTTGGACCAGCGCCCTGATATTAAATGATGAGGGTTTTTTTTTAATATGCTTTAAACTAAAATGCTGGGGGTTTTTAATGTATACCAGACATTTAAAATGTTTATAAATCAACCAAAACTTTTTGTATGTATTTTCATAAAAGTATTTTTAAAATAGTGCTTATGATAAAAAAAACCTAACAATTTAAAGAATTGGCAGTGGCAAGAAAGTATACAATAGCAAAGCTGTAACATTGTTAGAAAATGTCGTCTTCATAAAATGAAATCACTTTGTGTTTCTTAATACTAGCAAGTATTCAAATTGCAGTTTCTTGTACTACTCTGGTATTCTTGGCAAACTAAAATTTTGCTTGCCTTTTTGGCACAGGTACCTCCCTTTGAATTTAATCTGGAGTCTGTGATTCCTACTTTTCCTTTTAAAGCTATATTGTAGCTGAAGCTTCAGTTTGCAAGCCTCTGAAGTTTTGCACAAAGCATTTTTACTGGGCTAGAAAATTAACTTGTTCCTCTCTTTCTGTGAATGATAACTGCTTTTAAATACACAGTAAATCTATGCCATCTATTCCTTACAGATTTTTAAATGGACAAATACCAGATATGAGTCCAATATTCATCAGGCTATTTAATAATTTACGATATTTATTCCTGTATATCAAGTGTTTTATTTCTCAAAAAAAAAAAAACCCAACAAGTTCTAGAAGGAAATATGTAGCCCTGATAGTAATTTTCCCCTGTTATCCTTTTACAATGGAACGTTTACTTTTAAATCTGTCTGAAGGTTTTTCATTTTGAACAATTTCACAGAAAATTTCTCACTTTCAAGAATGCCTCCAACTCTCAGGCTTTTGTGTGACACTCTTAAGCACAGGTAGCCTCTTCATATCCAAGACATTTGTAGGGGTCCTCCTTGCTTCCTGACAGGTTCAAGAGCTACCCTATGCTCTGACACATTATTAGTTTCCAGCAACTGAACAGAACTTGACTCAGACTGAAAACAATAGGCAAGAAAGTGTATTCTACAAAAGGCTAATTCTATATGGATGCTGTAATAATCCATATTACCTTTGCTTCCATCCTTTGAAAGAATATCCTCTGTGGGGAGCAAGGAAATGTAAGAGTATCAAAATCCAATAGTCTCTGACCAAGCTCTATTAGATATTCCACATGAGGAGAGTTTAATGTTTAAAACAAAAGTAACTTATCTGAAGATACTGATGCTACGTGGGATTTTGATTTAGCAGAGTGGTGCAGCAATGCAGTGAAATCACAGTGTATCTGTTGCAATATACAGTTGGATTGCAGTACAACTCTGATTCACATTAATGGCCTTTATATGCTCACCATCATGATGCTGGGCATCCCTAGGTGCCAGGAAGGAATATGTGAGTTAAAGTCAGCTCAAGCCCATTGCTGTCTAAAGTTCCTTTTGTCAGTTGTTTACTTTTTGTAATCTCTGTTGGGCTGAGCCACATACCCACTTACTGCTTGCTGGGCTGGCTAACTCAAGAAGCCATTCACACTCTTTTGATTAACTCAGAGAAAAACATTTACACAAGCAGTTAATCCACTGAACTGATACAGGCATTTATCTAAAACAAACCTTCCAGTCCCTTTTCTGTTGAAATAAGTTCAGCTTTCTTTGCAACAGCTGTCGTCAGTCACTCCCTATATCCTTCCCTCAGCTTCAGAAGCACATCACCCTTCCCCGTCTCATCTCGTCCTTCGTTTTAGGGGTTTATTGACCAGACACAAAAAGGTAATTTTTTTTTTTTTAAGTTTATTTAAGTGAAGTAAGTGTGGAAAATAAAAATGAAAGATGGGCTAAATAAGGATCAAAAGAGGGGGAAAATAAGAAAAATGTATATATTTGTACATAGAAATGTAGAGACAGTTAGTCAAAGGAATAAACACAGCTTTCATAGCACCTGCACATATACCACCTTGTAACACTTTATACAACTGTAGGTGCCCATGTGGAGGAGTGATGTATCTGATCACAAAGGTAAACAAGAAACAGGAAGATGTATGATTGAATTTACGTATCTTCTAGTCGTTGTAGTGATCAATTAACAGCAGTCTTGGAAAACACAGAAAGCAAGTTTGAGTTGTTAAAAATACTTTCTTTGGGGTACCACATTGTTCACTGTCATCATCTCCCCATCTTGTCTGTAGAGTAGCAAGGGTTTTCTCAGTGTATGGAAACTGAGTTTTATGGTACAACATAGGAACCAACTCTTAATCTGAGACATGTGATCCTCATTCCAAGTAAACTGTGTATCTGTTATCTCTGTCCAGTGAACCAGTGAAAAGCGTATCCTCAAATTTAATGTGTTTATGGATGTATTTGGTGAGAGCTGTTCTGAAATGGCTGATGCTCAGCTTGAAATCTGTTTCTGACTTTATAGTAACAAGCTTCTGCTTTACTTTGGAAAGCTCCATTCAGTTTTGTTGCCAAAGAAGTGAAGTATCTGTTTTCCAACATCACATCTTATTGATTGTATACTGCAGTGTTCCCTGAAGCTTACATAAGGCACTCTCATAATTTAAGCGTAATTTAAGCATTGGCTGTCTTTATTGTGTAAGTCCTAAAAATAGACTTGCCTACTTCTGTCCAAAAGTTAAACTTACAAATGTAGATCAAGATTATTAATAATTTTCTGTGCTATGTAAAACAAACATCTAGAAAAATTGTTTATGCAAATCATGCCATGAGGAAGTTAGAATAATGGATCAAACTAGTTCAATTTCTTAGAAAAAGATTGAAATATTGCTTAGAAAGGTTACATTAGATTTTTCTTTTATATTAATAGTATGAGGAAAAATGAAGCAAGAACATCTTTATTGCACACTACTTCATACACTGTGATTTTTCACTTTTCTTTGACTTAGGATGTGGTGTATAATGTCAATTATATAAAATTAACCAATTTTTTTTTTTCTGTTTCAAGATTACAGATGCAAATTAAAGTCAAATGTGGAGGAAAGGAAGTTGGGACTCTTGTTTTTCAATTTATGGGTGTTTTTTTTTTTTATTTTCCAGGATGCAGTTTTCTTTTGCATCTTTGTCTCTTCCTGTTCATACGGATTTTTGTGGTCAAGTTTTTCATTTGGTGATTTTACCTTTCCTTCCACCTAAAAAAAAAGACAATTAAAAGACGTAAGAAGTCTAGTGGCTGTACTCAGTGGCCATGTGTTGTTGCTTTTTTCCTTTAAATTTTTAAGGATTTTTTTTTCTATATTGCTTGAAATGTAAAAAACAAGACATGGGAATTATTTGTCAGCTTTCTACAGTAGAAGGAGATGTTCTTTGATTTCAGAGCTGCCTTGCTTCATAGTGGTGGCCTGAGTATGCTTTCACATGGTTTGAAGCATTCTGGATAGTTCAGTATAAAAGTGACAAGAACTATAGATATTCGTGATACTGAAAAGGCAGAGAAAGAGCAGATGAAATTAAGTATTGCCTAATACAAAATAAAGTGCATTAGGAAAAATAATGAGTCTTTTCCTTATACGTGGGAAACTATGGGCTTTGCTGCCACTCAGGAAAGTGATCAGAGAATGATAGTGGACAGTTCCCTGAAAATGTCAGCTCACTGATCAGCTGAGTAAAGTGACTGTTAAGACTGACTAGGAAAGAGCAGACAACAGTAGAAGAAACATAATGCTGGACCTGTATTGACCTGTGGTACACCTGACCTTTTGGCTATAACCACTTTTGAAAGAAAGACCGTAGTAGAACAAGAGAAGGTAAGTTGTGCAGAGGGCTACAAGATATCATAAAGGTGTGGTTGTCTTCTGCTTGAGGAGTTGCTAAATGTGCTAGAGCTTCTCTGTTTGTTGTTGAGATAGCTGACAGAGATCTAGGAAGGCACAGATGGCTTTGAAGATATCAGTAGAACTTTATATTTGAGTTAGAATACCCCCTATGCAGTCTTCAGAGAAAGAGGAAAATGTACTGTTGTACACAATTACACTCTGGAGCTATTTGCTACATGTTATGGACCCAAACTCTGAAGCAGGTTAACAAGGAATACCCAGAGTTGGAGACTAAATGCTTTGGTGGCTGTTAAAGATGACAGTATGGATGTAGTGTTTAAGTCAAGGGATCCCTACAAAACTTGTCAACAAAGGCCAGGAGTGGACAGTAGGGGAAATTCACTTAACTGTCTCATCTGTGTGTTCATCTTGAGAGAAGTGTTTTCCATGTAGTTGCATTTTAGAAGAAAATTAGTATCTTCCAGCAGTTTTGCCATCCCATCCCTGTAATAACATACTGAACACCTGTGGATCATTCATAAGGTTCAAGAACTTAAAACTGTACAGTGACACAGTCAGAGTTAGTTCATGGGTGTATGGCATACATTGATATACCCTCCCAATTTTTAAACTTCTTCCCCACTCTAAGGATTAAAGTGCAGCAATTTGTTTAAAGGGAGAAGAATAAGCCTAGGAGTCTATTCTGAAAGATAAAATCACATTCTTACTAGATACTGATGAAGTATTTTTCTGGAAGTGTTAGTTTTTGTAAGATCTATATATACATCATAAACTGACAAAACAGGTGACTAAAATTTGAGTTACATTTCTGTAAAATACAGCAGAGGTTGATTTGGTTTTATTCCATTTTTTTTTTCTAATTTTGCATACATAATATATGTGTATTTGTATATCTGTACACACAAATGTACAGGTATGGTTATCATCACTGTCAATATCTCTCACTTTAAAAAGAAAAAAAAAATGTCTAGACTT
>WHYT01015158.1:199086-218351 GCA_009806455.1 Tetrax tetrax | reverse complement strand
TTTTTTTTTTTTTTTTTTTTTTTTTTTTTGTGAAAGCTTTAAAATTTGATGAAAATTTGGAAAACAATGTTTTTGTAGTTTAATAATAATGGGGGAATTTATAGATATATAGTATGTAAATTAAGGTAATGTTTACAACTTAGACTAATATTAGAGTCTTTGTTGCTGCACAATGACTACATTAGTTGGAACGACTGACATTGTCTAGAGGAAAAGCAGGTGCCCCAAAATGTGGGGTTTTTTGGGACTGTGGTATTGCATATCAGATCCAGCTCCGACTATTGTTGCCAGCGAACATTTTAATGAGATCATGAGTTGGAAGAGCCCTTATTACATTTGGCTTTCTCAGGATAGATCCCATTAAAGTGTATAATGGTCATCGGTCATTGCAACATTAATATTGTTTTTTTCCTCCCGTTAATAGAAAAAGATGACAAAGTGGAGGTGAAGGTAACTATCCTTTACAATCAGATTGAATATTTTTACTCATTCCATGAGGAATACTTAGAATAAAAAGTGAAAAATTCTCATGTTGCAATAATAAAATATGTGAGTGAAAGTTGTGTTTGATTCTTGGCTTCGGTACCTGTTAAAGAAAAATAAATAGCAGAGTTTGTATTTTAAAATAAAATGAAATAAAAGGGAAGTGTGTATTAATCTGCCATTTTTACCTGCAGTATCTAATTCAGGTATCTGTGAATACATTTTTACAATAGCAGCTTCAGAGTGACAACAGAGATGTTTTGTTAAATCCTTTGAATATATGTACATTGTGGTTAGTTATCTTAGGACAAATACATTGGCTTAAAAGTGATTTGGTTTAAATTCAGTCAAAGCTGTCTGCAAATAGAGGTCATAGCGTCTAATGTTGAAACATGCAGTTGATTACAAGAAGTAATTGGAACTTAAAATATTTCTATTTGACATCTTTCCTGGATGCAAAATAAGCAAATTCAGAGCAATTATACAACTTGGAGAGAAAGGGTGACTTGAATATGGGGTGCTGCATGAAATGGATCTTTTCTGTTTTTTCTTTTTGTGATTTTTTTGTAACTGCAGGAAGCAACTCTAGGCTAACATAAGCCATCTTGTTTGAATGATAGTTATGATAAAGCACAAGTCAGACCAATCTCTGACATCCTAAGGACTGCTGGATGCCAAACAGTATCTGGAAAAAGTTAGACAGGGAAGCTCACTGTTGCTGCCTAGCAGTTCTTCCAAGACTGCTGTGCAAGCCAGGTTCTGTAACCTTTGTTGCATTCAGGCCTCAACTTGAAACATTTTCGTGGTTTTGCATTGCTGTGGGGCTGAGGAAGAGAAAGGATTTAGCATGATATTCCTACAGGGACATAAAAATTAAATTGCTGATATGGGAATCCTGGGAAAAAAAATATTAAAGGCTACACTATGAAAATTTGGAAGTTTCAAATCCCTTCATATTAATTCAAATAAATTTGGAAAAACAAATAATGATAATACCCCAGCCATTGTATTCTCACAGTAATAATGACATTTGGATGTCCTTAGAGACAGTGTCACATTTCTCTGCAGGTACTGTAACAGACATTTAAAAACAATGGAAATCAATGGAAATAAGAATAAACCAAATCTGATTTCATAGTAAAGGACAAGATGCTATTTGAACCACGCATTTCTTAAAGAAATTCAACCTCGTGAAGGCTAGTAACAAGCCACATAGAAATTAGGAAGACTACCACAAAAATGAAAGAATAGGTAGCCAGAGATATATGAACAGCTGCCACCCAGACAAAAAAAAGGGGGGAGGCAGGGAGGGGTGGCAGCCTCCAGTGCAAAACAGGCATTCAGCTTGATCCCCACTTCATTGTGGAGCCAGAGTCCTTGACTGTTACTATCTGAAATAGAGTGGGCTTGCACTGAAGATAGCAAGGTGATATTCCAGAGACATTTTCTCTGTCTCTGTCTGCCAGTCTAGCCCTGGCAATCTCAAAGAAGCATACTAGAAGTAGTTGACCCTTTCTGGAGAGACAATATAAAAATATTTGAAGCAAGCGTCTGAATGAAGGTCCCATTGACAAGGACCTCAAGAGATTCATATACAACTAGAGTACTTCTTGCAGAGATTTGTCTTTCAGCTTCTTAACTGTCTCGGAAATGGAGATTAGATGATCACCATCTAGACCAGTCATAAATCTTTTCCTCTTTCAACACATCATGTTTTCTAGAAAGTTTTTACAAACTCTTTCTGAATCTTTAAGTCACTTAAATATTCCCTTTATTTTTGTCTAATATCTTTAACCATTCTAATTACTTGTTGTTGTGAAGAGAATCCTATTCAGTAGCATATGAGAAGGAAAACTTTCTCAAAAGACTTTGACTCTCCAAGTAGGACGAAGAAACTCTTGATTTTTTTGTCTTCTGTACAACAAATAATACCCTTGCCCATAAATTATCATTCAAATATGCTAAAAATGTGTGCAATATAGACTCTGTAGAGTTTCGTTGATCATCCTGAGAACATAAAAAAACCAAATATATTCACAATTGACATTGTTTTAATGAGTATAAATGTACCTTTGAAAAAGGTAAGAGTTTGCTTTTGGGGGGCTTTTTTTTTATATACCAACCTCCATGCTGCTATCCATATATTTGAAATACATTTATCTCTGGTAAAATCTGGTGATCATTTGCAAGCATAAAACAATTTGGCAGACCTCTAATGTCACTGACATAAATTGCATAATTATGGGTTTAGGGGATTTTTCAATCACCTACTTAATAACTCATAAGCAAACAACTTAACTTTTGTGACAATATTAAACAAGTATGTGAAATCTAGTGGAACTTGGAGAACTTTAAATGTGAAATTAGGAAATGCTAATGAAGTGTCAGTTACTCCATGTGTTTTTGTTATCACAGCCCAAAATATGATACCAGAACACAATAAAATCAACAGGAATAATAAAAGCAACTGTCTACTGATTTTTGTGAATGAGTTACTAATGTGGAGTAGAACCTCATTAAAGTAAAAAAAGCCCTATCTTGATATTTCTAAGGTTAAAGTAGAATTTTACAATTGAATTTGTGTTTAGCAAGGAACAAGATTAGCACATGGAAATTAAAGTTATTAATTAGGTTTGACAGAAGTCCTCCTTCAATTTTGAAAGTCATCTAATCACAAGTATTCTGTTTAATGAGTCAGTGACAACAGCCTTTCTTATGAATGATGAAAGAGTCGCGTCTCTTCCATGTGCCTTCCCCTTTTCTAAGATGGACTACTAAGGCAGAGTTTGTGACTCCTACTGACTCGTGATAAACATAGGGTTTTTTTTTTTTGTTTCCCCAAACAGGGAAATGTATCTAGGACTGTAATTCTTAGTATCTGTTTTAACATAATACACTCCTGAAATTACATGCTTCCACAGAACCTTTCTCATCTTATGTGAGGTAATGGGCTTCTAGCCATGCAACAGATTGTACTGTTTTTATTTACATAATTATTTAATTACATTTATTTTACGCTCAGAAAGGGAATAAGTGGTATAAGTATTTATTTTATAATAGATTAGAGCATTAAAAAGTGACACTTTAATACTGTTTTATCACAAAGGAAGAAAAATACTTTGTAGTGTAATTTTCTGCTCTGAGAAGGCAGCTAAATTAATATTTCTGAATGCTTAGAACATGTTTTAGTTGATTAAGAAATGAACCATAAATGAAGTAATACATTATCTCAGAGCAGCGGACCACAGTATGAGATTATGATGTAAACAACTGCAGAAGCTGAAAACCTGTTTCCTGAGAAATAAATGCAAGTATGATAAGTTAAAGGATAAGTTGTCTAACCAAGGGTATATTGAGCGGACATGTTAGAATAGTTTCTCCATTTACTGATAATTAATCTAAGCCTTTATTCAGTAATGGCCATAATATCACTCTAGGGTCCCTTTCTCTCAGAGCTTTGTCTTCGCAGCATCCTGACTCAGGTTATCTTGGGGTCCTGTGATGTTGGGTGTTCCCATAGCAGTGACTGTAGAGTAAGAAAGAAGCTGCTGCAGCACTGTTGTGTCACTGAGGACCACGCCAGTAACCTGTCCCCAGATAATCTAGTTGCTTCCTTCTCTCTGTCATAGATTGTTATATCATGGGCTACAGGGGCAATGGGTAGAAGGTGCAGGGGATGTGCCTGTCATTGTGGCCTCCTCCCAGCTGTGCAGACTCTGTCATTTTTCCTCCATTGCTTCTTGCCTTAATTTTCTGTCCTTTTTGGCTAACAGTCCAAAGCTGAGTTTCTTTGTCCAAATTTAGGTAGATAGATTTTAATCTATCTGTAGATACAGAAATATCCATAGATTCAGGTAGCTGGAGACAGAAGCAGCCTGACTGTCAGAGCTTTAACTATTGTGACTGATTTTCATCATTACTGAGTTTTTTGTTCAAAATAAAGTTATTGACTGTAAACTACAGTGTAGCCGCAGGAAACTAAGTTTCAGTAATCCAATTTGAAAAGCACAGCTGCAGTTTGCAAAATTGAGCTTTGTAATTTTAGAAATACATGCACAATCAACCATAAGAAATTCTCTTCTCCATGCACATATTTTTGTCATTGACAGATTTCCAGAGAAATGGCTATACTTATCTGCAATTTGTGGGTAACTGCATAAAACATGGACATGTTTTCATATTATTTTTTGGTATTGTTTTTCTATTTGTGTTAACATTTTCAGTCCTTTTTGTTCAAAAAGGTTCACGTCACAGGAAATTTTATCTATAAAGCACAGTACTTGTTTAATAAAAACTACTTTTATTAAGTTTACTCTTAACAAGAAAGATAAAGTACTTAACCCTTTTCCTTTTTACTTCGTTTATTGTTTTGATAAAAAGTAATAGACTATTTTCAGTTTTCACTATTTTCACTGTTCTGCATTTCAACATTACATATTCTTTATTTCGAACATATTTTATATGAGAATCACTCCAGCAGTTTCATCACGAAATCTGGCCTTTTTTTCTATTACATTAGGAAATGAATTGTGAGGTAAGTGTTCAAAACTATTGCAATAAAAACCTCACAGTACAGTGACTGATCTTTAAAGCCTTTTTAAAAATACCTCTCCCTCTTTTTTTTAAAACTTATTTTAGTGAAGTTCAAAGGATCTATTAGATGTTCAACTGTACAGCAGGACATTTTATACCCGTCCAATGATAATAAATAGAAAGTAATGGCAAAAAAAAAGTTGTACCAGAAAAAGCGGTTACAAGGTCCTTGAGATCACCTTAGATTCTGTCATTCAGTTTTCATGCTTTAGTAGCTAAGTTCTTTAAAAATTGATAGTTTCTGGTCTTCCTGCTTGCATATGAAAGTAGGCGTCTGTGTTCCATGGTCTTGATGTTATGGTGACTTTAATCAGCTTAGGATCTTATTGGGCAGATGGCTATGTCATACCAAACTTCCCAGTGTTCTGGAAATTTTCCAACATAATGCACCTGCAATTAGTGATGACAGAAAAGGGTGCAGTTTATTACATACTTTGCATTTCCAGTTACTCTTACTCTCAAAATTTATGTGGTGATTCAAAACCGTGGGAAAAAAATAGTTTTGTTTAGTCCAGTTCTAAGAACAGACAGAGGCTCAATAAAGGTGTTATTTTATGCAAACACATCACTACAATGCCTAGTCAAAATCAAGCCTTACTAACCTTTTGTTGGTAGCTAGACAGCTGAAGAAAGAAACAACTCAGGAAGACATGAAGCACTGAGACAATGAAGTAGCACTGCATCAGCATTTTTAGTAAGTTAAAAAGATACGGTAATATTGTACTTGAAATTTAGAAGATTAGTCAACTCTTTTTCTAGTAAGGTATTAAGGCTTCCATTTCTGCCAGACTATATTGTTTCAGGATGGATTTATAGTTAATTTTCCTTAGAATAGCATTCGTAAACTGAACAGTTAGTTACTGAACAACAGCCTGCAGGATGCATAAGCTTAATTGATAGTCTCATACATTTAAAATAGCTATTAAAAAGTTATCAAAAGATCATAATAGTGTTAATGTTTTTTTGTTAATAAGGAGACTAAATTCTTTTTTTTTAAATTGATCTGTTCACTGAATACCTGATAGATCAAAATCTTTTTTTCCTGGTTATATATTTTCAATTTGAAGACGTTATATCTTAATGTTTTTTCTTGGCATAAGATATAAGATTAGTCATAAACTGTAGACATAATTGTTTATCTTGAAATACTGCAGTTTACATGATGTGGCATGGGTATTCTATTTGCCAGAGGTGAATACTTTTCCTGTATTATATACTCTCTGTAAAAACTTCAGCAAGGGCCCTTCTGTATCTTCACGTTATGATGCTAGATACATCTGTCACATCAAAGCTTTAAATTATTTATATACTTAAGTCAAAGGACCATGATACCATGCTATGTCTAGATCCAGCCTCTTGAGGCATGGTGGTAGAAGTGTTGGAGTGATAGAGAAGGCGGCAGCTGTTTGGTGAAAGGTACAAACTCAACTGGGCAGTAGCATGTGGTATATGTTAATGTCCATATTTTAATATAGGTGTTGTATTTTTTACCCAACTGTTTTAAGACTGAAAATGTGATCTGAGTTGCCAATATGCTAGAGAATGAGTAATGATTCACAGAAGAGAAATACTGATTGCCTAAAGATACTTATTTTGATTTTTTTTCTTTTTATCAATGAGTTATTAACAAGAAGACTGAAGTTTCCTTGTCCAGTACATTCTTCATTTGAAGACAAAGTTTTTTCCAAAAGAAATCATCTTCTACCTTTTAACATCGTCGTTTTTCTGTAGCTGGGTTACTTGCCTTTCAGTTCACTTTAAGCTAAATAATTCATTAGAAGTTGAACCACCTGTCTTATCCCATTTATGCAATAATCTGTGAAGCCCTGATATGTTTTAAAACACTTACCAAAAATCATATAAGGATTATTATTTAACTCACTGGAATTCAGAAAAAAACCCACCCAACCAATGTATAGTAATGCTTTTTTGCATTATTTTGCTAATGCATTTTTTTTTTGCAATAATGCTTATTTGCATATAGAAACCTGCTACTAGTCTGTTCGTTTACATAATTTTTTCTATAAAGATAGCAATGTGATAACACTTTCCCTTTTTTTTTGTTGAAAAGGTGTAATACAAGTACTAACAAAGCAGTACAGCTGCCATGTTCCTGTCAGTGATAGTCAAATTTGTGTTATTTTCACTTATCAAATACATCCTTGTAATACTGTGATATGCAAAATTTCAGATTAGGCATTGCTGGACAATCTTTGTACTATTAAATGCTATGTAAGCTTTTAAGCCTTGTTATTTCCAAGTGCGTAGTTTAAAAAGTTTTGATCTTTCTAGCATAGTGTTGCACATAACAATGACAAAAAACGAAACGGGAAATAAGGAGGATAATACTTGGAAATTAATAATAATTTTAAATGATCCTTATTTTTATTTTTAAAAGCAATACAATCCATTATATGTTTGTGATTCATTTTCCATAATGGAAAAAAAAAAAAAAACAACTATGGGATAATTATCTGTAGGACAATAATTGTAATAAATTTACAAATGCGATCTAGCTATCATTTATAAAAATGTGAATTTTGAAATAAATTAGATGGCAACCTGTTCCCATAACACATCACAGGTATAAATAGACAGCAGCAGCATTCTGAGATCTCCTACACAAAGGGAAAGTTTTTTTCAGTAATTTAAATTCTGTTGTGCACTTAAACTAGTACTATTATCCTGGCTCTGCCATTTACATTCATCATTCCTCTGCTGCTCATATCTCTTGGGTTGAACTGTTATCTTTTAGGATTTGGGAATCTCTTTATTATACTGCCTATTCAACAACCTACTCCTGTTTCCTTGGGTACTTGCTTTTGTGGTTTTCCTAATCTATCTCTTATTTCCTAACCTGTCTAAAGTTAGTGACTCTAAAATGTTGAACCATGGTAGTTCTCTTTAATCTTTTTAATTCTAGGGTTGGGTTTTTTTTTGTTTACAGATAGACCTAAAGTAATTCTCCACATCTATCTGAACTCTTCCAATTAATTGCTCCTATCTTAAGTTTTTGGTACTAATTAGTCTTTGTCCCTGCTTCGCCTGCAAAGACAAAATTTCTGGTTCAACAGCATCATTCTTGTTAGACTGCACTATTATGCATTTAAGTGGAACATGGTGGTGATAACCAGGTCATCATCTGCCACTTGGAAAGCACAATGAAAATAATTAATAAATAATAAAGAGTTTTCCACCTGGGAGAGTGTGGGGTCACTGAGCAAATTCATGATGTCATGAATGTAACACATGTAGGAGAATTTTGAAGTCCTATAATGAGAAGTGGTATAAAATAGCGCTTTACATTGCAGACCCATTTTTTTTTCCAGAAGGTGTGTGCATAGCCTTATTTTACTTATTTAAATATAACATAATGATTGAGGACCCTTTTGTGAGACTTAAAGGAGCTTTTATTTCTTAATACTGTGCTATAATAAAATAAAATCAAAGTGCAATATTTGGTACTTTTTCATTTTATGAGTTGACACTGGAATGCATTTTATGCCTGCAAGAATATAACCTATTCCCGTGATAGCGGGAGAGATGCTGTCATCTATCTTGGATCCAGCTGTGTGCAGAAAATTGCAGCAGTAGTGAATTGTAAAATAATTATTTTTTAACTGAAAAATTTAACTACTATTTGTTTCCTATTTTTGATGGCCTGAGTTGTTAATTATGACTTCTAAGCACAGAGAAGTTAAAAATGTTTCCTTGTACTATTCCTGCTGCTCATTAAACATCAACAAGGATCATCCTCAGAATTTAGCAGAGATTGTTCCAACTTTCTGTGTGATATCACAAAAAAAATCTGGCAATGTTTTTTAAACAAGTTTTAGAAGTTTTATTAGATAAAAATATTTTTTCAGTTGGCTTGACAACCATGTATAATGTTAGTGGAGTTTATTTGACCAAGGCCCTTTGTCAAAATACTTTCATACTGAGATTATTAAAATACAGTTCAGTTGCATAATGTGAGTTGAAATATTGCTAATATTTTAGTTAGGGAATGCATTCCATAGGATGCTTCCTACTTTCCTATGGTGTCTGACATATATAATCTTTAACCAGAATGGGTGCAGCATTTTTATATATCAGTGAAAAAATAACACTTCTGTTCCTAAAACAGAATTTTATTTATTTCTCTGCAGAGATGATCTCCTACTCGTTAAAGTACAGCACTGTCTTCTTTGTTAATTATGGTTTTTCAGACTGTTATAAAGTTATCCTCTTACCCAAGCTCCTTTGTCTTCTTCCCACATGCACATAGTGTTGCTTTACTCTTGCCGGAGGTTGAGTGATCACAGCTGTGGCAGAGGAGTTATGGTCAGAGAAGGCAATGTGCCCAGTGCTAGCATAATAAATTCTATAGGGAGAGCACAGAACAGCACCTAACACGAACACAGTTTCTGCAGTGCCTTTGTATTAGTGAAAGGATGTAGTTGTCTCTTTCATGTAGACAGTACAGAAAGGAAGAAAATACCATGCCCACCAGTGTGAGCATTGAATATTGTTATATCCTTGATTATTAATGAAGGAGTAGATATACGTGCTTACATTACTACTCTCTTGGTGGATAGGAAGGTAGCAATGACTGTTCAGCTTCTTTCTTTTTTTCTTCTCTTGATTTCTTTCTTTGGTGAAAGAAATCAGAAGTCAATACTACTGCATATCTACTTTTATGTAACTCATACTAAGTCAGATAAAAATATGCAGTCGTGATCATGCTATAGAAGAAATCAACAGTATGTTCTGAGGAAAAGGCTTCTGAGAATGTTTGAGAGCAGATTCTCTTGCTACTTTGGCATACTCCTCACATATTGTCTTGTGATTTACTTAGTTGATGTTAAAACAGTGACCTGTGCTTCCCTTTTGAAGTAGCTATTCACACTGATAGTCAGACTTCGATACTGGTCTTCGCTGCTTGCTGGGTATTTTGTTACAAGTACTTAATTTGGAGGTGGAAGAGTAATGAGAAATGAATCCTATTGGATTAGGGCAGATACTTTGAACTACATTTGGCTGTCAGAGCAGAATAGGAGAAGTGTTAAAGTATAGCAGCTGAAGTATTGGAAGACTGTTGTAATTAGGTTTTTTTATTAGTGCTTAATGTTGCTGGTATACACTGTTGTTATAAGTACAACAGTTTTTACCACTTCTTACCTTAAAAGACAATGTTGTCTTCAGAATTCACGTACTGATATGTATATGTATAGAGACTGCTTCTGTGGTAGTAGTTTGGAAAAAAGGGTTATATTGATGTTTGTACGTAACAGTGACTAGGGGAGTTGGTTTATGAAACAGCAAAACTTCATTTCAACTCTGCACACATTTTTCTCTGTGTTTTTACAGACTAGTTGGTGACAAAGACTCACTTAAAAAATTGCTCTTCAGAGTGAATGGAAAATAATAGTAATCATAAATTATTTTTAAATTTTTACATTTTAAAAATGTTTTAAATAACATAGAAATGTGTTAATTTCCACTCTGTATAATTGGGAGCCATTAATTCTATAATAAATTATATCAAAAAGATTTTATGCAATTGCAAATGCTTTATTTCAAATCATAGTATGTATATTATACTGATAGATGAATACTTTTGCAGTGAGGAAGTATATAACTTGAAGAGCTGTGAGCAAAATCTATTTCTTGTGCAGTCAGCAAAGTAAAGTGTCATTAGATTTTTCTGTGTATTTTTCCATAGTTCTTACAGATAGAACTCTGGAGGTAAAGACATTTTGAATGTGGCATATGAGGCATGTAAGAAGAATGTAAGGAGAGCGCAAAGGCACTTTCGTGTAGTTGTTTTGTCCTGTTCAGGCAGTTCAGAAAAAGACAGAACATAAGATGAGAGTTAAACAGATTTGTTTACCTTACTGTTTAGAACCAACAAAATTACCCGATTCATGCACAGGCAGCTGTTGCAGTGCTCCAGATTGTGGGGTGTACACGTCGCTGTAAAAGACTGAGCACTCTGATAGGCAAGATAAAGCCCTACATGGTGTTTAAATTCATTTCATTAGTAAACAGAAAGCAATGCAGTTTGCAAAACTGTACAAAATTTGGTCTAGTCATGAGGGGGTTTTGGGATAGAACGGAGAAGAAAAGTGAGCTGGTGTTTTCAGTGATGGGTGGTGGGCCCTCTTCGCCTTGGGAATTGCAGTGTGGTGAAATATAGGGAAGCATGATGTATTCTAGTTTTTCTACAGAAGCTACAAACTTCTGTCTTTGCAATTTGATTGTTCTTTGGCTGAAGGAATCAATACAAGGTATAATAAAGCTTTATTCACTCTAAAGCTTTGCTTTTCTGCAGGGCAGACTAGGGCTGCAAAATTCCAGCATCTCTTTGAATGCAATGCTCTGGAGAGTAGTCCCATGCTCATTTATAGATCTTCAAAAACAGCTGAGAGTATTTAATTTATTTTTCTTAATACCAGTCAAGCATGTATCCACTTAACTAATTTTGAAAATTTTATTTTTATTTAAGTCTATCTTCTTTACTCTTTTTACTGATTGTGAATGAGAGTGACAGTGAGCCTTCACTCTAGTTAAAGTAGCAGCTTCCAGAAGATTTTTAGTGGAATTTTTCATTGGAGTGCCCCATGTGAGAACTCACTGGGATATATATGGATGCTGAGTCTTTAAAATCGAAATCCGTTGAGTTGCTTCATCAGTGTTATTTCTAACAGTAGACATTAAAAACATATTTAGATAATTTTTCTTTATATATAATAATTATACATTGAACTATTTACTATTCTGCAAAAATTTAAAAAAAAAAAACACTTCCCTAGAGAATTAAGGTAGGATCACTGCCAAAATAGTGCATGATTCACTGATCTCAAAATATAGATTTCCAGTATTTTTAGTGCCCGGTAGTGAGAGAAGTACAGTTCATTAAACCTGCATTAGTTATGCAGTTCTGAACATTCAAAAAGTTGTCCAAAGTATATATTGGAGAGCTGATTAGAATGTAATTTTTCTCATCAAATGAATGAGGCTTCACTTTCACCTTTCAGTGCAGAATTGTCCTTCAATGGTTTTGTGTACTTCTGTGAGAGATATCATGGGAAAAAATCAAGAGATTTCCTATGTGTAATATACATGATTTTTTCATAGCCTCTTGCAAAAGTTTTAATTATAAACATTTTGAAAACAACTTGTTATTTTGTCATGCTTTGTTTTATTTTCAATAACTTCAAAATTCAGCATGGGGATAAACCATGACAATGACCACCCATCCTGTGCAGATGGTCTCCATATCATGTCTGGGGAGTGGATTAAAGGACAGAATCTTGGGGATGTTTCATGGTCTCGGTGCAGCAGGGAAGATCTGGAAAGATTTCTCAGGTATATAATTAAAGAAAAAGAACTCTTACTGTATGTAATTTACAAATTGTTACAGTAAGTATCCTGAAATAACAAGTTTTCAATATTTTTTACCACTTGTATGGGAGATTTGTGTTTGCATGGTCCATCAAAACAATTTAAATAATCATGAACTATATAGTATTTGATAGATTGATTAATATCTAACTGTTTTCAGCAGTTATTTGTATTTTTATATTTTCATGTGTTAATTGTATATGATTATACCTATATATGCTTATATATGCATTTTATATAGATGTGAATATGTATAACATATATTAATAAGCTATGTATTTAAGAATGCTGGACACTGTGTTGATTCTCTGATTTATGTTGTGCCATTCAGTATCAAACCATGCAGTATAGTTACGTTGTTAATATTTTAAATAGAAATTTACTCTGCAATATTTAATAGAGAATAGTATACCTAGAATATAGGAATAGTTAGTATAAGTCAGATGTGTCAGTCTGACAAATTTGTAGTGAATCTGGGCAGTGATCAAGACCATGACTTGGTGTTTTTTAACAGGTGTAAGTATTTTCAAATATTTTTTCTTCATTTTTTGAGAAAAGTTGTATTTCTGGCTACCAGCTCAAAAATTTATCTACTTTTAAATGTATATCTGTATATAATCTGAAGAGATTAATTTTAGCTCCTGCTGGATGTGAAAACCAAGCTACACAACTGCCAATGCATTGTAAGTTGTCTACTTTTTAACAATGTTTTAAATCTCTATCCAAACCTTAATCAGTTAAGTAAATTTTACACTAAAATATTGTCCCACACTTTCCTGAAATTCTTATTATAGCTGATAAATTCCGTTGTCCTTCTGTAAATGTGCAACATCAGAATGCAATATTAGCTAATATCAAGTAAGCCATATTAATTTATACGGAGTCATTTCTCTGAATGACAATCCAATGCTGACAAATAAAAAAATCTTAAGCATCCACACTTTTCTAATGTCAAATGCATGTTTAAGTCGACATTACAATCAGACTCTCTAGAATTGCTCAGTGTATGAATCTCTGCACATTGCCAGGTCAAAGGCCAGTAATTGTCTGCTACAGACGAATCCTCAGAGCCTCAATTCTGTGATTATTCCCTCCAAGCTCCCAGGAATGACGTACACTGCAGATGAACAGTGTCAGATTCTTTTTGGACCAACCGCTTCTTTCTGCCAAGAAATGCAGGTAAGGATGGGTGTATACTGAGGAAAATATACCTACCAACTAATTTTAAGCGACAGATGTTTTTGTGCATGTGTTTGAGAGAAAGATAACATAGCACCTTTGAAACAATAAGTTTACACTTTGCTTTCTGAAGTTACTATGAACATTTTCATTTTCTTATCTTGTAAGGCTTGCTTTGGATCTCCAAATATCCTGAATCATGTTGAATCATATCACACCACTGCTACATTCCTTGTACTCTAGAAATAGAAAATGTCACAGTATGAAGTCACCTCATTGCAGCAAATGGAATATTTGTGATGTATTCCACTGGGACCAGATTTCATGTGTAGGTTCCATTTCATTATGTTTTGGGTATTGAACCTCCATATCTGACCTTCAGTAAAGTATGCTGTGCCTGTGCAAGCTCTGAGGGAGAACAGTGGTGTTAGCTGGGCTCTCTGTATCGCTCAATATACCCTGCCTCCCAGCAGGTCCTTTGTGAACCCTACCAGATCTGTGCACTGCCATGGCAATAGGGGTTCCAGTACTTAATTGAGTTTGCTGACATTGCTTCATGACATTGCATTAAGCAGTGTCACTGTAAAGCAACCTTGAAAAGATAGATTAATAAAATTGGAGAGCACTTAATAATTCTACGGCTTAATGGTAATAGACATCTTGTTGAAGAAGCATTTTAAGAATTGGTTAAACAGAGAAAAATCATCCTTTAATGTCCTTGTACTTAGGACAAGTACTAAACATGTTGGATACCCTTGAGAAGGTAACTAAGACAAGATAGGGAGATGATATTACAAATGTATAAAGAGCATGGAGTATGGGTTACTAGAATGAGGGAGGAACTCATACTTGGAGGAACTGTGAAATAAAATTTCAGCAGGCTCAAAGCGGACAAATAGGCTGGAAAGTTCAGTAGTATTTAATATGAAAGCATAATTCCTTGGTCCTTTAGTTCTTCAGTTCTCTTAATCTTTTTAGCTTGGACATAGTACTCTTTCATTAGTGAGTTTCAGTGAGAGTAGTCTTTATCCTAAAGATTCTCAAAGGAAACATTGGAATACATGTATGACTACTGCAAGGCATAGTTGAAAAAAGGAGTTGTAGTTTACTGGTTATTATTTTAACTGTTTTATTGAAAACATTTTCACTCCAAGAGATGAGCAGTAGAACTCAATGTAACAATTCTACAGATGTTCTTAATTAACTGCTTTTTTTTTTGGTTTTGGGGGACTTTGTTTTCAATTAAAATTTGTGATTTTGGTTTCTTATTCTTTGTAAACTTATTTAGAACAAGAAAATGATACCGCATTAACCTATTATTTCTTCTAGGTCTTATTTACTGGGTAGAAGAATTTAAAAAGTAATTGAAGAGATAGTCAAACCTGGAGACTTGCTTTATATGCTTTTAATTTCTCTGGGCACTTCCTCTCCTTTAATACCTGTTTAGTTCTAATTCAGGCATTTAAATACAGGTGGTCCCGTGCCTGTTGTGTTTCATTCACAGATGCAGTGAATATCCTTCTCCTGAGCTCCTGACTGCAGAGTTTCTTTGTTTTTCATTATTATTTTAGAAATGTTAGGGAGTTAAATTCAGTTAATACTACACTGGTAATGCTCAGCTGCTTCCACAGAGAATACTTAGGCTCCGAGTACTGGTACCTAATTATCCATTTTTAATCATTTTCAATATTTTCTCCTGACATTGTGTATGTAAAAGGACATATTTCATCTAAATCACTATCATCCTTCTTTTTTTTTCCCATGTACTGGATCACTACTTTATATTAAAGTGGTTAATTTAGGAAAATTCCTGTTAAAAATTAATATTAAGATGCCATCGTAACTTAAATCCAAAGATATGAGGGCTTACTTGGAAGAAAAATCTAGTAATGATGCAAGACAATACAAAAGGCCAGGGACTTTTCAACTATTCTTTTTTTTTTCTGAGAAATTGTGATTCAATTTTCAGTTTTCTTCACAAGCCAACTCTCTTCCTTGATAACTTTATCATATTAACAGTAAGAAAAAGAGAGCTTGATAGCAGGTTCTGAGAAGAGAGCAAGGGGAAGAACCTTCTGCAATTTCACTGAAATACTCTCCAGCTCTGGTAATCCTGAACCAGAAATAATATAAGCAAATACTGAACCGCAAAATTATTGTAATGCATCTTTAAGAGCTTTGGACCTATTAGAAATTACATAAAAATTAATAAAAACTAAGGATAGAATTGAGAAAATATGGTGAGGGCACTGAGGCAGAAGATAAGTTCTCCAAAACTCCACTGCCAACAATCTATAATGTCACCTTGTTGACTTTCCTCTGCATTCTTTTGTCTGGAAGCAAAATCTACACTCTTACTTTCTCCACAACAAAAAAAAATCCAAGAAATTTGATCCTCAGACTGGAGACCTGAAGAGTTAGTTAGAGCAAGCTTAGGCACTGTATTCAGATCTCCTTCTTTTATTCTCTGCTGTGGTAGGGAACGGTGGTAGCTCTCTGGTAGGGAAGTTTCGACTATCCTAGTCCCACTAAATAAGATTTCTATGGTGAAGCGGAAACTCAGAGCAATAGATAAAGCACAGCCCAAAGGATAAGAAAGCTGTCCCACTCTTACATATGTTTCTTCTATATATGGAGATAAACAAAAAAAAGAGATGTTGCAATTTAAATTGGGCTAGAATGAAGGTGTATAAACTTCCCAGAAATCCTTCATGAGTTCTAGTATATAGACTGTGCAACACCGGCATTGTCTAACTGCAAAGTGCAGTTAGTCAGTAGCTGATTTTATAATCTCCCTCTGAAACAGGAGGCTGTTAGATGGAAATAACCTGAATTTAACCTACCAAATTGCATTTTACATATTATAAAGGTGACTGAAAGTTCACTGTGTTGATTGTGCAGATTATTGTGCTCCCATTTATAAGACTTTTCTAAATTGAATACAGTAATTCATTAGTTATAGTATTAATTTATTAATTTATTAAAATAATTATTTTGTTACACATTGGCAACTACTGAATTTTCCATGAAATTCAAACTACTTTTTTTATCTCAGTATACAGTCTTCTACTCCGCCAGTAACTGGCAGTTTACTGGGGTTACAGTTGTTGTCCACAGGCCAGGAAATGAGAGAGAAACATACCCCTTGAAGGTTCATTTAAACTTCAGTAAATCCAACAATTTATAGCCCAGGATTTCTTGGATACATTCTGAATTCTGATACATACTGCTGAACAGTTCACAACTGTAACTATGTAAAAGATAAATTATGAACTATGTCAGTCTTACATTTTTTGTGACTGTAAGATAATTTGATAACCAGACTTCCATGCAATCTTCTGCATTAAGCAAGTATGTTTCATATATAACAGTTATTCAACTAAGAAAACAATTGAGTAATGATGGAAAATAATTTTCTTAATGATCTAAAAATAATCTACAAATATCAGTGGTACAATCAATAACGCATTTCTGCTGAGATGTAATTTTCTACAAATGTTATTACTGAGGAGCACTTTAGGATAATTTACAGTCACATTACATGGTAACCTCTGAGAAACACTACTGATGCCAATGATTTTCCCTTGCTATCAGGAACTCCTCTTTATGATTTAATGGCTAAAATCAAGGACTGAAGGGACCAATGAGGGCCTACTCCCATATTTTCCTAAGTGAGCCCCTCCTATTCCTCTTTCATGAATGGTGTCCAGACCTTATTTTTATATATTCATCTTTATTTCAAAGATTTTTTTTCATGCTCTAAGCAGAATTTATAGAGCTTAGAGAAAAGTGTGAGAGGATCTCAGAATACAAGATTTATACCATGTCACCATGCTTATCTTGTAAGGCAGCCAAGTTTGCTTTTATGCGCATGGTGTCTCACACAAGAATCAATTAGACTCTAACGTTATTTCACATAACAGATAGTGAGATCATGGCCCAGAAGTACTTCTTGATGATTAAATGTGATTGTAGAACTGGACAATTTAATATAATTGTTGAACTATTAAGTCTTGGCTTTTAAGATTAAAGTCCAGGATGCAAATGCTATCTAGTCAGTTCCACTAAAACAATTCTTGTCATAACACAGCTGTGATCTTTTCAAAGAAGTAGGAGACTGGTTATATTTCATGGTGATTTTTAAGGCATTTCAGGGAAAGATCACAATGAAATGAACAAAAGCCATGGAAATATTATAGCACTGTCCTCATCTCCACCACTGCACTTTAAACAACCTTGACTTTGCACAAGTGCAGTTCTGAAATGCTCTTTTTGTCTCTGTTCTTTCCTCTCAGCTGGGCCTTCTTTCCAGATGCTTATATGATTGGAGAAGCACCCCTCTCATGCACACAGTTCTGCATCACTTTTCATTCAAAAGCACCTCCTAAAAGCTGGAATGGCCTCCGCTATTTCTGTAGTACCTTGTGACTTCCATGTTGTATTTACCAGCTTTTGCTGTTAAAAACTCATGATTAACACATTCTTTCAAAAAAAAAAAAAAATCCTTTGTGTGCTTGACAATAATTTGTTTTCCAATGTATACACAATAAAATATTTTACAGGTTGTGAGTAGTCTAAGATCGTGAGTATAAGTTTATAATCTCCAACAACTCTTACTTCCTTTGGCTAGTCTAAAAAAACTGTAATACCTATTGAACTGTGATTATAACAGATAACTAGTAAACTTCTGTGAATGTTAACTTAGCTATCTTGATTTTGGCTGAATGAAATTTTCTCTCCAGAGGAGTAAATTTCATGTTTAGAAGTTTGTACTCTGATTTTGAAGTGACTATAATACTGACACTAGCCTCCAGATTTCTGGATTTCTGTTAGTTTTCAAATCAGTCCTGATCTGCAGCATTGCAGGTTGCTAATGAAAAAACCAAGTTGTGTATCATGATTTTTCCCCAGCCACATGCAGAAATCCCCAAATGTCAAAAGTTAGATAGTGACAGTAGTCTCCATTTCTCATATTTCTGCAGCAGAAGTACAATCTGAAGAGTCATAAGGAGGTGATATACAAGTATTTGCAGAAAAACCTGTCTCTTGTTTCTGTGCAATGCTTCAGACCTCTACCATCTTTGACTTTTTTTGAAAGGTGATGGTACAGACATTTTTAGGTGCAAGACTCCCTAACTGTCCTGTTCCTTGATTCAGACACAATCTTTTTGTTGAATTATGTTTCCTGTGCCCTAAGACTTTTTTTCAAGGTAGCATAAGATTTATCACACATTTTTCATGCATAGTGTAAAAGGCACAGAGCCTCTTACTGAGTGTACGAATGTAACAAATCATTTCAGTCAGAAAAAGCACGTCTTCTGGCAACTCTGGGAGGACTGTGAAGAGGAAAGGGACCTGGGGGTGTTGGTTGATGCTCAGCTGAACATGAGCCGACAGTGTGCCCAGGTGGCCAAGAGGGCCAACGGCATCCTGGCCTGCATTAGAAATAGTGTGGCCAGCAGGAGCAGGGAGGTAATCATCCCCCTGTATTCAGTGCTGGTGAGGCCGCACCTCGAGTATTGTGTTCAGTTTTGGGCCCCTCACTGCAAGAAAGACATTGAAGCCCTGGAACGTGTCCAGAGAAGGGCAACAAAGCTGGTGAGGGGTCTGGAGCACAAGTCTTA